>CM029597.1:88165019-88266626 GCA_017311375.1 Mytilus coruscus | reverse complement strand
CTGGTTTCATTTACCAAGAAATTTTTCCGGATAATACATAGGTCTAACATCTTTATTGACGTTTTCTATTACATAGGTATGGTACTGCTCTTTCCTTTTTTCAGTTTCAGTAATAATTTTTATCCGAATCATTAGGTTGGAAGACTACAAAATATGGAAAAAGCATTGTCATATACCAGTCAGGGATATAACTCTATAGGGTTATTACAGAAAAATAACATACATTTGTTATTGTGGACTAAAAAATGAAAGAACTGTGATAACATATGTATGTTACATGTTTCAAAGGGACAATATACATCATTAGTTTAGTTAAAATGTATAAAAGTTCTATTGATATTACTTTTGTCTATATGTATACTTAACTATTGAAAGATATAACAGTTCATAGTTTGCCAATTTTGCATAGTACACCTATATGTTATTACAGAAAAAAATATGCCTGTAATAACTAAAGGGTGTTATAACAGCTTCTCTATATCACTTCAAAGCATTTGCTCAGACATACATCATGCTTAATTACAATGTATTTTAATTTAATGTAAGAAATAATGACCAGAGCATGTAATGAGGTTCTGCCCAAGTTTCTCAGTAATTCCCAAGTGTCTTATATAATAAGTTACATTCCTTTAATAACCTAGCCTTGTTATCACAGCTAAGTTTATCCCTCAATAGCCTCGTCTTATTGATTTACCATGGTTAATCAAAAATGAATTGATTTAATTAAAAAATTAGTTATCAAGACTATGCATTTAGTTTCTGCGCAAAGTCTCAAGAGTTCTCTAGAGCCCACTATAAATGAAATAATTGTACAAATAACAAACATGTTATTACAGATTTAGAAAATTTAAGGAATAAAGAGTAGACAACTCATGAAAGTATCTGTAATAACACATGCATGTTATTTCCTGTAATAACCCTATAGAGTTATATCTTTGACTGTATACATTTAGGTTAATTGGTTGATCCTTTGCTCAACATTGTCAAACATTTTCTTTCGAGTACCCACACACATTAGCCAGTATATACATTTCTTTTTGTGTAAGGGCCAGCTGTTTATAGGGCAATATTACATATAGTTTTATTTTGTCTTGTTTCTCATTAGTTTATTTGATCACATGTTTTCCAATATATAATATTTTGTATTTTTTCACTATTTTGCCATATTGACTCGACATAACTAAATTTATTAATTGATATTGACGCTATGTTACTAAAAATAGTACATGTAGTATCATAGTGTCAATATTCATTTTTAACTAGACGAATGGCCCAGTCTCAAAGTTGAAAAATCTGCAATTTCAGATTGGGAAGGATGTGCACCATGCCCTAATCGACCAGAAATTGCGCATAGAGACAAATGTAAGCGCCCACGTGGCCATGTGTGTGTACGCAACTGTGTAGTGTTCCCTCTAATGATAGGAGCACCTATACATTTTAGGGACATCTTGGGTGTTTTCCTATGGTAATAATGGCAACATGCAGTATAACTGATTACCCTAAAAACATAATTATTCATCATTCATGATATAAATTTTTATAAAAACATTAAATTTGTGAAATTTGGCTACTACAGAAGAGAATTTCTCTAATTATAATCATTTAATTAAGCTTGCTATTATTTTGATTGAAAAACCCAAAAGCCTTTTAATGAATATAGTATTTGTCTCTATAAAAAGCTGTTAACTGTCCTTGTCAATTTTTCTGGTCTTAGGCTCGTTTGAAAATTTTGTAAACATGCCTTCAGCTAATTGTTGTCTTATCAATTAACGTTACTATCTACTGTTATTCTTGTCATCGTGATGAAGTAATAATAATACAAAAAGTGCAGAGGAAATGCCTGAAACGTCCTCTAATACGGAACGTCTGGAATAAGTATGGTATTGAAGAAGACCCAAATATAAATTTTATGTAAAAAAAAACATGGACATGAACAAGGCAACAGTACCAGTTTTAACATTGTAAATAAAGGTTATCGTAAATATTGCCCGGTTTGGAAGTTATTGAATTATTAATATTCACTGAAATTGAAATTACAAAATCACAGGAACAATATCCATGATATCACTTAGAATCATACAGAAAAGTACCACTACCTCTTCGCTAAAATACACTTTATTATGTTTTTAAATTGTAAAGGAATGGCCGACTCATTGACAACATGGCCCATTGCATGTTTTGAGGGCCTTGGGCCCACAGAGAAAAAATCCTTCCAGATCAATGAATTTCAACAAACATGCATGGATAGTATCTCATGGATAGCTCTCAAGACCAATACTAGTTTCAGAGCTCCAGATAAGCTGCGTATTTGCGTGATCATGCAATAAAAATTATTAAAAACCCAATACAATTGCCCGTTGCAGCGTTCAAAAACCCAATTATATGCCAAAACCATGAGTTCTTAACGCTTTTATTCGCTATCGTTTGTGTTATTTACCCTTATCTATTACATAGTCGTCGTGTAAATCTATTTTTATAATATTTATAATTGGAAATGTCCTTTCGTTCTAAAAATAGAGCGTTGCATCAAGTAGTTGAAATGGATCCCTGTTGGAATTTTCCGTTGCTCAAAAGGTACACGTTGATGAAAACATTTTGATCTTCTCTGCGTTTATCCAATTAGCGTTTGTAATGTTGTCATAATTTTTTCGAATTGCTTGGGATTTATCACAACACACAATGTTAAAACGAAAGTAATGTCCGGTAAAAATATTGAATAGAAGCATGTTTTCAATAGCTGAGGGATAATTATAATGATAAGACGTAGCTAGTGTTTTTAGAAGCGTCCATCGAACGCACGGGCGTGTTTGCGTGCCTTAACGAGAAAATTGTTAGAACGACAAACACGAGGTTTCGTCAAGAACTATATTCTATATCAGTTTTAACAGTGAAAGGCCAAATCAATTATGACATGATATGAAGTTGGAAAGCATCGGAAACCAAAAGTTGTAATAAGGGACAACTTAACCTAGATTTTATGTTAATTAAATTAAACAAAAACATTCAAGTATAATTTTAGTTTATATATTATTTTTTCATTTTAGTTGATGAGTGAACACGCATGCCTTAATTATATCCGTTTTTACGTCTTTTGCAGCTTGAAACTTTCTTTGTTTTTTGGTCTACTTGTTCTGTATGCTTAAGATAGTTGTCTTCTTGGCAAGTGTAGTGTAACATTGTCATTTATTTATTTGATGTTGCAGTATTATTTGTAAATTTAAATTGAATGTGGTCTCTGTCATTAAACCACCCTATAAACCTGGTCAAGGTTTTGGGGTATATCTTAAATCTGGGAACTTCTTATTGTTTTTTTAAAAGTAGGTCTGGCAAATAGGTGATAGGACTGGCAAAACTATCTTACATCACCTTATGTTCACATAAAAATCAAAACATTTAGCCACACCTACCCCAACTAAACTGTAGGGTGGTGATCATATTTAATCTAGAAAGGTAATTAGTTACTGTCCAACTAGTGAAACCAGCTGCAGTTTATATAGAACTTTAACCGGACACAAATTAAACGTACAATTGCTCGTCAGTGTATACACAAATAAAACAGCTATCACATATACAAAGAAACATATTAAAGATGGATTAACATCTCGGTTTGATATAATGTGTTTATAACATGCCTAAATATTCAATATTGTGTTGATGAAAAAACCCAATACATTAAGGAGCTTGGTGGTGAAAAACCCAATTTGATATTTGATTGAGGGGCGAAATGGAATTGATAATGCAATTAAAAAACTTTATCACTCAATTACATAAAAAATGGTGGGTAAAAACCCCAATTTGTGAATTCTTATCTGGAGCTCTGTAGTTTGATGTAAAATTGCCTTGCATGATCAATGAGTAATTAAATTTCAAACTATCAGCAAACAGGAAGTGGATGTACTGTAGATCTAACAAGACGTGTTGAAACGACATGAAAATCAGCATTGCAGAACGAAACAAACTTGATCAGTAACTCATCGTGGTAGCCTCACATATCAAACAAGAATGTGTCCCAAGTACACGGATGCCCCATCCGCACTATCATTTACTATGTTCAGTGGACCGTGAAAATGGGATAAAATCTCTAATTTGGCATTAAAATTAGAAAGATCATATCATAGGGAACATGTGTACTTAGTTTCAAGTTGATTAAACTCAACTTCATCAAAAACTACCGACCAAGAACTTTAACCTGAAGCGGGACAGACGGACGGACAGACGAACGAAGACGAACGCACAGACCAGAAAACATAATGCCCATATATGGGGCATAAAAACAGTGCAAAATCTAAAGGCATATAAAAAAGAAGCATGTAAAGTCTGTATAACTGATTTTCAACACTTTTCAAAGTTTAAAACCCGTCATTTCGGCAAAAATCAGCGGAGCGGAACTTAATTTAAACTTGATCTGTAACTCATCATGGTTAACTCGCATAACATAAATCAGCCCAGTGTCTGAAGGGTTTAGAAAAAAGTCCACTACTGAAGTCCAAAGCCTGTTATTTAGTCAAAAATTAGCGGTGCGGAATGAAACTTTATCTTGATCTGTAACTCATCATGGTTAACTCTCGTACCAACAAGAATGTGTCCAAAGTACACAGATGCCCCACTCGCACCATCATTTTCCACGTTCAATGGACCGTAAAATTGGGTACAAAATCTAATTTGGCATTAGAATTAGAAAGATCATACCATAGGGAACATGTGTACTAAGTTTCAAGTTGATTGGACTTCAACTTCATCAAAAACTACCTTGACCAAAAACTTTAACCTGAAACTGGCACTTCCATTTTCTTTGTTTAGTGGACCGTAAAATTGGGGTCAAAAGTCTAATTTGGCTCTAAAATTATAAAGATCATAGCATAAGGAACATGTGTATGAAGTTTCAAGTTGATTGGACTTCAGCTTCATCAAAAACTACCTTGACCAAAAACTTTAACCTGAAGCGGGACAGACTTGAAGCAGTCGAACAAATGAACAGACCAGAAAACAATGCCGTTCTATAATTATAGGTGGGGCATAAAATCAGCCCAATATCTGAAGGTGTTTCGAAAAAACTCTGTATAATGGGTTGTTGTGGAATGACACACAAGGGTAAAACTACATGTATATGACCCGGACAACTAAAAAATAGTACTATAGCGTCAATAACATCCTGTCAACATATCATTTTCAAACTTACACTATCATCTACATATGCAATACAAGTCAGGTGATTATAGTTTTCAACTTTGTCAATTACAAATGTAAATTTTCTCCATGAAACTACTGTAATTATTGCAAATTGTGTTGTCTAAACATTTCTTCATTCCGACTGACCGATTCTATTTGAATGAATTAATGACATATCCGATAAACAGATTAACTGTAACAACAGATAATTACACCTGTTGATTACATATATGTAGGTTGGGGTTGTAAACAGTCATAAACTTGTTGCAAGTTAAAAATTTGTAATGGCAGATCATAACAAAATGAACAAAATCAAATACAATCAATCTTTAAAAAGGCAGGGCGCCCTGGAAATTGCAAAAAGGCACAGGGCAGCATTAGGGAAAGGGCGGGCGGATTGCCCTGTGAAAACGGCCTAGCTGAAACACTGAGCAATAAGTCCTGTGCTGTGAGCTGTAACACCCCCTGGTGGATCGCTATCCTTGCCGTGGTCGGGGGGCTTGCGTGTCTCAGTGACCCTGAGAGCTATGCCAGCTGGAGCTTCGTCTCCTGGTAGGGTTACCCATGCTGGACAGGTCGAAGGGTAGAGGCCAGACTAAAGTGATCCGAACATCGTACGAGTTGCCCGATGTTTTAAATAAAATAGGCTCTCCAACCCGTTAGCCGTGGGTTGCTACCCGTGTCGGTGGTTGACGAGATCCTTGTGGATGAGGGCTGTAGCCAGACTCCTTACGGTCAGAAAATACCCGGACGGACGAGACTACAGTTCAATAAGCTGCTTTGGCTCTGATATCATCTAAACGGGAGGTCGGATGGACCCGGTCCGATCAATCGGCTGGTCATGCCGAGCCCTTCAGTTAATCCTCAACAATAAGCTTTCTTGTAACAATTGTCATATACACATGTATTTAAATTAAGCTATTTATATTTCGGATAACTGACGAAGGCGATGGCTCATGGGCCAATCAAGTGGTACGCTTTCTATTTCGCTTGATGGATACGCTCTGCTTGAGTATACTATTCTTGGAACATCTGGTGCTTTCCGCAGTGGATCTTGGGTGCTAATTTTGGGAAGAGCTACATTATACTTGGAGCTCTTTTTACTAGCACTTGACCCCGGCTCGCCACGGAAACACAGCATCGCCCTTGTAGGCACTCCGAGGTGGGTGGATGACAAGAATGGTGAACCTTTCTCTTTTCTTATGGCACATCAAAACCAACCCTCTAAATCAGCTTTAATACATAAAAAAACAAAAAGGTGATCATACAGTGCCCTGTCGGGAAGATGACAGTTGGCCCAGATTTATTGTAATAAAAGGTACAGATGAAAACCAATTTCAAAAATATCTCCTTTGTGATTCATAAACAAATACAAAGCGTTGCTGGTACTGTTAAAAAGTTTCAAAATGAGATCAGGGAATTTGTTGGTTGAATGTTCCAACAAAACTCAATCAACAAATTTGCTTACAATGAAAACAATTACAAACTTTCCTGTTTCTGCCTCTCCTCACAACAGTTTGAACAGCTGTAAGGGGATCATTCGAGACAGAAGTCAATACCTTGGTGACCTTACCGTGGAAGAAATCTGTGAGGAACTTTCCAGCCAAGGTGTAACTGATGTTGTTAGATTTCAAATTAAAAGAATGGAACTATAACCAAATTAAATACATATCTTTTGACCTTTAGAACTCCAACTCCTCCTTCATCGATTACTTTAGGTTGCTTCGGAATCAGAGTTGACAGGTTTATCCCTAACCCAATTCGATGCTTCACTTGTCAAAAGTTTGGTCATGGAACCAAACAATGTCGTGGTACGCAGAGATGCTTCAAGTGTTCTGACGAAGGACACGAGGAACAACCTGTAGCTCTGAATCTTCTAAATGCGTAAACTGTGGTGAGTCCCATTTTCATCATCTAGGGACTGCCCTGTTTACGTTAAAGAAAAAAATATTATCAAAATTAAAACAGAAAGAAATATCAGTTACCCAGAAGCTAAACAGATAGCTTCTGTTTCGAATGATCTCCTTGTTTCGAACAGACCATCGTACGCCAGCAAAGTTGTCCGCTCATTCAGTCACGAGCATACACAAACTCGAATGACCTGGCCAATTGATGCTGAGACATTTACAATGCTGCCTGTTGAAACAGAACCTAACGATAAAATATTAATTCCAAGAAAACCAACACCTTCTAAAACCAGTACTCAGTCAACACAATCTTCCTTACAGAGCTCAATGTCATCATCGGAAAAAATGAAAAAAGAAATCAAATAAAAAGATAGAGTTAAATCAGACAGTTGGGGCGGTGAATCTGTCTGGGATCTTCCCAGTGACATAGATGATTCTTCCATCTCCAATAGTCCTCCTTCATCTGCATCAAATAAAACTAGTTTATCTTCTGCATCCAGTACAAAGTCTACTAAAGCCCCATCTCCTCTTCGTTCTCGAAAACAGACGGATGTCCCAAAGAAGCCAGCAAATACATCCTCTCAGAAGTCTTCTGATTCGAGGTCGCGGGTAGGGGTCGAGGCGGAGTAAAACCAGCTGCGTGTGGTCCTGGAGATCGACGACTCTCCTCACACAACAGATTTTCAACACTTAACGACGAATCAGAAATGGAAATCGAAAGTGTTGCGCCACTCGAAAGATCACAATCTCAGGGTGAGCGAAATAAGAATGCTGGCAAACTCGATAGCATTCGCCCGTCTATTAACAAATCATGACTAATATCATCCAATGGAATTGCCGAGGTCTTAAAATAAATCTTCTCGAGTTAACGCTTCTAGTTCAGTCTTATTTACCTATTGCATTTTGTCTTCAAGAAACTCATCTAAAAGAAAGTGATAATGTATCTTTAAAAGGATACAACATGTATAGCACATTTTCTAAGGTAGATGAACGTGCTGCAGGCGGATCATCCATTTTGTGAAGGACAACGTCAGTCCAACTCACCACGGATCTGCAGGCAGTTGCAATTCGTTTATCATTAGATAAAACAATTACATTATGTTCTATATATATTCCACCCAATTCAATTATAGATAAAGCTAAACTCGAAAACCTCACTGATCAATTACCCTCACCATTTATACTTATGGGCGACTTCAATGCCCACAATCCCTTGTGGGGAAGCAAGTCTCATAATGCCAAAGGTAAGATCATTGAGGACTTTGTCTCTCAAGAAGGATTATGCATTTTTAATGATGGATCTAATACTTATCTTCATCCTGGAAACGGGTCTTATTCTGCTATTAATATCACTATCTGCGATCCCTCTCTTCTTCTGGATTATTCATGGCGTGTTCATGATGATCTATGTGGAAGTGATCACTTTCCAATAGTACTTGAACATCTTTTTACTTCTGCCCAACAGAGTACCACGTTGGAAACTTGACAAGGCGGACTGGCCCTTGTTTGAGAATCTCTGTAAAGCGGAACTTCAGTCAAAGATGTTTGAGATTGTACACGATCCAATTTTAACTTTTAACACAGTTTTAACGTCAATTGCTGACAGAACTATTCCCAAGACCTCGGCAAATCCAAAACATCCCAGCAAACCATGGTTTGATGACGCTTGTAATCAAGCCATAGATGACCGTAAACAATCTGAAAGACGATTCTATCAACATCCTAAGTAATTTCCGTATTTTTCGCGCTAAGGCACGACGGACTTGCAGGCAAGCACGACGAACGTCTTGGAAAAAATTTATCTCGGGAATAACATCTCGCACTCCGATGACAAAAGTATGGAACATGATACAAAAGATTAAAGGTAAAATTCTAAAGCCACGGTAAAACATTTGAAAGATGGCACGGATTTATTAACATCTGAAAAGATATTGCCAATAAGCTTGGTGAAACTTTTGCGAAATCTTCTTCTTCTAACAACTACAGGAAGATTTTAAAAAGTTAAAAGCAAAAAGAAAAATAAAGTTGAATTTTAAATCGAAAATGGTGAAAATTATAATAAACTCTTTTCTCTGGAAGAACTTAAGACATCTCTGTCCAAGGCCCATGATACAGCTTGTGGACCTGATAATATTCACTACCAACTTTTGAAACACTTGCCAGATTCCTCGCTTGAAGCTCTTTTGCAACTCATGAATAACATCTGGGAATCTGGTGACTTACCATCAATCTGGAAGCTTGCAACCGTCGTGCCTATTCCAAAACCAAGTAAAGATCACACGGATCCTATTAATTATCGACCAATTGCTCTTACCAGTTGTGTCTGTAAAACATTAGAACGGATGGTCAATGATCGCCTTGTTTGGTTCCTGGAATCAAATGGGCTTTAGCCAATATCCAGTGTGGATTCCGACAAGGCCGCAGTACTCTTGATCATCTAGTTCGATTCGAGTCATTTATCCGTAATGGTTTTGCGAAAAATGAACACGTGGTGTCAGTCTTTTTCGATCTTGAAAAGGCATATGACACCACATGGAAGTATGGTATTTTAAAAGATCTTTTTGATATGGGGTTGAAAGGCAATATGCCAAATTTTATTTCAAATTTTCTGTCTAACAGACAATTTAATGTTAGAGTAAATTCAACCATGTCTGATCTGTATGATCAAGAGATGGGTGTCCCTCAGGGGAGTATTTTATCTGTTACATTATTTAGTCTTAAAATTAATAGCCTTGTTGAAGTTTTGAAAAGTAATATTGAAGGTTCATTGTATGTTGATGATTTTTTAATCTGTTACAGAGGCAAAAGTATGAATAACATTGAAAGACAATTACAATTATGTCTTGGAAGAATTGAAAAATGGGCTTCGGAAAATGGTTTTAAATTTTCTACTTCAAAAACGGTTGGGATGCATTTTTGTAACAAAAGGAAACTGCATCTTGATCCAGAACTCACTTTGTACGGAAACCCAATTAAAATGGTTGATGAAACCAAATTTCTTGGGCTAGTTTTTGATAAAAAGTTAACCTTTCTACCCCATATCAAAATGTTAAAATCGAGATGCTTAAAAGCATTAGATATTTTAAAGGTTGTTGGCAGCACTGACTGGGGTGCTGATCGCAACATTTTACTTAGTTTATACAGATCTATAGTTAGATCTAAACTAGATTATGGTTCAATAGTGTATGGCTCTGCAAGGAAGTCCTACATACAGATTCTCGATGCTGTGCATCACCAGGGTTTGCGTTTATGTCTTGGCGCCTTTAAAACCTCACCAGTTGAGAGTCTGTATGTAGAGGCTGACGAGCACTCACTCTCAACAGACGCTTGAAGCTTGGACTTCAATACGCTGTCAAGCTTAAAGCATATCAGAAAATCCTGCCTACAACTGTGTTTTTAATCCAATTTATGAAGATATATATGCAAAACATGAAAATAAAATTCCTCCATTAGGCATCCGTTTAAAACCACACTTAACCACATTTGATTTAAAATCTGTTGCACAAGTTGAAACTTGCAAATGCCCTCCATGGGAACTTCCAAAACCGAAAATGATATTTGACCTCCGTAAATACAAAAAAACGAAACAAACCCTCTTATAATTCAACAACATTTTGCTGAAATTAAGTCAAATTATTCA
The DNA here is from genome assembly GCA_017311375.1 of Mytilus coruscus. Classification (NCBI taxonomy): domain Eukaryota; kingdom Metazoa; phylum Mollusca; class Bivalvia; order Mytilida; family Mytilidae; genus Mytilus; species Mytilus coruscus. The sequence continues at coordinate 88,255,910 of CM029597.1, read as the reverse complement.
GATTTTCAACTGTTTATACAGATGGATCGAAGGATGGTAACCGAGTTGCATCTGCTGCTGTCTTTGGAGACAGAGCTGCGACTCTCCGTTTGTCATCTGCCGCATCCATATTTACTGCTGAAGCAAAGGCAATAATTTTAGCTTTAAAATTTATTGCTACTTCAGACAAATCTAAATTTATAATATGTTCTGATTCACTTTCATGCTTACAAGCTATACAACATACTAAAATTAAAAACCCGATAATTCTCAAGATTTTATATGTAATGAGGAATTTAAAATTCTTCATAAAGAAATAATTTTCTATGGGTTCCGAGTCATGTTGGAATCCATGGAAACACGGTTGTAGACGAAGAAGCAAAAATGCCCTGGATGATCCCTTATCTAACTGTGATATACCTTATACCGATTTTAGATCTAATATTAGAGAATATGTTTTAATATATTGGAAAATGAATGGAGTAAAAGGTTGATAATAAATTACATGAAATTAAACCTAAATTAGGTAACCCTTTTAATACTTTTATGTGCAGAAAAGATCAGTGTGTTATTTCCAGATGCCGTATTGGTCATACTAGAATAACACATGAATATCTTCTGAAAATGAAGAACCACAATGTATACCTTGCAACTGCAAGTATACTATTAAACATGTTTTAATCAATTGTATTGACTTTGCTGATATTCGTAAGAAGCATTTCAATGTCAATAATATGTATGATTTATTTGATAGTGTTCCAATTACAAATATTGTTTCATTTTAAAAGAAGTTGGAATATATCATAAAATATAAAAATGCTGAATGAATTGAAAATGATTTTAATTTTATCACCTTATCTTAGTTTTGTTTTTATTTGTAAATAAACAATTTTGCTTTAGACTTGAGTTTTAGTATATTGAAGGACCTTTTGTCCGATTTTAAAGATATACTTTAAATTGTTAAATGTTCGAATTAGCTCTCGCCGCGATATAGCCTTTTTGCGCTAAGGCGGCGTAAAGCAAACACCAATCAATCAATCAATCATTTAATCAATTGTATTGACTTTGCTGATATTCGTAAGAAGCATTTCAATGTCAATAATATGTATGATTTATTTGATAGTGTTCCAATTACAAATATTGTTTCATTTTTAAAAGAAGTTGAATATATCATAAAATATAAAATGCTGAATGAATTGAAAATTATTTTAATTTTATCACCTTATCTTAGTTTTGTTTTTATTTGTAAATAAACAATTTTGCTTTAGACTTGAGTTTTAGTATATTGAAGGACCTTTTGTCCGATTTTAAAGATATACTTTAAATTGTTAAATGTTCGAATTAGCTCTCGCCGCGATATAGCCTTTTGCGCTAAGGCGGCGTAAAGCAAACACCAATCAACCAATCAATCTTGGAAGAAATTTGTCTCGGGATAACTTCTCGCACTCCGATGACAAAAGTATGGAACATGATACGAAAGATCAACGGTAAAATTCTAAAGCCACAGTAAAACATTTAAAAAATGGCAATGATTTATTAACATCTGAAAAGGATATTGCCAACAAGCTTGGTGAAACTTTTGCGAAATCTTCTTCTTCTAACAACTACAGGGAAGATTTTAAAAAAGTTAAAAAACAAAAAGAAAAAATAAAGTTGAACTTCAAATCAAAAAATGGTGAAAATTATAATAAACTCTTTTCTCTTGAAGAACTTAAAACATCTCTGTCAAAAGCCCATGATACAGCTTGTGGGCCTGATAATATTCACTACCAACTCTTAAAACACTTGCCAGATTCCCCGCTGGAAGCTCCTTTGCAGCTAATGAATAACATCTGGGAATCTGGTGATTTACCATCAATCTGGAAGCTTGCAACCGTCGTGCCTATTCCAAAACCAAGTAAAGATCACACGGATCCTATCAATTATCGACCAATTGCTCTTACCAGTTGTGTCTGTAAAACACTCGAATGGATGGTCAATGATCGCCTTGTTTGGTTCTTGGAATCAAATGGCTATTAGCCAATATCCAGTGTGGATTCCGACAGGGCCGCAGTACTCTTGATCATCTTGTCCGATTCGAATCATTTGTCCGTAATGGTTTTGCGAAAAATGAACATGTGGTGTCGGTCTTGTTCGATCTTGAAAAGGCCTATGACACTACATGGAAGTATGGTATTTTGAAAGATCTTTTTGATATGGGGTTGAAAGGCAATATGCCAAATTTTATTTCTAATTTTCTCTCTAACAGACAATTTAATGTTAGAGTTAATTCAACCATGTCTGATCTGTATGATCAAGAGATGGGTGTCCCTCAGGGGAGTATTTTATCTATGACATTATTTAGTCTTAAAATTAACAGTCTTGTTGAAGTTTTGAAAAGTAATATTGAAGGTTCATTGTATGTTGATGATTTTAAATATGTTACAGAGGCAAAAATATGAATAACATTGAACGACAATTACAATTATGTCTTGGAAGAATTGAAAATGGGCCTCGGAAAATGGTTTTAAATTTTCCTCATCTAAAACAGTTGGGATGCATTTCTGTAACAAAAGGAAATTACATCTTGATCCAGAACTCACTTTATATGGAAACCCAATTAAAATGGTTGATGAAACCAAATTTCTAGGGTTACTTTTGATAAAAATTAACCTTTCTCCCCATATCAAAATGTTAAAATCAAGATGTTTAAAAGCATTAGATATTTTAAAAGTTGTCAGCAGTACCGATTGGGGTGCTGACCGCAACATTACTTAATTTATATAGATCTCTAGTTAGATCCAAACTAGATTATGGCTCTATAGTGTATGGCTCTGCACGGAAGTCCTACATACAGATTCTCGATGCTGTTCATCACCAGGGTTTGCGTCTCTGTCTTGGCGCCTTTAAAACCTCACCAGTTGAGAGTCTGTATGTAGAGGCTGATGAGCATTCACTTTTGACAGACGTTTGAAGCTTGGACTTCAATATGCTGTGAAACTAAAAGCCTATTCAGATAATCCTGCCTACAGCTGTGTTTTTAATCCAATTTATGAAGATATTTTGCAAAACATGAAAATAAAATTCCTCCGTTAGGTATACGTTTAAAACCACATTTAGCTACTTTTGATTTAAAATCTGTTGCTCAAGTTGAAACTTGCAAATGTCCTCCATGGGAACTTCCCAAACCAAAATGATATTTGATCTCCGTAAACACAATAAAAGTGAAACAAATCCTCTTTTAATTCAGCAACACTATGCTGAAATTAAAGCCAATTATTCCGATTTTTCAACTGTCTATACTGATGGATCAAAGATGGTGACAGAGTTGCATCTGCTGCTGTCTTCAGGGACAGAGCTGCAACTCTCCGTTTGCCATCTGCTGCATCCATCTTTACTGCTGAAGCAGAAGCAATAATTTTGGCTTTGAAATTTATTGCTTCTTCAGATAGATCCAAATTTATTATATGTTCTGATTCACTTTCATGCTTCTAATATTAGAGAATATGTTTTAATATTTTGAAAATGAATGGAGTAAGAGATGGTAACAAATTACATGAAATTAAACCTAATTTAGGTAAACCTTTTAATAATTTAAGCTATACAAAATATACTATTTAACATGTTTTAATTAATTGTATTGACTTTGCTGATATTCGTAAGAAGCATTTCAATGTCAATAATATGTATGATTTATTTAATAATGTTCCATTTACAAATATTGTTTCATTCTTAAAAGAAATTGGAATATATTATAAAATATAAAAATGTTGTTATATTTAAAACGATTTTAATTTTTATCACATTATCTTAGTGTTGATTTTATTTGTAAATAATCTATTTGCTTTAGTCTAGAGTTTTAGTTTATTGAAAGACCTTTTGTCTGATTTTAAAATATACCTTAAACTGTTATAATATTCGAATTAGCTCTCGCCGCGATATAGCCTTTCTGTGCTAATGCGGCGTAAAGCAAACAACAATCAATCAATCATGAGCTGTAACAAAATGTTTTAACCCCTGGTATAAAACAAGAAAAATCTACAGGCTCTTTATCATGTTTATCTGAAGAGTATACATGTCTCTCACCTTGGAAGAATATTAATGGTTAATGGTCATTAAAATCTTTCATATAATTTCTATTTACAATTATTCTTCTTCCCAAGTCAAATTGAACTGCTATCATTAGCTGTTTTTAGCTGTTATTTACCAGTTCTTCATATTTTTAGCAGTCTTTTAGCTGTTCATAGCAGTCCATCTAATAGCAGTTTGAAAAACTGCTTTATTTCACCATTTCTTAGCATTCATCTTAGCAGTTTGAATACCTTCTTAAACTGCTATCAATTTGTCAATTGGACAACAGTTATGACAACAGTTATGACAGCAGTTCGATAGCAATTTGATAGCAGTTTTGGTTTTAATCTTTGTTACAAAAATGCTTGAATTCTGGCTGTGTTTTCAGCTTGAAAGTAAACCTTTATTTGAAGATTATTTGATCATTTTCAAATGTGCATTTTGGCTCCAAGCTGTGTGTAAATACTTCCTAGTGAAAAACTGTATTTTTGTCAATTATAAAGTTTAATATTTTTGCTAAATAGAATACTTTCACACACCTGCACTACAGTAAGTTGAAGTATAGTTTAATGCATGTGTATTTTATGACTATAACTTTGTAGAGGAAAATAGAAATTATACAGAAAGCCCATAAAAAGGGGGGATAGTTGTTTATTCACACAGAATATCTGGTTTACAGGATTGTGATAAAATACTAGCATAAACTTACAGTGCAAGATGTTATTTGAAAAAAAAGAGAATATTTTGATATAATTTTCTAAAAAAAAACCAAAAACAATCATATTCAAGAGTTGAAAAAAGGGGGAGGGAATATTAGGGAAACCTAGGCTGCAAGTAGCTGATTGGTTAATATTGACCAAACAGTCCATTTAATGAAGTTAATATACATGTATGTTTCTTAAGTTTGTTTCAGAAAGTGGAAACATAATATATTACATGTATTAAGAAATTAAAAAGAGGAGATAACTGTTGTCTTTTGGTCCACATGAAATATATATAGAGAGAGGCTTCAAATTAGTAGTATACATTTGGTAATTAAAGAATAATTAAAAAGAATAACTTTTAATCTGAAAATCACATAGTCATGGTAATTAATAGTCTCTAGTAACCACTCTTATTGAATAAGTTGATTTTATAAGCACTGATATTTAAAGTGCATTCTTAACCGTTCCTATTATTCGCCTACTGACATAATTAATAAGGGGTCTAATGCCAGGTACGTACACAGTACTCACAAAACATGCTTACAGCCCCTTAACAAGTCTGTGATTGGATTAAAATAGTGTCATTTGATTGCAATCTGCTAAAGTTACAAATATAAGTTACTACAACTTTTTGAAATTTCAACAAGACTTAAAATATTAGAATTTTATTTTTGCATTCATATCTTATACACTGTATATTCATGTACATGTACCTTTGTATTCCAACTTTTGGCAGATCTGATAGCATTCCATAGCAGTTATTAGCAGTTTAGAAAACCATATTTGGATGAACAACTTAGCAGTTTGTATGAATATTCATTAATGATAGCTGTTATTATAGCAGTTCTCATGAATATTCAGAGAAAATAGCAGTTTTGGGGTATCTCATTTAAATTTTTCGTCAAAAATAACTGCTAAATAACTGTGAAGGCTGAATAAACTGCTAAGAAACTGCTATGGAATGCTATTGGAATGCCTGTATGCAAATTAACCATTGCCTTGAATTTGGCAACTGTGAATGCTAATGAACTGCTAAAGAACAGCTGTCAAGGAAGAACTGTGAATGCTAATAAACTGCTTAAGAACTGCTGTCCACTTTGACTTGGGTTTGCACTGCCACTTGAGACAAAGACTTCCGTCTTGTTGGTTGTTTACTTTACAGTACTACATAGATGGCAACCCCTTTGTGGTGCAATCAGTGAACTAAATTTTAGATTTCAATAATTTGTAATTTTTTCCAGCAATCACAGTAATTGATTTTTTACAATAATCATTCAATAAACAACTAGATGCAAAGTGACGGGCAAATGATTTCTTTTATTTTATATTCATGACTAGTTGCAAAGTTGATGAGCAAGTGCGGACTAGAGACTTGTAATAAAAAGATGGCTATTTTATTTGCTCATCAAATGTAAATAAACTGTCAATACAAATTTTAATTTTCTGAAATGTTCCTCTATTTCCCTCCCATAGTTAACCTTTAACAAAAGAAAAGTCTTAATTCTGGAATACCTGGGATGTTGATGACTTAGCACGTTTCAATGTTTATTTGTATATGTGTGTTCATAGCACTTTTTGTTGTTAAGAGGTCATGAATGTTTTCAGAACCATTATTGAAAACAGAGTTGAAAACAGAAAGATTTGGACGAGTGCACGTTTCAGTTCTGGTCTTCCTGACCCGACTAAACTGATTTTATAACACAAAGAAACTCAATGGAATATTCAGGACGAAAACGTCCCAATTTTCTTTTCTTTGCTGCAGAAGCACTTGTTCCTACTGATGACATCGTGAAATCAATTAAAAAGCAAATACAGGGGAATATAAGTTAGGGAAAAGGAACGAATTCCAAGTGCGTTAACTTTTCTGTATTGAAGAAATGGACAATTCATCTTAACATGTAGAAAGTCCCGAGAAACCCGAAAGTGTTTTATATTCTGACTCACACAAACTCTTACGCTTCCCCGATAATTACCTACAATCAAGCATCATAATGATCACAACATTATCTAAACGACAAAAATAGTTCAGGACCGGAAATAAACGGAAATCCGTAAAAAGTATACTTTCCGTAACACCGTAATTTCGGTCAAATAATCGTACCATATGGTTGGCATCTATGCAGTACTGAATTTCGATTATTTATAAATAAACATAAAACTACTTAGGCTGGGGTCCTGGCTCACTGCTTGACAGTAGCCTATCGACGAAGTATGATTTGGTCAGGATGCCAAGCAAAAAACTATTGAACAAAGTTATGAAATTGGGCAGAGAATTACGAACGCGGGGCAAGGTAGATATTCGGAATTTCGTCGTTTGCGCAAACGGGCCTGGTTGACAGGTAGAATGGGGAATTTATCTGATATGCACAATTGATGGGTTTTTTTTCAAAAAAAACTTTTTTCCGACTTCTAATCTAGAGTTTTTCTTTATTATCTGAACACAGATATAACCGATATTAAATGTTGCTGTTTAATTATACTATCAATAGTTTCACATCAGTAGTACGCACGCCTAGGTCTGGGCAAGATTTGTTTTTATTCCACATTTTATCTTGCAGGAGTCGTGAACAATTTTTAGTACAAGATTAATTCTCGTCTATATAAGTACAAATGTAGTGAACATTTATATTTCAACAAGCTCTGTCACATACATTTCAACTAAAATAAATATTTAAACTTACAGATGTGGACGATGAAGCCATGTTGTTTACGACCTGAACGTTGCGAAGTCTTGAGTAAAAGGATAGGTTACCGCCTTTTAAATCTGCACGAGCTAAAATAACTGGCGGGAAAATATCGACCAATCGTAATCCAGTGAGTGGAAATGGGGTTCTGGCATATGAAAGAATGGCGATTTTTTCAAAATTTACTTTTAAAATTAACCCGAATAATTCAGTCCCTCCCCGTGATCGACTCTCCCACTCGCGAGGGCCTGTTATACAATAAAAACGCGTCACGAATCCAGGATTTTGATTCGTGCTCTCTGTGAGAGAGAGCCAATCAGCTAATAGCTCAATGTTATCGAGATAGGTAAATACCGAGCTAATTCCGAATAATTATTTGACGATTAATTATTGACAACGCCTTCAGGCGTTAATGTAGCCATCGTAGAGCAGTGGAATATAACGACTGAATAATTCGGGTTATTTTAAAATTAGAATAAAAAAGTACTAGATTTTAGGGACCTGCCATTTGATTTATATGAGGAGAGAGAGGGGGGCTAGGATGAAAAATGTCCTGCCTTTTTATTTTTCACTCTATTCGGTCCTGCTTTTATTTTTTAAATTTTATCCGGACTGATTTTACATAAATTGTCATTCTGCCTTTTTTTGCAAAGTGTCTAATCCTGCCTTTTTTTTACTCACTCCTGTACTGCCTATTTTTTTTTCAAATTTCATCATCCCCCCCTTTCCATAAAAATCAAATGGAAGGGAAATAGTTTAAGATCAGCAGCGGATTAAGGGGGACGACATATATTTCAACTTGAATAAATATTTAAACTTACAGATGTGGATGAAGAAGTCATGTTGTACGACTAGTACTTTCTGGAGTCTGGAGTAAAAGGATACCTTACCGCCTTTTAAATCTGGACGAGCTAAAATGACTGGCGGGAAAATAATCGACCAATCATAATCAAGCGAGTGAAAATGGGGGTTCTGGCACATGAAAGAAAAGCGATTTTTCAAAATTTACTTTTTTAAATTAAAATAAAAAAGTACTAGATTTAAGGGAGCTGCCATTTGATTTATATGGGAGTGTGGGGGGTAGAATGAAAAATGTTGTCCTGCCTTTTTTTTAGTTTATCCAGACTTTATTTTACATATTGTCATCCTGCCTTTATTTTTTACTCGAAACTCCTGTCCTGCCTATTTTTTTCAAATTTCATCCTAGCCCCCAAATCAAATGGTATCTCCCTAACAATACAGCACTTTAAGGAAAATAGTTTAAGATCCGAGGCGGATTATGGGGGACGACCTCCTTTTGAGGGAAACATTTAAATTGATTATTTCGGGGAATACTGGAGCGGGTACCCCATTATGACAGGCTATATATGCAGTCAGTGAGCTCATTTCTGGAAAATTAAAATTTCCTTCTTTCAGTTTTGGAATAGTCATTTTCATTCTGTTTACGCAATGCTATTCTTATTGGCAGGCAATGTATTCTTTACTCAAAATAACCCCCCGTAAAAAGGGTAAAAAGATGAAATGGTCGTTCGTTTATCAATATGGCGGACGCCGTTTCAACCCATCAATAGGGAAGTCGACTATCAAATAATAAGAGATTAATTATACATTGATAGACCTTCCCGTGAATAGAAACAATTAATTAAGTGCCTGTGGTGCCAGACACGAGAATCCCAGACTTTGATTTGAACTTTAGCTGGTTTAAGTTAGTGTAGTGAACATTTATATTTCAACAAGCTCAGTCAAATTATATATTTCAACGTGGATAAATATTTAAACTTACAGATGTGGATGATGAAGCCATGTTGTTTACGACCTGAACGTTGCGAAGTCTTGAGTAAAAGGATAGGTTACCGCCTTTTAAATCTGCACGAGCTAAAATAACTGGCGGGAAAATATAGACCAATCATAATCAAGTGAGTGGAAATAGGGTTCTTACACATGAAAGAATGGATTTTTTCAAAATTAACTGTTTTTTTTAATAAATTCAAAGGATATTTTAGAGTAAAACATCCTATACTTTAAGGAATATTGCCTTAAATCAGAGGCGGATTTAGGGGAGGTCCATTTTGAGGAACCATTTGGTTGATTAATTAGGGAAATACTGAAGGAGTCCCTTTATGGACAAATTTGGAAAAATGAAATATTTTCTGATTTTAGATGGTAATAAGAAAATTAAATTGCGTACACTGTTTAAATCTCAATTTAAATTTGAACAATACTATATTTAGACAAAGACATATGATTAATAAATTTCGTAAGTGCACATAAATTAGAAATAGAAGCTGGAAGATACAAAAATGTAGATGTATATGATAGAATATGTAGAATTTGAAAAAAATAATATTGAAGATGAAATACACCTCAGATTTCCAAAATATAAAGAAGAGCGCAGACAATATGATACATGACTGGTTTTATAAGATGTTAATGGCTTCATACTACATGTACTAACTTTGAGTAACAGAAAGAACATGCAGAACTGTACGTTGTGTTTCTTGTCTTGTGTTTTTGTTATGTACGAGCAAAATACCCATGATGACGAATTTGTGAAAGGTTGGCAAAGTTGCTGAATCGCATGACTTACATGGATAGACCAATATACTCATATAATGAATAAAACAACACGTATCTTTCCAAATCGCATCTGTTATGGTTCATGTGGACCCTTTGGCTAAAATGGCTGCATTTTCACCTCAAAATTTACTTTGAGTACAGACAAACCTGTGCATCTGGTAAAGTTTTAAGGCATAGCATGCCCTAGATAACTAGAATTCAAATGCATTGTATAATTCAGAAAATTCATAACTTAACTGAATTTTGCAGTGCACTTTTTTTCATCCCTGCAGAAGATGATAAAATTAACAAACAGCATTTTGCTTGATATGGTCCACTCCGGTTCACAGTTTAAATCACCAATTATTGTCAGGTATCTATTGTCCATCTATTGTCCATGTCAAACAAAACAGCTCACTTCAATAATTAGCTAGCTGTGGGGAAGATCTCAAACCTCTTTCCCAACTTAGTTTATTTTTGTACCTTCTGGAGGAATGAAAAAAGTGCACTGCAAAATCCTGTTAAGTTTTTATTTTTCTAAAACATAAAACATATTTGAAATTTATTTATCTAGGCATGCTATGCCTTAAAACTTTTCCAGATGCACAGGTTTGTCTGCACTCAGAGTAAATTTTGAGGTGAAAATATGGCCATTTTAGCCAAAGGGTCCACATGAACCTTAAAGAGTCTTAAACAGAAAAACAATTTCAAACAAGAGAAGAAAAGAAGATAAACATACAGATGCGAATCCATGAATTTGAAAATCGGACCCTTAACAAGACAACGTTAGGAGTTGGACTTGTAAGAAGCCTATGCAAAAATCATAATTATATGGAGTGCAATCAGGAGGCAAATACACATCATGCATATTCTTGATTAGCTTGGTGAAAGAAAGATAACTCTACTCTATATACTCTAATGTTAGAAAAGTGAATTTGGTAAATATATTGAAAAATCAATTCTATGACAATTTTTCGTCTTGCTTCAAAACTCATGACATTATCACGAATTTACATAACGATAGAAAGCTTATGTCGTCTGTTGAAATAACGAAATATATAAATTTTCATTTTTTTTTCACCTTTGTTTATTTCCGTAAGTAAAGTAAGTAAAATTAGTAACTTAAAGTAAGTAAGTAAATACATGTGTTTACACAATTGAACAAAAATTATTCAACAACAATACATTGAACAGAACAATTGACACTGATTCCAAGGCTGAGATCATGTTATACCATTATATCTTAGTTATTTCAAAGAATTTACAGGTGTTCTTCCTTACTAGACAACAATGAAAATACATTAATTCAGTATAAGCAAAATGTATACAGTGAGTGATTAGTATTATACATCTCGTATCAATCATCTTGTTGACACCTAAAACACATATTTTGCATATACCTAAGTCTTTACTGCTTACTATAAATCTATCTAAATTACATAGTTTACAAATTCTCTTCTCTGCAGACAGTTTCAGATATCGACCTCTTTCAATATGTAAAACAACCCAGGACAAAGGGGAGGTTCCAACTATATGTCCCCATTCAAATGCATTGATCGGCCAAAAAAAGGGGGGTTCCAACCCCGGAACCCCCTGGATCCGCCAATGCGCCCTTACAACTTATATAGTAAGTTAACCGGCAACTTAAACTGAGTTAAATAAAAAATGGTGGGGTTTATAAAAAAAAGAGAAAATGAAAACTTTAAAGCAGCCTTACTCAGACATGAGCCAGAAAGTAATCTTAAAAATGTTGATGGTTTTCTGTGTCTAATGATGAAGAAATTAATTTTGAATCATCACGTGACATTACTGAATCATAGAAAAAATGTCATTTAAAAAAAAATTACTTTTGTGGACGTCGTATGGCCACGTTTGTTGATTTTACTTTTCCAGTGAATCTTTTATGTTTCGTTTGATATCATCAAGGATTTTTATAGTTAACTACACAAATCCGTGATATCATAAATACGGTAAACGTATAATTTGTGTATATTTGATTGGTCCGAGTTGTTTTAGAATTGGTCCGAGTGTTCGTGGTCCGACTTGTCTTTGGTCCGAGTTGTGATGATTATCTATCCCAGAATTCAGCGTAAAACTTCCTTTCTGAAACGCCATTGTAAGTGGGAACCCTGCACATTTTTTTTCTTGGACTTATACAAGTAAAACCTCCCTTTGTGATTTGTTAAATGTGCTTGAAACAAAGCAAATAAATTATTCCTTAAGGCCACTGATATTATAATAAATTTGTGAACAGTGTATGTAATAGAAAAGAAAGGATATGGCCATTATGGGGTATTCATCCATGACACAAAAATTGTCAGTACATGCATAGCAAAAACACAAAAAGCAAAGGAACAGTGCTTTTATTGCTGTTCTTCATCTCAAAGTCACAGTAAGGACTTCAACAAGGAATAAAAAGTTTTAGACGGCCCCTAGCACCGGTTTGAGCGGAATTCTTTGCAAACTGACGATCATAACCATGATAACACAACTGTGAATTGAAGAACAAATTAATAAAAGAAATCAAACATTAACTGTCATAAATTATTTAGCAATCACACTGAAGCGTGCAAAAACAAGGATCTCCTGTACTTGGCGTCTGTAGATATAATGAATTCTGTGCTTTAACTTGAGTTATTTTTTACCAATCCTTACGAAATTTTAACACAATGTTAATTGGCACAATAATGACAAAATGTGTCGTATTGAATTTGGGGATTCTGTACCAGCTGAAGAAGGGACTAAATTGGGTTTCACTGTTTTTGTCCCCCATGCGACACATTGCAGTGGACAGAGAAAAACCAGGTGTCCATCTGGTATTGTTAGTTTTCGTCTGTCATATGTCTGTTGTCCTTGACCTCATTTTCATGGTTCAGCAACTGCTTGAAATAAAAAGTTTATTTTTTTGTCATGCAAATTTCTCACTTATAATGAGTAATAGGATAATTATATTTGGTAAATCAGGGGGGTGGAAATATTTGTTGTTAGCACTTGTCCCAGGACAAGTAAAACTATAAATTTTACCTGTCAGGAAAAAAAATTACTTGCCCTGAATTTCCCAATAAATATTGGAAGTATTTCACTGTAAGCTTGTATGATTTTTAAAACTGTTTTGAATCACTCTATAAATGATGTTTGTGATATTTGTTTATGTGTATAAATAAAAGGAGGTATGGGATTAACATCAGTGAAGTTTCTTCACTGGAGAGCCAGGGAATTTAAAAGCTATGACATCTAGAATTCTTGATTCCATTTTTTATATTTTCATATTCCCCGTCTTTCCTGCCTGCATTATCTGTGTTTTACTCGACTTATCATGTTGATCATTGGTTTCGTTTACCTAAAATAATACATCTTAATAAGTTGTGAAAATAATTCTATATTTTTTTTATTAAATTGAATTTTGTCAAGTGTAATCTTTTACTTGTCCACCGGCAACCCGGACAAAAAAAAATTACTTGTCTAGGTGTTCAAATGTACGAGTCAGGCATAGCATTTCCACACCCCTGCATATATGGGTTCATTGCAAGGTCTACATGTCCGTCAGACAAGGTTCACCTGAACTCGACCTCATTTCATCGATCGGTAATCAAGGTTAAAGTTACGTGATGAGGTCCGTTTCTCAGATACTGTAAGCAGTAGGTCAACTTTATTTGGTGTATGGGATGATTCTAAGGTGTACATGTCAGTCTGGCAGGTTTCATCTAACCTTAACCTCATTTTCACGGTACCTTGGTCAATGTTATGTTTTTGTAATACTATAAGCAATAGGTCAACTATATTTGGTGTATGGAATGATTGTAAGGTGTACATGTCTGTCGGGCAGGTATCATCTGTCCATTACCTTATGTTCATGGTTCATTGGTCAATGTTAAGTTTCAGTAGGCTAGTAAGGTAGGTCCTCTTCTAAGATACTTTAAAAAATAGGTCAACTATATTTGGTGTATGGACTGATTGTAAAGTGTACATATCTGTCTGGTTTGGTTTATCTGACCTTGACCTCATTTTCACGGTTCATTGGTCAATGTTACGTTTTTGTGTTTTGGTCTGTTTTTCTAATACTATAAGAATAGGTCAACTATACTTGGTGTAAAGAATGATTGTAAGGTGAACATGTCTGTTTTGCAGGTATCATCTGTCCTTTCCTCATTTTCATGGTTCATTGGTCAATTTAAGTTTCATTAGGTAGGTCCTCTTCTGAGATACTATAAGCAATAGGTCAACTATATTTGGTGTATGGACTGATTGTAAGGTGTACATGTCTGTCTGGCTTGGTTTATCTGACCTTGACTTCATTTTCACGGTTCATTGTTCAATGTAAAGTTTTTGTGTTTTGGTCTGTTTTTCTAATACTATAAGCAATAGGTCAATTTTTTTTTGGTGTATGGGCTATGGAATGATTGTAAGGTGTACATGTCTGTCTGGCAGGTTTCATCTATCCTTGACCTCATTTTCATTTTTCATTGGTCAATGTTAAGTTTCAGTAGTTAGGTCCTCTTCTAAGATACATGTACTATAAGCAATAGGTCAACTATATTTGGTGTATGGAATGATTGTAAGGTGTTCATGTCTGTCTGGCAGGTATCATCTGTCCTTGACCTCATTTTCATGGTTCATTGATAATGTTAAGTTTATGTGATACTTGTAGTAAAACTTTATCTTTAGGACTATCAACATAAAATCAATCATGGTAAAGCAGGCGACATTTCAGTGTGTGCACTTTTGTTAATGGAGTTATGCCCTTGCAAGTTTAAATTATATGGAAAATTGCATTGTAAGCCCTCTTAAGCCTACCTTTCTTGTAGAATTTGAAATGTAGTTTATATTAAAGGTTTACATGGACTGCACTGGGCTTCACCAATGTTGCAAATTGCAATTTTTTTATTTCATCTGGTGACAAACTATGGCAGTTGGCAATATTTCTGGTGCAAACAATTTCTCATGTCATAATTTTCATTTCTTGACTGTAACTTTAATAAAATTGATATCAGGGCAATTACAGGTAAATTTGTCTTAGGCTAACAGGTGCTGATAATCTCATACAGGTACACAGATTAACAAATAGTGGAACTTATTCCTTATTGTCAATAATTATTTAATAAAAGGTGATGACTAGAAGGTTACATTAAAAGTAATGATCACTGATTAACAGGAATTTGTAAAATTAATAAAAGTTAATTCAAAATTTGTTTATTTTTTTTTAATCCTCAAGATAATAAATATGTCAAAAAGATAATTGTTGTAAAAATAAGAACACTCACTCTCAAAAAGGGTCAATTGTGGATTGGAATTCAAACATTGTAGCATAGATGTGTACTACATAGATTACTGTCTGGATGAATTTTATAAACAATTATTCCTGCTATTTACACTTGTGATTAATATAAAAAAAGAAGATGTGGTATGATTGCCAATGAGACAACTCTCCACAAGAGACCAAATGACACGGAAATTAACAACTATAGGTCACCGTATGGCCTTCAACATGAGCAAAGGCCATACCGCATAGTCAGCTATAAAAGACTGCAAAATGACAAATGTAAAACAAATTCAAACGAGAAAACTAATGGCCTAATTTCTGTACAAAATAATGAACGAAAAAAAAACAAATATGTAACACAGCAACAAACGACAACCACTGAATTACAGGCTCCAGACTTAGGACAGGCACATACAGAATGTGGTGGGGTTAAACTAGTTTGAAGGTGCCAACCCTCCCCCTAACCTGGGACAGTGGTGTAACAGTACAAATATAAGGACAAACTATAAAAATCAGTTGAAAAGGCTTAACTCATCAGATGGATACAAATAGAAATACATCTAACAAAAACACAGAGTGGACGTGGACGGGTACTTGTACATCCAAACAACAAAAAGACACTAAGTACAGATCTGAGAGTACTCGCAGTAAATGCACAGCAGAACAGTTCATAAAAAACATGAAAAAAAAAATTAATAAACACTTTAGCAAAATTGAACAACATTTTAAACAAATCTGTTTGTTGTTTAATTTAAAAATACCAGTCGAGGAAAACAAATTTATTTATAGATCAATAATGTCTGGTTCTGTTTTTCTTTTTTTTTTATTTCTTATTTCATGTACTGATAGACAAAAAATAGACGGAATGTTATTTATAAACTTTATTGAAAGAATAGAATCAATAATGTATGAAACAATTATATTTTATTGGATTCACCACTGCAAATCTGGATCACAGCTCTTCATCTTTTTTACAGGAGTGTCCTGTACTTCCCATAGTTTTCAGATTTTGTATATAAGCATAAGCCTTAATTAATTGAGATAATCGATAGAGAGGAACAGTATATAGAACAGTATATAGCAAAATGTTCAGCACAATAAGATCTACAAATTAGTCGACATGGCAGAAAGTGTCAGCTGACTTCTTATAAAAGTTATTTCCCCTGAGTGATGATTTTTACCCAATTTTTTCAAATACCAGAGTAGATGGAGAGAAACTTTAAAAAGCAAAAACGATCAGCAAAATTGGATCTACTAGTAAGTCCATATTTTGAAATTGTCAGACTTCTTATAGGCTTTATGGCCTTTAAATGATGATTTTTGTCTCGCCTGCAACGAAAGTCGCAGAGTGAGACATACATGTAGGTATTACTATTCAGCGGCAGCGTAAACTATTCGTATAAAGCTTTATATTTCAGAAGGTAGAAGATCTGGATGCTTCATACTTTGTATGCAGATACCTTATGTTACAAAGTTTCCGTCTGTCATATGTTCATTGTCCTTGACCTCATTTTTATGGTTCAGCGACTGCTTGAAAAAAAAGTTTAGTTTTTATGTCCCCGCTGCAGCGGAAGGGGCATTAAGTTTTACCCCTGTCCGTCTGTCCGTCCGTATGTACGTCCCAAAGTTGGTTTCCATTCTCTAACTTTAGTTTGCCTCAACCAAATGTTATGAAACTTATACACAATGCTTATTACCACAAAACACAGATCAAGTTTGAATTTTGGTGGCGTCACTTTAACCGTTCTAGAGTTATGCCCCTTTACAAATGAAAAAAATGCTGAAATTTTCGTTTCCGTTCTCTAACTAAACTCATGCTATGAAACTTATACACAATGCTTATTACCACAAAATACAGATCGAGTTTGAATTTTGGTGGTGTCACTTTAACCGTTCTAGAGTTATGCCCCTTTACAATTGGAAAAATTCCTGAATTTTGTATTTCCGTTCTCTTACTTAAGTTAGCCTCAACCAAGTGTTATGAAACTTATACACATTGCTTTAATTTCAACAAAATACAGATCAAGTTTGATTTTTGGTGGCGTCACTTTAACCGTTCTAGAGTTATGCCCCTTACAAATGGAAAAATTGCTGAATTTTTCGTTCCCGTTCTCTAACTTTAGTTTGCCTCAACCAAATGCTATGAAACTTACACACAATGCTTATTACCACAAAATACAGATCAAGTTTGAATTTTGGTGGTGTCACTGTAACCGTTCTAGAGTTATGCCCTTTACAATTGGAAAAATTGCTGAATTTTTTTCGTTTCCATTCTCTAACTTAAGTTAGCCTCAACCAAATGTTATTAAACTCATACACAATGCTTATGATCACAAAATACAGATCAAGTTAGATTTTTGATGGTGTCACTTTTACTGTTCTAGAGTTATGCCCCTTTACAAATGGTAAAATTGCTGAATTTTTGTTTATGTTCTCTAACTTAAGTTTGCCTCAACCAAATGTTATGAAACTTATACACAATACTTACTATTACAAAACTCAGATCAATAACAAATTTGGGTAGCGTCACTTTTACTGTTCTTCAGTTATGTCCCTTTATAATTTTTGTTATGTGAATTTCTCACTTATCATGAGTTACAGGATAACTATATTTGGTAAATAAGTGCTTTGCAATGTCTACATGTCTGTCAGACAGGATTCATCTGACCTCGGCCTCATTTCAGAGGTTAAAGTTACGTGATTAGGTCCGTTTCTCAGATACTATAAGCAGTAGGTCAGCTATATGTGGTGTATGGAATTATTGTAAGGGGTACATGTCTGTCTGGCAGATTTCATCTGACCTTGACCTCATTTTCACGGTTCATTGGTCAATGTTAATTTTTTGTGTTTTGGTCTGTTTTTCTAATACTATAACCAATAGGACAACTATATCTATATTTGGTGTATAGAATAATTGTGAGGTGTACATGTCTCTCTGGCAGGTGTCATTTGTCCTTGACCTCATTTTCATGGTTCATTGGTCAATGCTAAGTTTTCGTGTTTTGGTCAGTTTTTCTAAAACTATAAGCAATAGGTCAACTATATTTGGTGTATGGAATATGGAATGATTGTAAGCTGTACATGTCTGTCTGGCAGGTTTCATTTGTCCTTGACCTCATTTTCATGGTTCATTGGTCAATGTTAAGTTTTTATGGTTTGGTCTTTTTCTTGTATGTATAAGCAATAGGTCAACTATGTTTGGTGTATGGAATGATTGTAAGGTGTACATGTCTGTCTGGCAGGGTTTATCTGACTTTGACCTCATTTTCATGGATCATTGATAATTTTAAGTTTATGTGATACTTGGTAAAACTTTTTCTTTAGGACTATCAACAATAAACCAATCATGGTTAGTAAAGCAGGCGAGAAATTTCAGCGTGTGCACTCTTGTTTTACTTATTTCTATTATTTTGCCAATTGTTTTGAAAGCTTGAATAGATACATGTAAGTATAAACTGGAAACATGAGAAACAGTAAAAATGATCATCAATACAAAATCTACATAAGTTCCACTAAATAAGATTTACAAATAACATGAACAAGGAAATATAAATGATTACAATCAAAGTAAAATAAATATCAAAATGGCATATTTTTACAAGGTGAGTGATACAGACTCTCAGAAGCCTGTTTATTAACTTGTTGATATTCTTATTTGACAGAAAATGGGTCGTAAAGGAAAGAGTAAAGCTACTGTAGCTAGAGAGCAGAAGGAGAGAATGAGAAGTAGACGACAAAGCAGTGTTGCCTCTATAGAGTTGGCACCTCTAGGTGAGGAAGAACTCTTAGCCAGAAGGTTGGCTTCTCCTTGTGAGAAAAATCCTTCAAATGCCCAGAGGTTAGAACCTCCTCTGGGAAGCCTGTCTATCCAATGCATGGATATGCCACTGAGCTCTGACTCCCCACCGTGGGTTTGTACTCCGCCGAGAGTACCCTCACCAAAGGTTGGTGTTGCAGGACAGACGAAACTGGTGGTAGAAACATCATTAGATGTCACCAGTATAATTGACACAAAGCAAAAGGTTCAAGAATACAATACTGAAACAATACTAGGAATAAACAGTACTGAACCAAATACTAGAATATACAATACTGAGTCAAATACTACAAGATACAATACTGAATCAAACACTAGAATATACAATACTGAATCAATACTAGAAATCAATACTGAAGAATGCAATACTGAATCTAAACAAGAAATTAACAATGAACTGATGCAAGAAATGCAAAATGAACCTATACCAGAAGTAAATACTAAACCCAAATCGGTGTACAGAACACAAGAAATAAAAGACACAAACATATCAATATTACAAACAGACCAGTCAGATAGCGAGATCGAATCGAAAATAAGGCTAACATTAGAATTTGATGAACCACCAAAAACAAAAAAAGCAAAGTTAGAATCTGTATGTAATTCAAGCTTTAAAATGTTGCCTCCTAATGTTCATTTAAACATAGCTTCAGGGAGTGAACAAAGCAGTAATATCAAGTCAGTAAAAGTGAATGATAGTTCAAAACAAAAAATAAATTTTACAGGTGACAAAGTTGATATAAAAACAATAAACATTCCTCTGATTCTTCTAATTATAGAAAAATAAGACCAAGAAAGCTGATTCAGGGGAAAACAGAAAATGAAGTATATCAAGAAGAAACTAGAAATGAGGTAAGGAATTTAGAAAATACATATTCAGTTAATCAACCATTTATGATGCAAGGTGGTTTCCATCAAGGTGATGACAGGTTCAGAAACAATAGTGGTAAACAATGTGTAGCAAATTCATTAACAGCCATAGCTTATAGCAAACTCAGTTTGATTGATAATTGGAATATGACTTTCTTGGACAAAATCTTGATAGAAGGGAATAATTTGTATACTTGGATTCATGGTGATAATGAAGAGTTGTTAGTAACAGAATTGCCGAAAATGGTGGAAATAACAGATATGATTGTTAAGTGTAACAGAAAAGAGTCGATATTTGCTTTGATAGATAATACTGGTAAAATTGAATTTAATGTTCTTTCTTTGGATCATGCTCTTCAAGAGGCTCTTATTGATTCAGATGGATGTTTTGTTTGTGTAAGGGGTTTTACTAGTGCCATTATTAGGCAAAATGGGAAAATGTATTTATTTGATTCACATGCTAGAAATTGTTTTGGTTTACAAGACAGCTGTGGTAAAAGCGTTGTTATTCAGATTAATGATGTGAACAGTTTGTACCAACACTTTTACAATTTTGTGCAAGGAGATGTAGATGCAGAATTTGAAGTAACAGGAATCAACATCGAAATTCGAGATGAAGATTCTGCCACTAACAATCTTGACAAATTTATTGGAAATATTAACAATAGAGAGGTTTTAGAGGATGAAAACAACATTGACGTAGAATTTATTGGTGTCCAAACTCAAACATGCTATTTATTTAATCCAATTGATTATTATAC
Source organism: Mytilus coruscus (assembly GCA_017311375.1). Classification (NCBI taxonomy): domain Eukaryota; kingdom Metazoa; phylum Mollusca; class Bivalvia; order Mytilida; family Mytilidae; genus Mytilus; species Mytilus coruscus. The sequence continues at coordinate 88,235,229 of CM029597.1, read as the reverse complement.
AAAAAAAACTTTGTAATATTTTAGATATTACATCAAAATTTGTTTTGAAAAAACCGCTAATGCCAACACACAATATTGGTACGCCTTTAAAATCAAAGCAAATCACTGCAGACGGCAACTGTTTATTCAGAGCTATTTCATATGCAGTATCAAACAGGCAAGAAAACTTTAAACAAATAAGAAAGGAATTAGTGCACCACATCTTGTGTCATTCACATCAGTTCAATTCTTTCCTTGATTCTGAAACAGTCAATGAGTATATGAAACGTACTAATATGATAGAAGAAAATGTTTGGGGAACTGAGTTAGAAATTATAGCTGCTGCTGATTTATTAAAAACTGACATTTTTACATATTTAGAAGGTAAATGGATTAAATACTCCTCAAAGCAAATCTGTAGCAAGAATAATGTGAATGATCAAGCTATTTATCTTAATAATGTAGGTAATCATTATGAAGTTGTTCTTTCTGTTTTACCTGGGGTAAAGAAACGGTAACATTAAACAGTCAAGAAAGTACAAGGAAGGGAAATCAATCTGATGCAGAGAAAGACAAAATGAACTTACACTATGAACTATCTCATGAAGTTACAATGAAGAGAAAATATGAACAACATGAGTTGAATTTTCCAAAGAAATGCTTAAAAGAAGATGAAAATAGTTTTGGTTTAATTAAGAAAAAACTTGTTTGGAATGGCCAGGTAAAGATCTAGCTGTCTGTAAACCTCGAGCGCCTGAACAAGGTTTGACAAAAACTGAAAAAGAAAAACTAAAGTATCAGTTGGATCGTCAGTTTAGATTCAATAAAATTGAAAAGCAAAATAGGAAGTATGAACAAGACAGATCATACAAAGAAAAGTTAACTCAAACTAGTAAGGAAAAGTATGAGAATGATGCTAAATACAGGGAATCAAAGAAAAGAAAAAGTATTCAAAAGTATGCAAATGATAAAGAACACAACAGTTATGTCAGAAACTCAAGCATACAGAAATATGCTGATGATGATGATTTCAAAAGTAAAGTCAAACGGGCAAGCATACAGAAATATGCTGATGATGATGATTTTAAAAGTAAGGTCAAACAGGCAAGCATACAGAAATATGCTGATGATGATGATTTCAAAAGTAAAGTCAAACAGGCAAGCATGCAGAAATATGCTGATTATGATGATTTTAAAAGTAAGGTCAAACAGGCAAGCATACAGAAATATGCTGATGATGATGATTTCAAAAGTGAAGTTAAACAGGCAAGCATACAAAAATATGCTGATAATGATGATTTCAAAAGTAAAGTCAAACAGGCAAGCACACAGAAATATGCTGATGATGATGATTTTAAAAGTAAGGTCAAACAGGCAAGCATACAGAAATATGCTGATGATGATGATTTCAAAAGTGAAGTCAAACAGGCAAGCATACAAAAATATGCTGATAATGATGATTTCAAAAGTAAGGTCAAACAGGCAAGCATACAGAAATATGCTGATGATGATGATTTCAAAAGTAAGGTCAAACAGGCAAGCATACAGAAATATGCTGATAATGATGATTTCAAAAGTAAAGTCAAACAGGCAAGCATACAGAAATATGCTGATGATGATGATTTTAAAAGTAAAGTCAAATTGGCAAGCATACAGAAATATGCTGATGATGATGATTTCAAAAGTAAGGTCAAACAGGCAAACATACAGAAATATGCTGATGATGATGATTTTAAAAGTAAAGTCAAACAGGCAAGCATACAGAAATATGCTGATGATGATGATTTCAAAAGTGAAGTCAAACAGGCAAGCATACAAAAATATGCTGATAATGATGATTTCAAAAGTAAAGTCAAACAGGCAAGCATACAGAAATATGCTGATGATGATGAACACAAAGGTAAGATCAAAGATCAGACATTGACTAGAAGAAAGAATGCCAAAGAGGAAAGTAAAGATGTTACAAAAGTTATTGAAAACTTTAGGAAAAATGTAAGTAAGGGTCCAGAATTTGTTTGTTCTTGCTGCTTTAGACTGTTTTTCGAAAATCAAGTTGTACAATGTAAAAGAGAATTGTATAAACCAGGTTCTGGCAAAGATATAGCAGACATATGTATTTCTGAGAAGTATTTGCATAAATGTTCAGAAGAATGCAAAGATGAATGTTTATATCAGGGAGCTAGCAGAGCTACACTTTGGATTTGTTACACATGCCATAGAAAGATTCTTAAAGGAAAAATACCTGCTGAATCTTTTGCTAACAACTTGGCTTTAGAAGATATTCCGCTAGAACTTAACAGATTAAATCAACTAGAACAACACCCTATTTCATTAAATATACCTTTCATGAAAATTGTTGCTTTACCTAAGGGTGGACAAAAAGCTGTGCATGGTCCATGTGTTTGTGTACCATCAGATATTTCAAAGGTCACAACAACTTTGCCTAGATCAGAAGATGATAATTGTTTAGTGAAAGTAAAACTCAAAAGAAAATTACAGTACAAAGGTTATGAGGAATATCAGTTTGTGGACACTAAACATTTGGAAGAAGCCTTGCTCTTTTTAAAAGAAAAGAATGATTGGTATTCAAATGTTGAAATCAATGGAGAGTGGTTGAATCCAATTCCATCATCAGAGAATATTTGTGTTGCTGAAAAAAAGACAATAAAAGTAATACAAGAACTGACGGAGTGATAAATGATAACTTACAGGACAAATCAGATAAAAAAGAACAGGAAAATGCAGTTGATTCATATTTAGATGATAGTTTACAGGGTGTACAGTTGGACACATGCTTACAGCCTGCTGACATTGCACAGGAAGCATTGGATTTATTGTTTGATCAAGAGTTTAATTTATCGCCTGCAGAAGGAAATAATCCGGTCAGGAAGCAAAAACCTTTCCAGTGCATTACCCTACAGGTAAAAACACTTGGAATGAGGACAGAGAAGAGAAACTATCTTTATTAAGATATTTTAATCTGAGATTAATGAGTGTCGAAAACAGGTTTGCTAGAGATACTTCCTACATATTCTTTAGCCAGTATATGTCTGAACTAGATAGGGTCATGTCAAACGTACAGATATCATTACGGAAAGGGTCAGTATTTTCAGATGGACAGAAAGTAACAAGTAAAATGCTGTGCAATAAGGAGTCATTAAATGGATTATTTAGAAAAGATGAAGCAATCAAGTTCATGAAGCCTGTCCGAGGAACACCACCATATTGGCAATCTATTCAGAAGGATATTTTTTGTATGATTAGACAGTTAGGTATACCCACATTCTTTGCTTCATTCTCATCTGCAGATTTTAGATGGAAAGAAATTGTAGAAACCATATTGAAGCAACAAGGAGATATTCGTAATGTTGACGATCTTAGTTGGGATGAAAAATGTATAGTCCTTTGTAGTAACCCTGTTACAGCTGCAAGAATGTTTGATCACAGATTTCACAAATTTCTTAAAGATGTGATAATGTCAGATGTTGAACCAATTGGTCATGTGATTGACTACTTTTATAGAGTTGAATTTCAACAGAGGTTCTCCACATACTCATTGTGTATTTTGGGTAGAAGATGCCCCCAAATTTGGAGTAGACGATGATGATACTGTTACAAAGTTCATTGATAAATATATCTCTTGCAAATTACCGTTGGAAAGTGATGACCCAGAGCTTACTGACATTGTTAAAACCGTTCAACAGCATAGCAAAAACCACTCAAAAAGTTGTCGGAAAAAAGGAACAGAGTGTTGGTTCAATTTCCCAAGACCACCATCTGAAAAAACATTTATATTCCGTCCAATTGAAGACGATGAGGAGGATAAGGAACATGATAAAGATGCTGATGATGGTAAGAAGTCAGAATCTGAAAGCAGTAAACCATCTGAAAAGACATTTGTACCATGTCCAATGAAACATGATGATGATCATCATCATGATAAACATACTGATGGTGATATTAATGAGAAATCAGAATCTAAGGGCAGTATCTTAAAAACAAAACAGATGTTAGCATGTTTATGGGATGTAATTAAAGAGTGTGAAAATAAAACTTTGACCACCAGTGAATTATTTTTGAAAGCCGGATTGTCTCAAGAGGATTTTCAAGAATGTTTTAGATGGATAACAAACAGAAATACTGTTGTATTAAAGAAAAATAAAGATGAGTTGTTTATTAATCAGTACAATCCTCATCTGCTAAAATCATGGAATGCAAATATGGATATTCAGTACATATTGGATGCCTACTCATGCGTGGTTTACATTATAAGCTATATAAGCAAATCAGAACGTGAACTTGGCTTGTTGCTGCAGCAGACAAAAACTGAGGCAGCTGATGGAAATTTGGATGCACAGCGGACTATATGCATACTTTCACTTTCGTGAACTTAGTACACAAGAAGCTGTTTTCAGAGTCATAGGTTTACGTTTAAAAGAGTGTTCAAGAAAAAGTGCAATTCATTCCACTTGGAGAAAACCCATGCAGAATGAATATACCCCTCAAAGAACTTCACAACAAAAATCAAAACCATTAAAGATGAAGAAGTCTATAGATGATGGCAGTGATGATGATGATGGTGATAGTGATGATATTTGGCTGAAAAGTATTACTGACAGGTATAAAAATAGGCCTGATTTAGAACGATTTGACCAGATGTGTTTAGCAACATTTTGTTCCGAATTTTCAGTGTTGGCAGAGACACAGATACCAAATAAAATTAATGAGGACACTACATTCAAACTGAAGAATGATATGGGGTATATAAGAAAGAGGACAAGGACTTCTGATGCTATTATCAAATATGCAAGATTTTCTGTAGAGACAGCTCCTGAACAATACTACCAAAGTATATTACAGTTGTTTTCGCCTTACAGATTAAATGAACAATTGAAACCACCACAGTTTTTATCATATGCAGATTTTTATAACTCCGGATTTATAAAGTACAGTCAGATGGAAGATCTCAGTTCAGTTCAAAATGTAGTCAACTTTAACATGTCAAAATTTGTGAAGAAAGACAAGGAGCTAGAGATTGCAGAGAAACAATTGGAAGAAAGAGGATATCAAGAGGATGCATGGGCACAACTATGTCCAGAAACAGAGAATGAAAGACATGAATGTAATGAAGTTGGTGAAAACACAACCACTCAAGAGGTAGAGAGTCCTGAATTAGGAATACCAGATTTGAATCAAACTGACAAGCCAACTGATGAAAATGGAATGGTTCAAAAAACATGTTTTTCAAGGTCTGAAGTTATACCATTGTTGAGAACTTTGAACGAGAAACAAAAGCGCATATTTTTTAAGATCAGAGAGTGGTGCAATTTTAAAGTGAATGGTAAGAATCCACCGCCATTTCATGTTTTTGTAACTGGAGGAGCTGGAACAGGCAAAAGCCATTTGATAAAATGCTTGTATTATGAGGCCACAAGAATTCTTGCGCACTGTTCCCCAAATCCTGATGATTTGACTGTGTTGTTAACGGCACCAACTGGCACGGCAGCTTTTAATATAAATGGATTGACAATTCACAGTTCACTTTCCATTTTTAAAGGTTTATCTGTTGAGAAAGCTATGCTTGGAGAAGATAAGCTGAATAGTTTGAGGTCCAAATTAGAGAATTTACAAATTCTCATCATAGATGAAGTCTCAATGGTCAATAAAGGTTGTTATTTTTATTCATGAAAGGTTGCGTCAAATAAAGAAAAGACCTGAGAAGTATCCTTATGGAGGAGTTTCAGTGATAGCAGTGGGTGATTTCTATCAATTACCACCAGTAAAATCAAAAAGATCAGATAAACTTTATGTTAATGATCCATCAAATCCTTTGAATTATCTGTGGAATGATCTTTTTTCTGTTGTGGAATTAGATGAAGTCATGAGACAGAGAGAAGATAGTTTGTTTGCCCAGTTGTTGAATAGACTAAGGGTCAAACAGAACAATTATCCACTAAAATCTTCAGATCAAGAAATGTTGAAAGAGTGTATAGATAGTGGACCAGATGAAGCTCTGCACATTTATGCTACTAATAATGAAATTAATATGTACAATAATGAAATGATTATGAAGTTGTCGAGTGAACCGAAATTAATTGAAGCTGAAGATTTTGAAAAGGATAAGACAACAGGGAAACTTACGAAGAGAAGACAGAATTTTGCAAAAACTAATATTTGTCTTCCAACATCAATCCTGTTAGCAGAAGGAGCTCGTGTGATGATAGTAAAAAATGAAGCAGTCAGTGATGGTTTGGTGAATGGTGTTATGGGTACTGTTTTCAGTATTTCAGAATTTTCAAAAGGAACATTGCCGAAAAACATATATATTCATTTTGATAATGATAGAGTTGGGAAAAATGCAAAAGTACAGAAGATAATAAATGGAAAAAGATGTGTTGGATTAGAACCATCTACAGAAAATGTACCATTCAGTAATGGAACAAGGAAACAGTATCCTCTGCAGCTAGCATGGGCATGTACTGTTCACAAGGTTCAGGGTTTGACAGTGCCACAGGCAGTTGTCTGCTTGAATAAATGTTTTGCTTATGGTCAGGCATATGTTGCATTGAGTAGAGTTACTTCAAAATATGGGCTAACTATATTACCAATTGATGATAAAACTTTGAACAAAAAAATATACAGTGATCCTGATATAATGCAGGGAATCAAATCCATCGATAATTTTTTGTCTGAAAATGACACCATAGTTTCAAATCATAAAGCAGGTTTGTCAATAGTTTACCACAATATTCAAGGTCTAAAGGCTCACCAAAATGATTTGAAAGTCAATTCAGACTTCCAAAATGCAAATTATATCTGTTTGACTGAAACATGGTTGGAATCTTGTTGTGATGATGTTCACCTTCCTAATTATAAACTTCATCATTTGCCAAGGTCAGCAGCATTTACATCAAATAATCCTTTGTATGCTACTTTACAAGAAATGAGTCATGGTGGAGTTGGTGTATATGTTAAATCAGATTCTGAGTATGAAGAACTTGATATATCTCCAAAAAATCTTGAATGTATACTTTTCAAAGTTCCGAAAATGAATGTTCTTATTGCTACAATATATAGAACTCAAAAATACCAAATTGAACTATTTTTAAGAAATGTTGGTGCTCTTTTGTCAGAATTGACAGAGCTTTCAAGCAGTATTATTGTTTTAGGAGACTTTAATCAAGACATTATGAAGGGTGGACGATCAATACAGGATTTTATGGCTTCATGGGGATTTGAACAGTTAGTACAAGAGGCAACAACAGAGGGTGGTACACTGATTGACCATGTTTATATCAAAAGTTGTGAAAAAGTACAAGTTAGTGTTATTCCAACTTATTACAGTTATCATGATGCAATATCTGTCATTCTGGAAATAAACCCTACTGCTTGAAAGCTGTATAGTATTAATAAAAATTATCAGAGTGCCTTAAAAGAAAATTTTACAAAACAGTCAAAAGTTTCCCTACATATTAAATTTGAATATACTATATTGGGTACTAACAACCTAGTTTTGCATATATATGGTCTTTATGTGTTTAAATTTCAAGTTTATTAATAGTTTCCCTATTTTATTAAGCTAAGTATCAAACTCTGAATTATGTTATGAAGTTGAATTTGTTTCTTAACTGAATATTATAAGAGTTTATATGTTTACTTTAATTTCAGATCAAATTCTAGCCGTCAGTAGTAAAGAAGTTCAATCAATTGTCTAATGCATGCTTTGGTAATTTTAATATAGCACTTGCCAACAGGTTAGATAGTTGATAAATATATGTCATCAGCTGAGAAATGTCTATTTATGATTAAGAACTAAAAAGAAATAGGAGATAGAAGATTAAAATACAGCATTATGTAAAGGTAAGTTCAATCAAATAGTATTTACAAAAGATAACTAGTGCAATCTGTCTAAGGGCCAGTGTGAGCGATTGTCACAATTGCAACTGTTCTGTGTTGTCTGTTATCATATCTTTGAAAATTCATCTGTTCTCTTTCCGTTGTCTGAAAACTTTTTAAAATTTCTCCCCTGAAACTACTGGGCCAATTTAAACAAATCATGGCCTGAATCATTCTAAGGATGTCTACTTAAAATGGTATGTCTGTTCAGCCCGCCAACCAATTAACATGCCCCATGTTACTATAAATAGAACATGGGAGGTAAAGCACTACTTTTTCTTCCTCCAAGATATTACAAGGCTATTGCATGTATTGAGACCAAATGTTTGTGAAAAAGTCTAATCATATAAGCATGATTAGTATTGAACCGTTTGTTAAACATAGGATAAAAAAATTTTAATAATAATCAGAAGAAATACAGTAAGGTCTTTCCCTTCTGGAAAAGGAAAGACCTTAATGATTGAATGTATTATTATATCAATATATCTTAGCTCATTTATAACCAAACATGAATTTTGACTATAAGTTTCAATGCTGACTGTATTTGCATACTCAATTTTATAAAACTTGCTTTGATAGCTTTAACATCAAAATAGGAATTGTAACTTGTATTAATGAAGAATAAAGACAACATAAAACAGTTCCATAATTAATCAAAAATGTGCTATTAACACAAAAACAGTGGCTTGCTGCAATTTTATATGCTTTGACTTTGGTCATCCTCGATTAGGAGACATCTCAACCTTTCGACATAACGAGATTATTGTTTGCATGATTATGCTTGAATTATGAATTGAATTTACCTTCAGAGTCTATGATATATGAACTTAATGATTGGAATCCCATGTTTACTCAATATCTTGATTGAAAACGCTGTTTTCAAATGGGAGGTAACTCTATATTTGATTTGCCTAAAAACCAGACTATACCTTGCAGCAGCGCACTGATACTTCCATTAATAAAATACAATGAATTAAGTAAGAAAAATAACTAAGCTAAAATAAGACAAGTAACTTGTCCTTTTCAAGCACACAAAAACAATAATTACATATGTACATTTAATAACTTACATTTGAAATATTAGGTAACTATTAATGTTTGTACTCACCTGGAAAAATACAGACAATTTGAAATATAAACTTTATTCTTTGGTGGTCGCTAAGCAAGTGTCCACAAATGCCACAAAAAATACCAAAGTCATGTGACTTTGTTTCCGGATGAGGCACTAGAAAGTTAATTTCTTAATCTAACAAAGATTTAACTGATTGAGACCCCTTGACGGTCCTCATGTCTTATTACATAATAAATATCTGTCGCTTGGATTTTAGGCAGAAAAAGCGCTAATTGAACGGACTACAGGATTAATTATTCTTTACATAAGAAATCTTTAGACTATCTAAAGCTGTTACTTTATCTATTATTTACCAAAAGTCTTATTTCCGTCTTTGTGAAAATATACTTGACACTTAATTGTTACTTATACACAAAAAGCTTTGTAAACGAAAATCGTTGCATGTTAATAAAATTGAGACATTTATTTCTTTACCCATTTTTTCATTGAATAGTTGAATTTTGTAAATTTTATGAATAAGTTAATAAGACGTGATGTCCACTTTTGCCCTGTCACATATATCCCTCCCGCTGAGAAATTCATTGTCCCCAACGAATAGATTTTGAAAATAAATGAAATTATCCAAATTGAAATGTTTTATCAATACAGGTAATGACAGCTGCAATATGAAAGAATAGAACACATAAGTACAGACATGGATACAAATAAGCTCTGCATGATAGAAAACATTAGTCCAGCTAGTTAATACATGACAATATATGTATATTATTTAAATATATTAAACAATTTTAAAATATGTGTGGTGTGCGATCAAAATATATGAGGTAAACGTGGTTAACATAAAACTTTTCAAGATTCTGGCTTTTATCGGATTGATTGGAATTGTGTCAGGGATAAGAATTTCTTGTTTTGTATTGATATTGACTATATAAAATCCAGACCAATCAACATGAAATCTGGTTATAAAAGTTCCTGAAATTCTTAAGTTACCAATGTTATTTAGTGCATAAATTTCCCAGTATGAAGGGCAAAGGGGTAAATTGAGAATTGGGATAACAACACAATGTAGACCATTGCTGACTTCTAATATGACTTGGGTGTGAGGTTGAGAACGACATTGAGAATATATATAATGTATTGCAACACAAAATGAAATTATGGTGAAAGATGCCATTGACCTAACTGTGAAATAAAATCTATGTTTTAAGTTTCTGATGTTGTAGATTGAACATTTCGAACAAAATTGAAAGTGGGTGGAGTTATGCTGAAATTGATTGTATTTTTGTGAGAGGATTAACGCAGATGTTAATGCTCTCATCTTATTGAAAAGAAGTACACATGCTATTGTCATAATGATTGATAATCCCAAAGCAATAAAGGAGATAATGCATTTGAAATTTGGCCATGTTTCGATTTCTAAAATCTGTCAATCTAACATGGATTCGGACAATGATTTGAATATGACTTTATCTTTTTAAGTAGCTTGTGAGATTTTTTCAAACTGAAATGTAACTGTTGATCTTGAGCAATAAATTGTGAAAATGAATGATTATAAAAATTTAAATTGGGACGATTCAGAACAGCTGGGTTTGTAAACGTTGTGTCACCCATTATTGAATTGTAGGTCTCTGATGAGAAAAAAACTTTGAATAAGAGCTAAATTAACAGGATGAAGTATGGAAACAGTTTTGCACTGACTTTTTTGAACTGAGTTATGAATTTGGCAGTTTCTTGTGTAACATTTTGAATGAAGTCATGATTATTTTGTATTTCTGAAACTATGTTGTCAAAGCGTTTATCTGTCTTGGACATATAAGATGATAGTAATTCATCATGATGAGCCATGGATTTGGCTAAATTATGACTGTTTCTGGAAAGAATGGTCATATGACGTGCAAGGCGATTGACATCTTTGACTGTAGCCGTTCCAAACAAACTCTTTGAAATGGAACCAATAAAATCAAACATACCTCTTTTGCTTTTGCTTTTTATCTTTGACTGCATTAGTAGATTTTCTTTCGGAACAAGTTGATGTATGGTATCAACAGTGTGATTGATGTTTGATGATGTATGAGCTCGTACCGCAGATAGTTGGGATATTGCTTGATTTAATATATAACTGCTGGTGAACAAGACGTATATGGTTGACTTTCTTCTTTCTTGGGACTTGAAAATTCCTGTCCAAAACTATGTTGGACTTTTTGGAGAAGACAACTCCATAATCATGATAATTAATGCGTTGCACAATTTATCTCGTTGGTTCAACTTGTTGAATGCAAATCCGCATAATCCAGATGATTGTTGCATAATTTAAAGCACCCAAAGAAAACAAAGTGAGAATGTTTTAGATAATGTACAACATTGTCGAGATAGGAATAGCTAGTTCCTTATAGCACTATAATTTTGACATCATGGCACACTGAAGAGAAAAAGAAAGAAATAGAATTGTACCGTCTATTGAACAACAGCAACAAACTTCTCATACAATATCTAAGGTTATGTTGACATACTTAGCTTTACAGACGACATCAGATTCAGAAGAACCATGTGACCTGTCAAGCTCAAATACATTAGTGCATAATAATTTAAATGCAAATGTATCAAATACAAATAATCAGACTACTAACAAACATGACAATCCCATGTCAATGTTTGCAGATGCTACTATAACAGGCAATGTGTTTGACATTAACATATACTCTGGGGAAAACAATACTATAAACAGCAGCTAAGAGCGTTATCTGAAAAACTAGCTTCAACAAGTTTTTTACTGGATATGTTTATGTACTGTTTATTATTCAGTAAAATTGTTATTATTTTACTGTTTTTTTTTAAATCCTCAATTTTCCTAGAAACATATTCGAATCACTGCTATCAAAGTCCTGAATGTCTGATTTAGACACATTTTTGAATCTTATTTCAGTTCCCGTATTAATTAAAGTTTGTGTACATGGAAGTGCAGTCAAAATTTAGCAAACATAATGAAAATTGAATATTATTTATACGCATGGAAAACAGGTTTTATTTCTTATCATCAAATGCATCTTTGTATAGTTATCGTTGACATTTCTTCCCTGTTCTTAACCAGCTTTTTGTTCAATTTTTTGTGTCAGTCTGATATTAAATAATATTTAACTATAAGCTACTCGACTGAAAATGTCTGAAAAAGGTCAACATGGTCAATTATGTTAAAAAGTATAGAAAAAAATACCGAACTTAATTGCAAATTCTAAAAAGGAGTCTATAAAAACTGACAAAATCAAAGCTATTAATCAACGGAACTTGTGCAAAACAACTGCCATATTCCTGACTTGGTACAGATATTTTCCGAATAATAATGGTGGGTACCTGGTTCTTATAGTTATCTAAACCCCCTACCTGTATGACAGTTGTTCTAAATGTAGGTTTCTCCTTGATGAACATTGTTGTTTTTTTCTGTCAAACGTTGTAGGCTGTGTAATTATGCCTCACCTAGGGGCATTATGTTTTTCGGTCTGTGCGTCCGTTCGTTCGTTCGTCCGTCCGTCTGTCCCGCTTCAGGTTAAAGTTTTTAGTCGAGGTAGTTTTTGATGAAGTCGAAGTCCAAACAACTTGAAACTTAGTACACATGTTCCCTATGATATGATCTTTCTAATTTTAATGCCAAATTAGAGTTTTGACCCCAACTTCACGGTCCACTGTATATATAACATGATAGTGCGAGTGGGGCATCCGTGTACTATGGACACATTCTTGTTAATATTTGAGTCAGGGTAAGAGATTATGTCATTTCTTTGGTTGAGAGTTTAACTTGAATTATGCACAGTTTGTTATGGATATTGCACACCATCATATCCTGAAAACTTGTGTATGGCGCAGCTGTATGCATTCTTTTATGAAGCACATTCTGCAATATTAAAGTATAGATCGCCATGTTTCATGGCATCACGCAGGTAATTTGACCTTAAATTGTTAACAGTAAGTAATAGCATTTGTTGAAGTCAAGACCATTGTTATTGGCTTTCATATGTTTAGGGTTGCTTACAAACTGACGATTACTTCAAATCCCGTTTTATTTACATTAATTTTCCGATAAGGTATGGGATATGATCTGAGTGCTCTCCCGGATCCATGTTCAGGTTATTTGCGGATGATGTCGTACTGTACTAGATTTTTGTTAGTTTACGCTCTGTTTGAATATTGATTTCATCAAATTAACAACAGCAGAATGGAAATATTTCTCATTGAACATTGTTACGGCCAGAAAATCGCCTCTAAATTGTAGCCAACAAAAGACACAAATCAATAATAAAATTTAACAAGATTTATTATACACAAGTTTACAAGAAGTATTACACAAAAAGAAATGTCAACTTAACTGTCAAAATATATGTCCGATCTTTTGTCTTTACTTTATCCGGAAATCTTCTCGGGAATCCACGCAGAATATTAAGTCCAATAGGTCACAATCTAGTATGATATAGTTTGTAAATAAAAGTGTCAATCCAACTACTAAGAATATTTAATGTCTATCGATGTCTATGTCTATGTCTAAGTCTGAAAGTTTAACTTTAGTGTCTGTATATGTATAGTTGTCACGGAAATCTCTAGAAAATTTTATAACGTAAACTTCTAGAACACTGTTGACGTTTAAATTACGCATCTTTTATTATGATCATTCTGGAAACGTTATGTAAGTAAAATAGAAAGTTCTAATCATTCCATCAGTCTCTATGATTTATCCAGTGATTTCTAAACTGCACAGTTACAATATCATTTTGTAAACAAGTACAAATTATATAAACATATTATTAGGCCACACAAAACAAATTAAGCCAACTAAATAAATATGATAGTCACAATATCATAACACCTCCCCTTAAAAAGTTTGAGTGTAACAAGAACTTTTCATGAACAATATATACAAACATACATACATTCAGGTCCGTACGCGCCACAGAGAGTCAAATTGTAAACAAGCATATCACTGCCACTACCCAGCTTAAAGCCTCTTCCGAACATTTGAAAGTCCCTATTATGTACTGGTTACCTAAATTGCACAAAAAACCATTTAAATTCCGTTTCATCTCCGCATCTAGTAAGTGTTCTACTACCAATCTATCAGTTCTTCTAACTACCTCTCTTACTACTATCAAAGAACTTGTTATTAACTTCCCCCAAGGGTGACTGGGGAATAGAAGTATGGTCACCATTGGTCTTCCTCCGACCGGCAGTAAACCCCTTGCTGAAGTGGGGCGTCCGTTTGGCTGTGCGGGATGTACAAATTTGCAGCCACGTCCGGTCAGAATGGGGACGTTAAATCCGATGCCTCGTGTAAAGAGAGTGCCACGCTCTTTGCACGTTAAGAACCCTTGCAACAACTCTTTGAGGGGTCCGTAGGTGACCTGTTGCAAGGCTAAATTTCTGTCCCTATCCAATATACCCTCATTTCCCGTGGCAGTCTAAATTTCTCCGACCATAATCCCGGACGCCCCTATTACAGAACCTACCTATTGTATTTATTGTTAATTTGTTCTCGTCCTGAATATGCATGAAATATTTGCCACTGGACGTTAAGCAACCAACAATCAATCAATCATGTTATTAACTTTTGTAATAAAGCTTATGAAAATAATGGTATTAATTATTTTTGGAGTGTTAAAAATTCTTAAGAGGTGTTAGATAAAATACATGCTTATGATGGTCCTTTTAATTCTGTTGACAGTTATGATTTTTCTACTCTCTATACTACACTTCCACACAATCTTATCAACAAAAAGTTTTCATATTTAATTATATGGTCTTTTGAAAAATCTCATTACAAATTTATTTGCTGTAACTCGTTTAAAGCCTTTTTCTGTAACGAAAAGGAAAGTATGCTAGATGCACTTACTGCAAATGTGAAGATATGATTGAAGCTTTAAATTTTCTCCTGGACAACATATATGTACGTTTTGGCGATAAAGTATATCGACAAGTAGTAGGTATTCCTATGGGAACTAACTGCGCCCCTTTAATAGCAGATTTATTCCTGTATTGCTATGAATCTCAGTTTATGACCAAACTCAGTAAAGACACGTCATTGTTACATTTGGTTGATACATTCAACAATACGTTCCATTATCTAGATGATATTTTTTCGTTAAATAATCCAGAGTTCTCTAAATATATTACCGAAATTTACCCAATAGAACTTACTTTAACTAAATCTAACATAAACAGCAGTAGTTGTCCTTTTCTGGACTTGGACATTTCAATCTCTAAAGGAAAACTCCATACGAAAATTTACGACAAAAGAGACGATTTTTCATTCCCTATTGTTAATTTTCCTTTTTTAGACGGCGATGTTCCTTTGGCTCCATCATACGGTGTTTATATATCCCAACTCGTTCGTTATGCCCGTGTGTGTAGTGATGTCATAGATTTTAACGAACGTAATCAATGCATCACTAGTAAATTATTAAGTCAGGGATTTCGTTACCATAAATTACGTAAAACTTTGCTAAGTTCTTTCATAGATACAAAGATTTGATTAGTAAATTTGGCTGTACCTGTAGAAAACTGATTAAAACGGTATTTCACATCCTAAATTTTACGGTAATATTGTACTTAAAGGGCGGAAATCACTATGTGATCCGTGTAAACTCATCGAACCTTTAAATAAACTTATTAGTTCAGGTTATCTTACCAATGTTGTAATTAGATCTTTGAATATAGTTTACATTGGCAGTAATATCGATTTTGTCATCAGCAAATTAAAACATAACTAAATTTGTATTCTTTTCAAACGCGATGTTTAAAGACACACCCACGTTCATTTTGATCTATAAAGAGATTAAACTCCTAACTATCCTACTGTCTGTCGATACATTTATTTTTGGCATTGCACAAGTCATGTCTTCTTTGACTGTCCATGACGTTAAAATACTAAATCCCTGGGATGTGTTTTAGTTGATTTTAGTCTCTGATGCATGATTTTTTATTATTAATTGTTTTGGCTTTTAACTAGCTGTCAGTAACTGCGAGTACTCTCAAATCGTACTTTCTTGTTTATTTGACCTGTTAATACTAATTGTAATGCTTTTTTTGTTATTTAATGTTATTCAGGGTTATATCTGGTCTATATACCAGCTTTGATAAGTGTTTGGTACTAATATAAATTTCCACTTCGTACTATGAACATCAAAATTATTTATTTTGTTAAAATATTTCCTTTCTCTATTGTAACTGTACACGTATACCTAACAACAAAATTATTTTCATTTACCTGTGTTTAAAGTTTTTGCAAATGGCTGATATTTTTGTTCGAGCATATTGTTTTTCTTAAATTGTTTAACATTTCATACCGATATAACATGTTACTTTTATTATTCTTCCCTCAGTTTATTTTGAATTTACATTGTATCATAAGTCAAATTTATTTGTTCAGTGTATGTTCAATGGTGTTAATATGTCCTTTGATTGAGTTATGCTATTTCAGTTGATATTTTATAGTGTGTCTTTCTATGTTGTGATGTTACACTATTGTTTCAGGTTTGGTACCATTAAAACGTTTAAACCCGCTGCATTTGTTTGCACCTGTCCTAAGTCAGGAATCTGATGTTCAGTAGTTGTCGTTTGTTGATGTGGTTCTTAAGTGTTTCTCGTTTTTATATAGATTAGACCGTTGGTTTTCCCGTTTGAATGGTCTTACACTAGTAATTTTTGGGGCCCTTTATAGCTTACTGTTCGGTGTGAGCCTAGGCTCCGTATTGAAGACCGTACTTTGACCTATAATGGTTTACTTTTATAAATTTTGACTTGGATGGAGAGTTGTCTCATTGGCACTCATACCACATCTTCTTATATCTATATAGCCCCCCGGTGGATCGCTATCCTTGCCGTGGTCGGGGGGCTTGCGTGTCTCAGTGACCCTAAGAGCTATGCCAGCTGGAGCTTTGTCTCCTGATAGGGTCACCCATGCTGGACAGGTCGAAGGGTAGAGGCCAGACTAAAGTGATCCGAACATCGTACGAATGGCCCGATGTTTTAAATAAAATAGGCATTCCAACCCGTAGGCCGTGGGTTGCTACCCGTGTCGGTGGTTGACGAGATCCTAGCGGATGAGAGCTGTAGTCAGACTCCTTACGGTCAGAAAATACCCGGACGGACGAGACTATAGTTCAATAAGCTGCTTTGGCTCCGATATCATCTAAACGGGAGGTCGGATGGACCCGGTCCGATCAATCGGCTGGTCATGTCGAGCCCTTCAGTTAATCGTCAACAATAAGCTTTCATATCACAATGTACTTTATACACAGGTATTTAAATCAAGCTATTTATATTTAGGATAACTGAAGAAGGCGATGGCTCATGGGTCAATCAAGTGGTACGCTTTCTATTTCGCTTGATGGATACGCTCTGCTTGAGTATACTATTCTTGGAACATCCGGTGCTTTCCGCAGTGGATCTTGGGTGCTAATTTTGGGGACGAGGTGCATTATACTTGCAGCTCGCTTTCAGCATTAGCTCTTGACCCCGGCTCGCCACGGAAACACAGCATCGCCCTTGTAGGCACTCCGAGGTGGGTGGATGACAAGGATAGTGAATCTTTCTCCTTTCATATGGCAAACAAAACCAAACTTCTCAATCAGCTTCAACAAAAAAAGAAAATGTGATGACTCTGCGCCCTGTCAGGAAGATGATAGTTGGCCCCGATTTATTGTAATAAAAGGAACAGATGAAAACCAGTTTCAAAAATATCTCCTTTTGTAATTTATAAACAAATTCAAAGCATTGCTGGTACAGTTAAAAAGTTTCAAAATGAGATCAGGAATTTGTTGGTTGAATGTTCCAACAAAAGTCAATCAACAAATTTGCTGACTATGACAAAATTACAGACTTTTCTGTTTCTGCCTCTCCTCACAATAGTTTGAACAGTTGCAAAGGAATCATTCGAGACAGAAGTCAATATCTAGGTGATCTTACCGTGGAAGAAATTAGTGATGAATTATCAAACCAAGGTGTATCTGATGTTGTTAGATTTCAAATTAAAAGAATGGAAATATAACCAAATTAAATACAGATCTTTTAACCTTTAAAACTCCAACTCCTCCCTCATCTATTTCTTTAGGTTGCTTCGGAATCAGAGTTGACAGATTCATCCCTAACCCAATACGATGCTTCACCTGTCAAAAGTTTGGTCATGGAACCAAACAATGTCGTGGTACGCAGAGATGCTTCAAGTGTTCTGACGAAGGACACGAGGAACAACCTGTAGCTCTGAATCCTCTAAATGTGTAAACTGTGGTGAATCCCATTTTTCATCATCTAGGGTCTGCCCTGTTTATCTTAAAGAAAAAAATATTATTAAAATTAAAACAGAAAGAAACATCAGTTACCCAGAGGCTAAACAGATAGCTTCTGTTTCGAATGATCCTCTAGTTTCGAACAAACCATCGTACGCCAGCAAAGTTGGCCGCTCATTCAGTCATGAGAATACACAAACTCGCATGACATGGCCAATTGATGCTGAAACTTTTACAATGCTGCCTGTTCAATTAGAAACTTCCGATAAATTAATTATTCCAAGAAAATCAAACCCTTCTAAAACCAGTACTCAGTCAACTCAATCTTCCTTACAGAGCTCAATGTCATCACCTTCTAAAAATGGAAAAAAAAATCAAGTAAGTCAGATGCGGTTGTATCAGACAGTTGGGGCATTGGATCGGTCTGGGATCTTCCCGATAATTCATTGGTCTTAAATAGTCACACTACATCTGCGTCTAATAAAGCGTCTACTAGTTCGTCTTCTGCTTCTCGTACAAAGTCGACAAAAGCTCCTTCTAGTCTTCGTTCTCCAGAACAGAAGGGCGTCTCCAAAACGCCAGCAAATGCATTCTCAGAAGTCTTCTGAAAGGAGGTCGCGGGGTAGAGGTCGAGGCGGAGTAACATCAGCTGCGTCTAAACACAGAGATCAAGGACTCTCCTGACAAAATAGATTTACCATACAGGATGACGAATCAGAAATGGACTGCGAAAGTGTTGTGCCACCCGAAAGATCACAATCTCAGGGTGATCGAAGTAAAAATGCTGGCAAACTCGATAGCATTCGTCCTGTTATTCAAAAACAATGACAGATATCATTCAATGGAATTGCCGAGGTCTTAAAATTAATCTTCTTGAGTTAACGCTTCTAGTTCAGACTTTTATACCTATTGCATTTTGTCTTCAAGAAACTCATTTAAAAGAAAAGGATAATGTATCTTTAAAAGGATACAACATTTATAGCACATTTTCTAAGGAAGACGAACGTGCTGCAGGCGGATCAACCATTTTGTGAAGGACAACGTCATTCATAGCACAGTCCAACTCACCACAGATCTGCAGGCAGTTGCAATTCGTTTATCATTAGATAAAACAATTACATTATGTTCTATATATATTCCACCTAATTCAAATATAGATAAAGCTAAACTCAAAACCTTACTGATCAGTTACCTTCACCTTTTATACTTATGGAGACTTTAATGCCCACAATCCCTTGTGGGAAGCAAGTCTCATAATGACAAAGGTAAGATCATTGAAGACTTTGTCTCTCAAGAAGGGTTATGCATTTTCAATGATGGATCTAATACTTATCTTCACCCTGGAAACGGGTCTTATTCTGCTATTGATATCACTATTTGCGACCCGTCTCTTCTTCTGGATTATTCATGGCGTGTCCATGATGATCTTTGTGGAAGTGATCACTTCCAATAATACTTGAACATCTTTTCACTTCTGCTCAACAGAGAGTTCCACGTTGGAAACTGGACAAGGCGGACTGGCCCTTGTTTGAGAATCTCTGTCGAGCGGAACTTCAATCAAAGATGTTTGAGACTGTAGAAGATCCAATTTTAACTTTTAATACAGTTTTAACATCAATTGCTGACAGAACAATTCCTAAGACCTCGGCAAATCCAAAACATCCCAGCAAACCATGGTTTGATGATGCCTGTGATCAAGCCATAGATGACCGTAAACAATCTGAAAGACTGTTCTATCAACATCCTACGTCGGAAAATTTAAGTAATTTCCGTATTTTTCGCGCTAAGGCACGACGGACTTGCAGGCAAGCACGACGAACGTCTTGGAAAAATTTATCTCGGGATAACATCTCGCACTCCGATGACAAAAGTATGGAACATGATACAAAAGATTAAAGGTAAAAATTCTAAAGCCATGGTAAAACATTTGAAAGATGGCACTGATTTATTAACATCTGAAAAAGATATTGCCAATAAGCTTGGTGAAACTTTTGCGAAATCTTCTTCTTCTAAGGGACTACAGGGAAGATTTTAAAAAAGTTAAGAAGCGAAAAGAAAAAATAAAGTTGAATTTTAAATCGAAAAATGGTGAAAATTATAATAAACTCTTTTCTCTGAAAGAACTTAAGACATCTCTGTCAAAGGCCCATGATACAGCTTGTTGACCTGATAATATTCACTACCAACTTTGGAAACACTTGCCAGATTCCTCGCTTGAAGCTCTTTTGCAACTCATGAATAACATCTGGGAATCTGGTGACTTACCATCAATCTGGAAGCTTGCAACCGTCGTGCCTATTCCAAAACCAAGTAAAGATCACACGGATCCTATTAACTAACGACCAATTGCTCTTACCAGTTGTGTCTGTAAAACATTAGAACGGATGGTCAATGATCGCCTTGTTTGGTTCCTGGAATCAAATGGGCTTTTAGCCAATATCCAGTGTGGATTCCGACAAGGCCGCAGTACTCTTGATCATCTAGTTCGATTCGAGTCATGTATCCGTAATGGTTTTGCGAAAAATGAACACGTGGTGTCAGTCTTTTCGATCTTGAAAAGGCATATGACACCACATGGAAGTATGGTATTTTAAAAGATCTTTTGATATGGGGTTGAAAGGCAATATGCCAAATTTTATTTCAAATTTTCTGTCTAACAGACAATTTAATGTTAGAGTAAATTCAACCATGTCTGATCTGTATGATCAAGAGATGGGTGTCCCTCAGGGAGTATTTTATCTGTTACATTATTTAGTCTTAAAATTAATAGCCTTGTTGAAGTTTTGAAAAGTAATATTGAAGGTTCAATGTATGTTGATGATTTTTAATCTGTTACAGAGGCAAAAATATGAATAACATTGAAAGACAATTACAATTATGTCTTGGAAGAATTGAAAATGGCCTTCGGAAAATGGTTTTAAATTTTCTACTTCAAAAACGGTTGGGATGCATTTTGTAACAAAAGGAAACTGCATCTTGATCCAGAACTCACTTTGTACGGAAACCCAATTAAAATGGTTGATGAAACCAAATTTCTTGCGCTAGTTTTGATAAAAGTTAACCTTTCTACCCCATATCAAAATGTTAAAATCGAGATGCTTTAAAGCATTAGATATTTTAAAGGTTGTTGGCAGCACTCACTGGGGTGCTGATCGCAACATTTTACTTAGTTTATACAAATCTATAGTTAGATCTAAACTAGATTATGGTTCAATAGTGTATGGCTCTGCAAGGAAGTCCTACATACAGATTCTCGATGCTGTGCATCTTCAGGGTTTGCGTTTATGTCTTGGCGCCTTTAAAACCTCACCAGTTGAGAGTCTGTATGTAGAGGCTGACGAGCACTCACTCTCCTACAGACGCTTGAAGCTTGGACTTCAATACGCTGTCAAGCTTAAAGCATATCCAGAAAATCCTGCCTACAACTGTGTTTTTAATCCAATTTATGAAGATATATATGCAAAACATGAAAGTAAAATTCCTCCATTAGGCATCCGTTTAAAACCACACTTAACCACATTTGATTTAAAATCTGTTGCACAAGTTGAAACTTGCAAATGCCCTCCATGGGAACTTCCAAAACCGAAAATGATATTTGACCTCCGTAAATACAAAAAAACGAAACAAACCTCTTATAATTCAACAACATTTTGCTGAAATTAAGTCAAATTATTCAGATTTTTCAACTGTTTATACAGATGGATCGAAGAATGGTAACCGAGTTGCATCTGCTGCTGTCTTTGGAGACACAGCTGCGACTCTCCGTTTGTCATCTGCCGCATCCATATTTACTGCTGAAGCAAAGGCAATAATTTTAGCTTTAAAATTTATTGCTACTTCAGACAAATGTAAATTTATAATATGTTCTGATTCACTTTCATGCTTACAAGCTATACAACATACTAAAATTAAAACCCGATAATTCTCAAGATTTTATATGTAATGAGGAATTTAAAATTCTTCATAAAGAAATAATTTTCTATGGGTTCCGAGTCATGTTGGAATCCATGGAAACACGGTTGTAGACGAAGAAGCAAAAATGCCCTGGATGATCCCTTATTTAACTGTGATATACCTTATACCGATTTTAGATCTAATATTAGAGAATATGTTTTAATATATTGGAAAATGAATGGAGTAAAAGGTTGATAATAAATTACATGAAATTAAACCTAAATTAGGTAAACCTTTAATACTTTTATGTGCAGAAAATCAGTGTGTTATTTCTAGATGCCGTATTGGTCATACTAGAATAACACATGAATATCTTCTGAAAATGAAGAACCACAATGTATACCTTGCAACTGCAAGTATACTATTAAACATGTTTTAATCAATTGTATTGACTTTGCTGATATTCCTAAGAAGCATTTCAATGTCAATGATATGTATGATTTATTTGATAGTGTTCCAATTACAAATATTGTTTCATTTTCAAAAGAAGTTGGAATATATCATAAAATATAAAAATTCTGTATGAATTGAAAATGATTTTAATTTTATCACCTTATCTTAGTGTTGTTTTTTATTTGTAAATAAACAATTTTGCTTTAGACTTGAGTTTTAGTATATTGAAGGACCTTTTGTCCGATTTTAAAGATATACTTTAAATTGTTAAATGTTCGAATTAGCTCTCGCCGCGATATAGACTTTTTGCGCTAAGGCGGCGTAAAGCAAACACCAATCAATCAATCTTCTTCTGGATTATTCATGGAGTGTCCATGATGATATTTGTGATCACTTCCCAATAATACTTGAACATCTTTTCACTTCTGCTCAACAGAGTTCCAGGTTGGAAACTGGACAAGGCGGACTGGCCCTTGTTTGAGAATCTCTGTCGAGCGGAACTTCAATCAAAGATGTTTGAGACTGTAGAAGATCCAATTTTAACTTTTAATACAGTTTTAACATCAATTGCTGACAGAACAATTCCTAAGACCTCGGCAAATCCAAAACATCCCAGCAAACCATGGTTTGATGATGCTTGTGATAAAGCCATAGATGACCGTAAACAATCTAAAAGACGGTTCAATCAACATCCTACGACGGAAAATTTAAGTAATTTCCGTATTCTTCGCGCTAAGGCACGACGAACGTCTTGGAAAGAATTTATCTCGGGAATAACATCTCGCACTCCGATGACAAAAGTATGAACATGATACAAAAGATTAAAGGTAAAAAGTCTAAAGCCACGGTAAAACATTTGAAAGATGGCACTGATTTATTAACATCTGAAAAAGATATTGCCAATAAGCTTGGTGAAACTTTTGCAAAATCTTCTTCTTCTAACAACTACAGGGAAGATTTTAAAAATGTTAAAAAGCAAAAAGAAAAAATAAAGTTGAATTTTAAATCGAAAAATGGTGAAAATTATAATAAACTATTTTCTGGAAGAACTAAAGACATCTCTGTTTGTCAAGGCCCATGATACAGCTTGTTGACCTGATAACATTCACTACCAACTTTTAAAACACTTCCCAGACTCTTTGAGGGGTCCTGTTGCAAGGCTAAATTTCTGTCCCTATCCAATATACCCTCATTTCCCGTGGCATTCTAAATTTCTCCGACCTTAATCCCGGACGCCCCTATTACAGAACCTACCTATTGTATTTATTGTTAATTTGTTCTCGTCCTGAATATGCATGAAATATTTGCCACTGGACGTTAAGCAACCAACAATCAATCAATCAATCTGAAGCTTGCAACCGTCGTGCCTATTTCAAAACCAAGTAAAGATCACACGGATCCTATTAACTATCGACCAATTGCTCTTACCAGTTGTGTCTGTAAAACACTAGAACGGATGGCCAATGATCGCCTTGTTTGGTTCCTGGAATCAAATGGGCTATTAGCCAATATCCAGTGTTAATTCCGACAAGGCCGCAGTACTCTTGATCATCTAGTTCGATTCGAATCATTTATCCGTAATGGTTTTGCGAAAATGAACACGTGGTGTCAGTCTTTTTCGATCTTGAAAAGGCATATGACACTACATGGAAGTATGGTATTTTAAAAGATCTTTTTGATATGGGGTTGAAAGGCAATATGCCAAATTTTATTTCAAATTTTCTGTCTAACAGACAATGTAATGTTAGAATAAATTCAACCATGTCTGATCTGTATGATCAAGAGATGGGTGTCCCTCAGGGCAGTATTTTATCTGTTACATTATTTAGTCTTAAAATTAATAGCCTTGTTGATGTTTTGAAAAGTAATATTGAAGGTTCATTGTATGTTGATGATTTTTTAATATGTTACAGAGGCAAAAATATGAATAACATTGAAAGACAATAACAATTATGTCTTGGAAGAATTGAAAAATGGGCTTTGGAAAATAGTTTTAAATTTTCTACTTCAAAAACGGTTGGGATGCATTTTTGTAACAAATTGATCCAGAACTCACCTTGTACGGAAACCCAATTAAAATGGTTGATGAAACTAAATTTCTTGGGCTAGTTTTCGATAAAAAGTTAACCTTTCTACCCCATATCAAAATGTTAAAATCGAGATGTTTAAAAGCATTAGATATTTTAAAAGTTGTCGGCAGCACTGACTGGGGAGCTGATCGCAACATTTTACTTAATTTATACAGATCTATAGTTAGATCTAAACTAGATTATGGTTCAATAGTGTATGGCTCTGCAAGGAAGTCCTACATACAGATTCTCGATGCTGTGCATCACCAGGGTTTGCGTTTATGTCTTGGCGCCTTTAAAACCTCACCAGTTGAGAGTCTGTATGTAGAGGCTGATGAGCACTCACTCTCCAACAGACGTTTGAAGCTTGGACTTCAATACGCTTTCAAGTTAAAAGCATATCCAGAAAATCCTGCCTACAACTGTGTTTTTAATCCCATTTATGAAGATATATTTGCAAAACATGAAAATAAAATTCCTCCATTAGGCATTCGTTTAAAACCACATATAACCACTTTTGATTTAAAATCTGTTGCACAAGTTGAAACTTGCAAATGCCCTCCATGGGAACTTCCAAAACCGAAAATGTTATTTGATCTCCGTAAATACAAAAAAAAACGGAAACAAGCCCTCTTATAATTCAACAACATTTTGCTGAAATTAAGGCAAATTATTCAGATTTTCAACTGTTTATACAGATGGATCGAAAGATGGTAACCGAGTTGCATCTGCTGCTGTCTTTGGAGACAGAGCTGCGACTCTCCGTTTGTCATCTGCCGCATCCATATTTACTGCTGAAGCAAAGGCAATAATTTTAGCTTTGAAATGTATTGCTACTTCAGACAAATCCAAATTTATAATATGTTCTGATTCACTTTCATGCTTACAAGCTATACACCATACTAAAATTAAAAACCCGATACGCAGGGACGTTAAGGGCGTTTCAAGAAATATCCCATTTTCATACACAGGAAAAATCATATTGAACTCAAAGTTAGTTTTCTTTGCTTAAAGGTTAAAATGCACGTGAAAAGCGTAAACAGAGGGAAAAGGGTCTATTCTGAATCACATTCCAAACTTTTATTTATAGAAAAATATAAATACACTAGTGTCACGTGACTTCAAAAGGGCAGGTGCAAGATGAAATCCGATCGCCCTGGTTTTGGCTCCCTGTAATCAGGATAACTTATTTTACCGGAAAAGTGCTGTGCCTAGTTTTTAATAGAGGTGTTGTAAATAAAAAAAGACAATAAAACGTGGAGAATTTTTTCGATTTATTGACTTTTTGGTACTTCGGGTTGTGAAATTTATTTTACACGAACGCTATATAAGTAGGCACAGCACTGAAAAATTTGAAATGTGGCCTTTCTACCAATACCAGAATCAAGTGGGTTGGTATAGCTCTTGCACCTGCCCTTTTGAATTAATTTAGCATGAAGTAGCATTATCGCCTTGAAATGCGAGAGAAAAACGTTTGAATGACCCTGCAGTAGTCGGATCGGCTGACAGAAAAACTCAGTGTATTTTTTGTACTCACCGTGAAGCGTTTCATATAATATTAATAACGTCATGTTGGAGCGAATAAACAAATATTCTCTTATTGCTTGCTTAATTTATTGAAGCTTCCTATTCAGTATTGGGTTTTTTTCAGGGAATTTTAATTGTGACAGGCTGGACTTTCATAAAATAGAATATTTACATCTTCTTGCATTCCGCCTCTTGTGTATATCACCGCAAATGGCTGAAATGGCAGAGGCGGATTCAGGTGGGCTCTGACCCCTTGTGTATCAACCAATTTATTGTTAATGTATACACTTCTTATATGTCGCACTCCATAACTTCGATTAGTGCTGGGACACACAGCCCCCTTTTCAAAATCCGGAATCCGCATCTGGGGTCATAGTGCAGTTCTCATTTTGCAAATGCAAGTTCATTATATAATTAATAGTATACTATAAAGTCTCTTCTAGTGCTTGTATATCGGGAACCATTAAAATTTTAATGAAAAGTTGCATTTTCAAACAGAACTTTATACCAAAATTCATGATTTTTTTGTTTGCCCTTTGTCATTGACAATGTTTAAATCATAAATATTAACTCCTACCTGCATATAAATATTCACATTTTACTAGTTGAATTTCTCCTGTATCTCAAGTGCGACTGGTATCAATTTGTAAATCATGATTAAGAGGTCTTTTTGAATTTTATTCTGGTGGGGTAGGGTAATTTTTTTGCCTATGAATGAATATGAATTTTCACCAGTTACCAGGCCAGTATTTTGTATGGCTTGCTTTTTATAAATAAAAGCTACGGCATTGAGTACCTCATACTTCAAAAAAATGTACCTTGAGCTCTCATGATTTATGCTTACACTATATCATAAAGCGATAACCAGTTCGACAAATATCGGATGCATATATATACACGACTCATTTTAATCGCATCTGTGAAAAAACCCACATCCAATTAGTTTCAGATACATGTACATGTACCTATGATTCAATCAACAACCTTGTCATATATATCATCTTAATTTCTCAACCTTATAGTTTACATTAATGCCATGAAGTTGGAAATAGTGACCTATTTTTTTTCTGCTGTTCTTTTCATATCAAATCCCTGCCTACCAGTGTTCACCAATACAAATGGACAGCCAAGAAATAGCCAAAAGTGCTTACACGACATTCAGCACAATCAATCAATTGTTTTTTCATTATCAAGTGCCATAATATTTTAAGGTTCATCTCAAACATGTCAAAATCAGAAAACTTATTTCCCATCACCTGCTGAGATTGAAGGCAACTGAATGGTATTTCTTTTCTGTCAGAATAAAAGAAATTCTATGTACCATATATAATATAAATATACAGAAATGACTAACTCAATCACAATTTTTACATATACACAATCCAAAAGTTTCAGGTGAATGAATCATGACATAGCGGACAGGACAAACTAGTCAGCATGGAAATTAAAATGATGTGTAAATGCTTATAAAACTACTGCCTACAAATATCATTGACAAGTATGACAAGGGTACAATCAGTGGTTAATCTTTACCTGAACCAATCACAAGAGTAAAAAAATGACTTAATTGTAAATCAAAACTTCATTGGCAATTATACCAGATCATCTTTTTTTATATCAAATTCTAGCTGTATTACAAAAATATGTATGCAATTTCAAACTAAGAACAAAGCAATTTCTGTCTGTTTTGGGGATGCTGTCTCATTGCCATACATGTATACCCAACATCTTTTGCTAAACATGCTAGATATAAGAATCTCTAAAACAGTAACTGTGAAAATATTCCATCACAAGTTTCCAAGTTTATATATCCTTCAAAAAGACTCAGAATTTTTTGAGTAAATTTATTCCCAAGATAATTTTAATTATTGAACAATGTAAGGACAATTAAAAATGCGAGATTAATTATTGCAGTTTCAGAAAATCCTGGATACAAATAATACCATCATTTAAATCAATTTATATTTTTGTTTGCCAAACGTATAGAATTGTATAACCAATTTTAATTTAAGACAAGAAATGAAAAAAATCTGATTTCTAAGTATACACAAATATATAAGTATAGATAATTTTTTTGTTCAAACATTCTGTGGCTGTTACAGAGGTCTTGCTCAGTATTGAAGGCCAACATCAATATGACTTTAAGATGAACAACAACTGCAATTAAAACACTTTTTATGCTTCTGAACTTTTTGTATACCTTTATTCTGTGTTAACTGTTATGAAATGAAATGAAATTGAAATATAAATCATGATAAAATATGATCTTCTTGTTCTCTGGTCATGCTGGTGGACAATATATAATATGACTATTTGTTCTCTAATAAAGAGTTGTTAATTTATTGGCAATCATATGTCATATTCTTAGTTTTATAATTACATGTAACTCCATTAGTGGTGCATCAGTGAATTGTATGCCTACATGTATATGATAGTATATCTCATGTATATCTAGGTAGGATTAATGTTTAAATCAATTACTATCTTTTCCCCGTAATTGCCATAAAAATAACAAAACACTCATATAAGTCTTATAAATGAATATCTCCTTCTTTACAGTTCAACTGAATATCATATGTCTATTTTTAGATCTCTCACTTGGTCAGATACAAGTGTATTGCAGATTTTTCAAATATACCATGAAAGAAACGACAAATTACATCCATGAAATATAATTTTGTTTAAATGAAATCCTTTTTTGAAACTCCAATTGTAAGAAAATTCACAAATCACCAAACTGTCCGTATTTAGAATTCATTTTAATTGAGGTAAAAGCTCTTTAAGATGGTGAACATCAACTTCAGTGATACATGATGATGAAAAAGAAGCTAAATTGTCCAGTTAATTTTCCTCTGTCTCTCAGCATCAAAACACTAAATTCCAATTCATTTGGTCTTGAAACAGTCAATGCTTCTGCTTAGTACATATATGATATGTACATTATATAGAATTGCTGTCTTTTTTCTACTTTTCATGGACATATTTGGTGGCTTTCTAAACAACTTTTAATCAGATTTTCCGTAATGGCCATGATGAGTTATAAGGAACTTTCTACTGCAGGCCATCATCCCTGAATTTCTACTGCAGGTCATCATCCCTGAAATATGAAAATGCAAATATAATATATTAAATGAAATTTTCAACATGTGAAAAGTAATCAAAAGTTAGTGCAAACATATTTCTTCATATCAGTAATCCACAGCTAAAAAAATTTGCTAGCAAGTTCAGTATATTATTGTATTAATATCTGTCATGTCTGTATAAATAAATATTGCTGGTAGATACTTCATTAACATTGATTAAATTAAGAAATTATCATGACTATTGGGCACATTCATTTTTGCAATTTTTGAAGAATGGACAAAAATGTGAGATTTATAATTGCGATTTCAGAAAAATCTGCATACTTGTACAGTTATATGTATAGATTTCAGAATGTGAGTTCCTTTTATTGCGATATTCAAAGTTGCCTCATAAAAACATTGCAATAATTTCTGAGTTTACATCATACAATAATCTTACAATGTACATGATGTAAGAACAGAAATTTATTTGCACAAATTATAAAACAGGAAGAAAAGCCAGGCTCGCTAACATGTTTAACCTATCCACATTCTCTATGTACAATGTATGTTCCTGGGATTCAGTGGTTGTCGTTTGTTGCTGTGTTACATATTTCTTTTTCATTCATTTTTTTTTACATAAATTAGACCATTAATTTTCTCCTTTGAAATGTTTTACATTTGTGATTTTGGGGCCTTTTATAGCCAAATATGCAGAATGGGCTTTACTCATTGTAGAAGGCCATTCAGTGACCCATAGTTGTTAATGTCTGTGTCATTTGGACTCTTGGGGAGAGTTGTCTCATTGTACAATAGTTAGCTGATTGCAGGATAAAACAATTTACCTGTCTATAATAATAAAGCTCTCCCAATCAAACCATTACTTTATTTCATCAAAGCTGGAATGGCATACTGTATCTTGTAATTGACAGGGGAGTTAAAAAAATAAGAGAAAGTAATTATTTAATTACAAATAGGTACTTTTTTAAAATAAGGAGCATAAACATATGTATAATGATTCATATAATTTTTAAAATAAAGAAATTACGTCTGCCACACAACCCTAATTTGATATCAGGATTTCCTCCATAGATATAATGCCTATTTTTTCTTGGATTTCTAGGATTGCTGCATCCTATGCTATATAAAGAGCTGTGCTAAAAAAAGCCAGCCCCCAAAAAAAATCTAAAACAAACAAGTGAATCTGTGACCTACTAATGATACCCCCATACCCTTAAAGTAAAAGGTAAACAAAGGTTGTTGAGTGATGAATCTGAAAAAGCATCACACGGTATAGCTGACACATATAAACCCTGAAACCAAATTTCAGAAATCCTTGTAATGTTCCTGAGAAAGATGCAAAGAAAAATATTCATGGGACGGACGGACTGACTGACTTGAGGATGTACAGACAGAAGTAAAACAGTATACCCACCCCACTTTTTTAAAGACTAAAAGTGGGGTATAAAAATAAAGAAAAAACTTGCGCACAGTGGCACAATTCATGAATAATTCTTATGAATAAAATCCCATAACTGGAATAAGTAAAATATGTTCCTGAGAAAGATGCAACGAAAAATATTTATGGAACTGACTTGAGGATGTACAGACAGAAGTAAAACAGTACACCCACCCCACCCCTTCTTTTTTAAAGACTAAAATTGGGGGTATAAAAATTTAAAAAAAACTTGCGCACAGTGGCACAATTCATGAATAATTCTTATGAATAAAATCCCATAACTGGAATAAGTAAAATTTAAAATATATTAAAAATCGTCAGGGAGCTTACGTTACATTTCAGCAAGTTTCATGAAAATGTGTTTAAGCGTTTTTGAGACATTGTCCGAAAAACGCGATAATTTCGACCCGTTATTATGAATAAAGTCCCTATACTCAAAAACCAGGTATCAACAATATCTAATAGAAATGGAAAGGAAACTTATGTCAATAAATTTAAACAATTCACCAAAGTTTCATGAAGATTGGTGAACGCTGTTTTGAGTAATCATCTGAATGATTCATTAGCAAGGCATTTCTCCAAATAAAAATATATTTCTTTCAAATATGTGTGATAGCTGTTACTTAATTTATGATTATCAATTTTTGTTTAATTTGTGTTCATGGTGTCTGGTTCATTTTAACCGTTACGCTAGTTGGTCCATAACACTTGTACATGTCGTAATTTGTTTTTCTCAGCGGTTGGTGGTAGACTTTCTTTCAGAGCAATAAGAATATGAGACCCCCCTTAATCTATGGGTTCCTACAGAGCTGTGGCCTTTTCCTTTTATAAATTGATTATGTGATTTGCGTACTTTAGCGATTCCACAAAATGGTCTGTTGTCAGAATAAACGACTTTATTACAAATGGGGCTTTTTTCTGCCTCTCTGACTAGTGGTCTCCCAAAGAAAATTTTATAAATGGGTCCCTTCTGTTTACCGGGGATATATCTTCCAGTAATGGATTTAATTCCTGCCAACAGGGATACAGTTCAGATATTTTATGTAATTCTCTATTTTTAGAACGATGATGCATGCAGTGTTCTATTCAATTTAAATACTGTTTACTTATATATATGTAGGACTCTAAAGTGAGATGGGGACGATAAAACGCGATGGTCACGCTAAAGTGCGATGTGCTATTTAATGGAACACGCTAAAGTGCGTTTTTCCTCGAAAGTATTGACGTTTGCAATGTTAAATCGCATTATGACTCTACAAGCCGTTTGTACAAACAAAAATGGACATGCCGGTAAACGAGAATGTTTGTGCAGATAAAGATTTTTTAATAGACAAGAAACAAATGATCCCAATCCGGAACATTTTTGGTCGGTGCTAGACATGCTGCGGAGGAGTTACTTCCCAAAAATCATCCACAGTAACAGAATGCAAACCTTTGATTCCGCTGTGTCGGCGGGGACAAACATGATTCTGTCAGTATACTGGAAAAAAAACTTTTCATAAACATAAGACTGAAACTGACGTTAGTAAGGGGAAGGTGTATACCGTAAAAGAGAGCGAAAACGGCAAAATACACCAAATGTCAAAAAATTTAATTCGTCCCATGTCATTTACTTGCGTGAAATAAAAGCTACTTTTAACTTTCTAATTGAATAATTTTGTAAAAACAATTTTTTTAAATATGGTTCGTCATGTCTGTAAAGGAGATGGATACTCGTCAACAAGACAGTAACATACCGACCAGAGGTGTAGTATCATAATATGATTGCCAATGCGACAAGTCGCTATCCAATGCTAAATGTCATTAATGTAATTAACTATAGGTTATCGTATGGCTAACCCCGCAGATAGTATTCTATAACGACCAAAGAGTATCAAAACGACCAGTGTATAACAATTCAAACGAGAAAGATAACGGACTGATTTATATACAAAATAAACAATAAACAAAAAAACAGATAAGAAGATGTGGTGTAATTGTCAACGAACAAATATCCACCAAAGACCAAATATCGTTGATGTATGCATCTAATAACGTTATGACCTTCAACGTGCAGCCTTGGCTTACGTCGCATAGAATGCTATACAGGATCACGAAATGACTTGTGTAAAACAATTCAAAAGAGAATAACAACGACATGATTTAGAAACAATACAATAAACGAAAAACTAATATGAACACAGCAAAAAACTAAACCCATCGCCTGAATCCCATTCCCGTTACATCATCTCACTTTAGCGTGTTAAACCAACGCACTTTAGCGTGTCATATACCATCTCACTTTAGAGTGTCAAACCATCGCACTTTAGCGTGTCATCTGATCGCACTTATAAAAACAAACAACCATCGTACTTTAGCGTCTGACACCATCGCACTTTAGCTTGACCATCGCACTTTAGAGTCCTACATATATATATATATAAAAGAATATGTCAAAGTGGGCAGTCTTGATGAGCAAACTACATACTAATTAGTATAATATTATTGTCATGAAAAGCTTCTTCAATTTTTTGCTGCGATTCCTTCCTAATAATGACGGTTATAGGAACATGAGGAAGGCGTCCCAGTTAATCATTAAAAAAGCCTTTCAAGAAATTATAATATTATTTTGACTATGTATTAAAAATTGTTCTATTTAGCCAGCAATTTAAGTACATAAACTTGCAATTGGTTATATTTCTGACTTGGTAATGATTTAAAAAATACTGGTTCACAGATAATAAGATAATTTATTCAAGGTGCACAGGCTTTTTCCAGAGAAAGACGCACTGTCCAGGATATTTCCAAATAATTACCCAGATACTCAGCCTACTGCAGTCATTTTTAATGGACATAAAGATGTAATCATGTTACTGTCACCTTTTAACTTCCTTACATGTAACAGCTTAATTTGTATCCGATTTCAAAAAATATTATTTATAGTACATTTTAATTTGAAGTTCTTTATCACATACATGAACCATAAATATTCAATAGAATTGCAATTAGTTCAGTCGAAAATATAAAGATCAGTCGAAAATACCTCCTTATTTTAAAGATCAGTCTGTACCAATAGTTTCGCATACCTTAACCAAACCAATTGCAACTAAAATTTTCAATTACAAACACGTTTTGCAGGATCTCAACATTGACGACTTCAAGTCTAAACCTCCTGATTGCACCTGTAGTAGTTCCCAATTCACATATAATCCGGCTGGCCACGTTATTACCGGAGACCTCAATATTGTCAATAACACTTCCCTGCGAAATTTGTTATCCAAAGGTCCGAAATACCGTGGACTTAGTTTAACATAGAACCCTATGGAAATACATACAAATCCATCAGTATTTTGAAGTTGTATTTCCAATCCATCAATTGGAAATACAACTTCAAAATACTGATGGATTCAGTCGAGGATTATGCCAGGCAATGGGCTAAACGCGAGAAAGAAGACGTAGATACTCTTTCCGAATGGATTTAGGCTGTGAGGTCGTTGATACAAATCCGAATTAAGAAACTAAATGGGTCTATCAATACCCACGCTACGTCAATTTTTAAAGACCCAAATGTTGCAAAACACTTGTCCTACCTCCATGACAAATATGTTGTTGTCCCCGCAGATAAAGCCCCAAACAACATCGTTTTTAGCTCACCTGGCCCAAAGGGCCAAGTGAGCTTTTCTCATCACTTGGCGTCTGTCGTCGTCCGTCGTCGTCGTTAACTTTTTACATTTTGAACTTCTTCTAGAGAACTGAATGGAATGAAACCAAACATGGCATGAATGTTCCTTATGAGGTGCTGACCAAGTGTTGTTACTTTGAAGCCGATCCACCATCCAAGATGGCCGCCAGCGGGGAACTTAGTTTAACATAGAACCCTATGGAAATACATACAAATGTCTTCTTTTAAAGAACCACTGAATGGAATGAAACCAAACATGGCATGAATGTTCCTTTAGAGATGCTGACCAAGTGTTGTTACTTTGAAGCCGATCCATCATCCAAGATGGCCACCAGCGGGGGACTTAGTTTAACATAGGACCCTATGGGAAATACATACGAATGTCTTCTTTTAGAGAACCACTGAACGGAATGAAACCAAACATGGCATGAATGTTCCTTATGAGTGCTGGCCAATTGTTGTTACTTTGAAGCTGATCCATCATCCAAGATGGCCACCAGCTGGGGACAGTGTTTAACAAAGGACCCTATGGACAATACATACAAATGTCTTCTTTTAGAGAACCACTGAATGAATTGAAACCAAACATGACAGGAATGTTCCTTATGAGGTGCTGACTAAGTGTTGTTACTTTGAAGCTGATCTTTCATTCACGATGGCCGCCAGAGGAGGGAATTCCTTTAACATAAGACCCTATTGGAAATACATACAAATGCTTCTTCTAGAGGTGCACTGAATGGAATGAAACCAAACATGGCATAAATGTTTCTTATGAGGTGCTGATGAAGTGTTGCTACTTTGTTGCTGATTTACTGTTCAAGATGGCCACCAAGATTTTTTATTAAATTACAGGGCCAATATTAAACCAAATTTGGCCTCAATCATTATTAGGGTATCTGTTATGATTTTAATCTATTTTAACATGATTTCCAAAACCAAAGTAGAATCAGGTGAGCGACACAGGCTCTTGAGAGCCTCTAGTTGTGTGTAAATATCATGACATAAACTGCTTGATAAATGAATTAGGTATTGACAATTCACTTGGAAACTCAACATATACCCTCACGACACTTACCAAAGAGGAAATCCTGGATAATCATAGGTCTGTTCTATGTTCCTTTGGAATTTCAACCAAAGATGAAGAACTGGATCTTCCATCACTGTATTGGATACCTAAACTACATAAGTGTCCTTACAAACAACGGTATATTGCTGGGTCTTCCAAGTGCTCCACGAAACCTCTTTCTAAATTATTAACATCTATTTTATCAGCAATCAAAGCCGGGCTCCAAAGTTATTTTGAAACTGCCTATTCTAGAGGTGGCGTGAATCAGATGTGGATACTAAAAATTCCAAAGATCTTTTAGAGTACATACAATCTAAGACTCTCTCATCTTGCAATAGTATTAAAACATTTGACTTTTCTACACTTTACACAAGTATTCCCCATTCCAAACTAAAAGACAAATTGAAAGAGTTGGTATTACTTTGTTTCATTAAAAAGAATGGCAAACGTAGATACAAGTATCTTGTCTTGGGGAGGGATAAATCCTACTTTGTAAAGAATCACTCTGATTCAAACAAAAAATTCTCTGAAACTGACATTATCAAGATGCTTGATTTCTTGATTGACAACATATTTGTTACGTTTGGAGGACGCGTTTTTCAACAGACTGTTGGAATTCCAATGGGAACCAATTGTGCCCCTCTTCTTGCCGACTTGTTCCTATATTATTATGAGGCTGACTTCACACAGGAACTTCTTAGGAAGAAAGATAAGAAGTTAGCAATATCCTTTAACTTTACGTTCCGCTATATAGATGATGTTCTCTCACTAAATAATACAACATTTGGTGACTATGTTGAACGAATCTATCACATCGAACTAGAGATAGAGGCTACTACAGATACAGTTAAGTCTGCCTCATATCTTGACTTACATCTAGAAATTGACAATGAGGGTCGGTTGAAAACAAAACTTTACGACAAAAGAGATGATTTCAGCTTCCCAATTGTGAACTTTCCATTTCTATGTAGCAACATTCCAGCAGCGCCTGCATACGGAGTATATATCTCGCTTTTGATACGATATTCCCGGGCTTGTATTTTCCATCATGATTTCCTTGATAGAGGATTGTTGCTCACAAGGAAGCTATTAAACCAAGAGTTCCAAATGGTGAAGTTGAAATCATCCCTTCGTAAATTTTACGGACGCCATCACGAGTTGGTTGACCGTTATGGAATAACCGTTTCACAGATGATATCGGATATGTTCCTTATGTCGTAACTACAATACCCTTCCCTTTTCACGAATGTGACCTACCGAATTAGACTATTTACCGGATTTGTAATAACATAAGCAACACGATGGGTGCCACATGTGGAGCAGGATCTGCTTACCTTCCGAGCACCTGAGATCACCCCAGTTTTTGGTGGGGTTCGTGTTGCTTAGTCTTTAGTTTTCTATGTTGTGTCATCTGTACTATTATTTGTCTGTTTGTCTTTTTATTTTTGGCCATGGCGTTGTCAGTTTGTTTTCGATCTATGAGTTTGACTGTCCCTCTGGTATCTTTCTTCCTCTTTTGCAAAACTTTTTTGACAAGCATGAGAAATGAATTGTACGACAGGAAACATGGAAATAAATAAGGGGAAACATGTAGCACGCACATCGAACCAAACACGAGATATTGAGAGTTAAAACGTCAAAACACGAAAACAAGTAAAATAAAATAGAAAACATTGCATAAAATTAACCCTTTACCGCCCTTTTAAATTCAAAGTTGATTAATACCAACAGCACTAAGCAGGAAATAACATAGTATGGACTTCACACTGATTAAATGGTGGGAGTAGAAGTTGGAAAGAGGGAAGGGGGATGGGGGGTAGTCCAAATAATTATGACGTCTTGCAAGGCTTCCTTTTGAGCAAGTTTGTGTGCCCTGTGTTACAAATTAAGAGCTCCATGCTTTGAAAGTAGGGGTCATGGCTCCAGCAATGTGGGTGCCGGAGAGAAGTGAACGGTGGAATCCACCCCCCCTTTCCCCCCTTTCCCCGACTGGCAGGTTCCTGCTAAACGAAAATTAAAAACACATTTCAGGGTAAATGTTGAGAATGGGCTCTCGGTATAATGGCGGGATCTTGTTTCATTCGATATTCTGTTCATTTATTGACGGGACTCGATAAATTATTCAAATTTCAGATATTTGTTGCAGTGTAGTATCGTTTTGACCACCATGACCACGTGTATATCATGCTTGCCAACACTGAACTTGTTTTTATCTATAAATATACAGTTTTTTATTTCTGAAGCGAATGATTAACAAAACAAGCAACGTATGTTTCATAAATAATACATATTTGGTGGCTCACACTTACTTTTCTGGTTAGATTTTCACATAGAAGTGAAAATAATTTTCGCTGCAAGGTTCTTTCCATTCTGCAAACTACAAACATCTATTTGACGGCGATCGTCTACTGATCTGCAAAAGGAGACGGGGTCCACAAGCCGACAATCTCGTCAACAAAAACAGCTATTGCAACTGTTTGCCATAATAATTAAAGCACAAACATACAATATTCGTGTTTCGATAAACAAATTACATCATATGGATACCCGTTTTTAGTTAACAGGCATGTCTGTAATTTGATTTCATACAGTTTCATCGATAGACGCAGCTTACGGAATCTTCGCCATTAATGAATATATGAATACATAATGAGGTCCTTACGGGGTTATCTGCCCCAGACAAAATCTTATCGAAATTGCCTTAACATCGCTGCGTAATTCTCAAGATTTTATATGTAATGAGGAATTTAAAAATTCTTCATAAAGAAATATTTTTTCTATGGGTTCCGAGTCATGTTGGAATCCATGCAAACACGGTTGTAGACGAAGAAGCAAAAAATGCCCTGGATGATCCCTTATCTAACTGTGATATACCATATACCGATTTTAGATCTAATATTAGAGAATATGTTTTTAATATATTGGAAAATAAATGGAGTAAAAAAGTTGATAATAAATTACATAAAATTAAACCTAAATTAGGTAAACCATTTAATACATTTATGTGCAGAAAAGATCAGTGTGTTATTTCTAGATGCCGTATTGGTCATACTAGAATAACACATGAGTATCTTCTGAAAAATGAAGAAGAACCACAGTATATACCTTGCAACTGCAAGTATACTATTAAACATGTTTTAATTAATTGTATTGACTTTGCTGATATTCGTAGGAAGCATTTCAATGTCAATAATATGAATGCATAATTTGATAGTGTTCCAATTACAAATAATGTTTCATTCTTAAAAGAAGTTGGAATATATAATAAAATTTAAAAATGTTGTATAAATTGAAAATGATTTTAATTTTTATCACCTTATCGTAGTGTTGAATTTTATTTGTAAATAAATATTTTTGCTTTAGACTTGAGTTTTAGTATATTGAAGGACCTTTTGTCTGATTTTAAAAATATACTTTAAATTGTTAAATGTTCGAATTAGCTCTCGCCGCGATATAGCCTTTTTGTGCTCAGGCGGCGTAATGCAAACACTAATCAATCAATCAATTAAGCAACCAACAATCAATCAATCAATCTCCAATTTAACCATGGCTAAAGTGGCAACTGGTTTACTCTGACCTTTATTAGTACGCTCAAAATATGGTTTTAACATATTAATATGACACACTCTATTTTGTTTGCGCCGACCTGGAGTTTTTACAATATAATTAAAATCATTAATTTTACTCTCTATGGTATAAGGACCACAATATTTAGCCTGTAAAGGATGTCCAGGGACTGGCAAAAATACAAGTACCTTATTACCATGCTCAAAAACTCGGTCCCTGGCATCTTTATCATACCATATTTTCATCTTATTCTGAACAGTTTTTAAGTTTTTCTGAGCAATTTGACAAGCAGTATACAATTCTTCTTTTAAATCTAGATACATAGTCTAGAAGATTCAAGTCATTCTGGAAACGTTATGTAGTAAAATAGAAAGTTCTAATCATTCCATCAGTCTCTATGATTGTTACAGTGATTTCTAAACTGCACAGTTACAATATCATTTTGTAAACAAGTACAAATTATGTAAACATATTATTAGGCCACACAAAACAAATTAATGTGATAGTTACAATATCATAACAACATGACACTTAAAGTTGCTCTTCAATTGTAAAAGCGTATCATTTGATTTTTTTAATATTTCATTGGCTTTTTCAAACGCGTTCGATTGCTGTGTAATTGTGATTATATAGTCTTCTCTATACCTTATGTTCTTAACATAGCACTACTTCTACCAATAGACAACTAAAACACAAACGTATGTTTGTCGACTAGCCTGCTGCTTGTGTATTTTCTGAGCTGCCGATTTTATTCAATAAATATGTACAAACATGTCACATCAATACACATTAAAAATTGTGGCAATCATAATGACTTCTAATATCTTCTACTTATATCTAATTGTTTCGTGGCCGACAAGGAAAAACTACTTTTAGAAACCTGTGTCCTTTTGTCAATGCCAGGCGAAACCCCAAGTGTTGGACCGCACTTGATATAAGAATGTTCAAAAAAAAAAACATTAAAGAAAACATTTAAATGCAAAAAATCTGCTATCAGTCAAAAGACTGCGGCTATATGAAAATAATTTGAAGACAGAAAAGAGTCTGAATAAACAAATCCGATTACGTTTGTATAGCCATACCACCTATATATAACAAAAAGTTTTAACTTTAATGCTAATTTGAACATACTTATATACAAAAATATTTTAAAAACGTTTCTTAACGTACATGTTAAAAAGTTTGATGTTCACTCAAGTAAGGCAGGGCTAGAAATTACCATATATACACCTATCATTTAACACAATAATTTTTCCCGCCCAAAAAATTCATACGCCTTCGAACTACTACGTGAGAAGACAATTAATTCCCATTACACTACGTGCCACGGAAATTAGGAAATAACACAGATATGACCATAGGGTTTATATATCATTCATAATTTCCTTAAATAGGAGGAGGTTCCAAAGTAGGTTTTGGATTCGAAGATCACAATTTGCAAAAAACGAATCAAATTCTGAACAGATTACATCACAGAAAAAGAGCGATGAGGATACCGTTACTCGATCTTTTTCGGTGATGTAATTTGTGCACAATTTGATATGTTTCTATTATCACTTAGATTTAGGGTTAACCAATAGTGTCATCAATTACACCCAAAGGGTGACTGGAGGAATAGAAATATGGTAAAGTCTTCTTCCGACCGGCAGCAAAACCCTTTCCAAATTTTGGCGTCCGTTTTGCTGTGCGGGTTGTGTCAAGCACACAGCCACCTCCGGTCAGAATGGGGCCGTTAGCTCTGATGCCTCGTGTAGAGAGAGTGTCACGCTCTCTGCACGTTTAGAACTCTTGCAAAAAAAACTCTTTGAGGGGTCCGTATGTGGCATTTTTCAAAGCTTAATTTCTGTCCCTATTCAATATACCCTTATTTTCCAGTGGCAGATCAAATTTCCCCGACATTCATCACGAATGACTTTTTGTGCAAGACCTACCTGTTGTATTTATTGTTCATTTGTTGTCGTCCTGAACATGCATGAAATATATGCCACTGGCCGTTAAGCAACCAACAATCAATCAATCATCTGTTACAAATGCCGTAGTACTACTGATAAAATACGCTGATGATAGACAGTCATCAAGTCCTAAACATGTTACTGAACTTTTATTTGTCTTATAAGTTCTCTTCGCATGAAATACAGCCCCGTTGAAGAAATAATCTTTATTTATTTTTCACTCTCCTCTCCTAGAGGAAAGTATGTTATCTTTGGGTAAAGTATCCTTGTGTGTATATTCAAAAGTTCAACATGTTGTTCAAACACAAATTATTGTTTGTCAGAAAATACTGTTCGTCAATTTAGAATTTGTGAAGTTTTCTCTTATTTCATTTTTGAACATTTTTTCAATTGTGCCCTCTGTCCGAATATTACATTTTCAATGCGTTTGAATTTATAAGGCGGATGAGGGAATCGTAATAAGAAATGTCTTCCATATCTGCGATCCCGGTCATGCTTCATTTACTATTCATGCGTTTCCCTCAGTTTTTGTGTTTCCACCCAAGAAAAACACTTCCTGATATAACTTGAAACCCTGGTGTCTTATGTATTTTATATTATCATTCCTTTCTTTCTCAGTTTTCCCTTCGTGTTTGTTGTACTTAACACAGCAAATAATTTGAAATAGTCTTATCTTTAATGATACATAAACTTTACACGTGTTACGAACAAACAAATTCCTTCCCAACAAGTTATTTTCGAATGTCGTAATACCTTGTTTATAGAATGAATATGTACATGCTTATAAATGGACTAACGGGGAAATACTGTTAAACTGTACTTCTATCCGGTGTATTTTGTTGATATCTAACCTTAGTTTTTCCCGAAATCATTTTTTTTTATTTCAAAACAGTAAGACATTACAAACAGCTGATATCATATAAGACAAGCATTTGCATTCAACATCCTATCTTATTTTTCTAGCTCACCAACGGCTGTCATTTTTCCTCCGTCCATCCATCAGTCCGTCAATCGTATTTTCAATTTTGTGCACAGAGAAATTGCACTTTTGTACTTTCAGAGAATTTGGAAACATTATTTTTAGAACAAATTTGTTTTACACAAATCGTGCGCTTTTGCAGAGTTTGGTAGATTTGAGGTCTGTTTTCTTTATAATTTGTCACACACAAAAAGGAAATACTATATACAATTAATCCATTAATAAAAGATGTTGTTTTTTTTTCATTCGACATCAGTCAAACATTTCACAAACCCAAAATACATATATATGACGACATGTGACCTTTGGAATCAGTCGAATTCTTTAGCAGTGTCAGTTTAGAATAGTAATGAATATATTTAACATAGTCTTAATCAGTTTAATAATTGGGAAATTCGATAACAATTGTTGAGGACGGTCGCACACAATTTACAATTCA
Source organism: Mytilus coruscus (assembly GCA_017311375.1). NCBI lineage: Eukaryota > Metazoa > Mollusca > Bivalvia > Mytilida > Mytilidae > Mytilus > Mytilus coruscus. Next base: position 88,192,888 of record CM029597.1, on the reverse strand, counting down.
TCATGTCACAGTCGTTATATATCAACAAACTATAGTAATGCTCTTGAACCATTGATACATTCCCATATTGAAAGATTTTTTTATTTGGACAGGAAACTAGGGATTCTGTTAAGTTCTTGCGTTAACTACAAGAAACGTATTTTACTGTACATAATGGTAATGCAATATGACATTTATGCGACTCTTATTAAAGATTAGTATTTTTATTGTTATAATTTTAAATTCACGGTTGAATAAGTTCAGTAATATAAATAACATATCAAAACTTTTTATCTGAATAAATAAACTAAATAAACATGATAAATAACATGAATAACGTATATCATCCAGAACATAATCTAACTTAATTAAAAAATGAAGGTGTTCTTTTTCAATTGTATTAAAATAAGATTTTCTTTAAACGATTTGTTAGCTTTCCGTTCATTGCTGGTGATTTTCCAAATTAAACAGGGGAAAAAAAACGAACACAATTAACAAAAAAAAACCAAACATAAATCTACATAATATAGTTCATTTAGTTTTTGTATCTAAGTAGTGTTGCTTCGATGAGATTGAAACCACATGTGTAGATGTAATGCTAGACAATACTGCATTTGGAACCTAGTGATTTGTAAAAAAAAATTAAATATTGATTTATTGTTCATATTTTATTCAAGGCAATGTATGTAGATTGGAGAGATATCAATGCCACAGCCAACAAAAATAATGCATAATAGTAGTAAATATATATATAAATTGCGGTTTTATCCAACGCAATCATAGGTTTGAACGTTGTTTTCAATTTAGACTTGTTTTTATATATATATATATATATATATATATATATATATATATATATATATATATATATATATATATATATATATATATATATATATATATATATATTCATATGACATACTATACTTAACTAACACTCATACTAAAGAGAACGTAGTTTCAAAATAACAAAAGCAATTAACATACGCAGTAATCATGAGTAACATAACAAAGGAATTAAGCAGTCTTGATATTTATACCATGGCTAACAGTTTGCCTGTTGCAAACTCTTCAGTATTGTTATGTATAGCTGTGTGTCATTTCCGTTCGGTCGTCTTAAAGGGGCGGTAGCTACGAGATATATAAAAAATCTAAAGTATGATTTTATTTTGTTCAATCATTAATGAAAGTGAAATAGTGAAATTATAATTATTCGCTTATAACAGCCAGTATGGTTCAATTTGTCAAATAAAGCTAAGAAACATTGATGACAAATTATTCACTTGCAAGTGCAAAATTCGACCTCATTGAATCCGTATTCATGTGAACTTCAATTTAACCCCTTAGCTAGAGATGGATAAGACATGAATTGTGCGTGTTCGGTTATTTAAAGGAAAGAATGTCAACATTGAAAGTCAAACAAAGGTAGATCATTTGATTGACTGATTCGATAAAAAATCCTTCTTATACAGGTAAAAACGATGATTAACATATATTTTTAATCTATTATATGAAATTAAACAGACCTAGAAAAATTCAATTGCACGAGTTCGCTTTCAATTTATATCTAATTTTAGGTTTATATCGCTTATATGACCATCGGAGGTCAACTCGATAGTTAATTAGATGGCGTCAAGACAAAAATACACACGAAGCTACATATTATGGAGCCCATGCCCTGTAAATTGTTTATTTTAGACTTTTTATAATTTTGATAAATGTTTTACATGGTTATAAATCAAATATGAGAATTTGAGTCAAATCGGTGAACATGAATTTGACAGCTAGTGCCCCTTTAAACAATGGTATCGACTTGCCTAATTTGACTGAAAATGGCAGTGTCCAATAAACGATGTTTGGTGTACACATTTCTTTTTTTCAATTGCATGCACACAATACATGGCACCTTTACTGGCAATTAACGTAAAACAAGACTTTAACTAATAATATGCACACAAAATATGGACAAACATTCTGCAATGATCAAAAGGAAATATAATACTCCCAGTTCAACCTTATATAACTGGAGGATTTGTTGTACATGTTGTAGTTGCCGTCTCTAAGATGTACATATACATTACACATTTTATTTGCATTATAATAAATACATTCAATTTTTCCATCAACGTATTAAGCGCCAATATTTACCATCCGACTCTGTTTCTGGGTTTGAATTTTAAAGCTTGCTTGTATGCTCGCTTTGCTGATTTTTTGTCACCTGACAATTCGAAAGTAAGGCCCAGCGTGTTATAAGATACATATGTCTCATAAGAATTTCCTGTGAAATAATGTTCTTCTATAGTTGTTTGTAGATCATTGATTGAATCTAGATATTTGCTGGTATTCTTAAGATGATAATGACATAAAAAACGAAGGAAATGTGAATACACAACAGGTGGAATATTGTATATTCCCTCTCCCTCATCCGGTATTTCTCTCGGTCTTAATGAAATAAGATCTAATACATTTACCAACATGAATTTACATAGCTGAGCAAATGACATATTCTTCAATAATTTCATATTAAGTAATTTATGCTGGGTATATGAAACATCCATGCCATGGTAAAGCTTTTCAGATGAACATTTTGATAGAGAATACTGCAGTATGTCAAGAGCTATATAGTACTGTTTTGTACCATAGAAAAACGAAGCTAACATCAGCCATCCAGACACAGCATCATGGTGCGTATTCTGCAGTAGACTGCTTAAGCGGGAATTGTATTCGTTATAAGTTGATTTGTTATCAGATATGAATTTAAATGGTAGAAACTGGTCACTTATACAAGAAAACTTTGACATAAAGTGCAAGTACAGATATTTAATTTTGAACTTTCGAAAGACAAAATTACATGAATTGCTTTTTCATAATCAAATGTTTTCATCTGAGCATGATATGCAACATAGGCAATTGGAGAGAACAATAGTTTACGAATGTCTATATGTGAACAACTTTGTTCTTTGTAAATGCGAGATGTTAGTTCGTGACCATTCGGGATTTGGTCTGAAAAAAAGATGCAATGCCATCCATAACTATTTAAAATATGCAGCTTATTCAAGAGTAATACACGTGCGCATTTGTCTATCTTATTTTCAAATAAATTATTCTCAGGAACGAAGTAATGTGGACAAACTAAGTATTCAACGCAATAAATAAGTCTCCTGAAACATCTCATAAAGCAAGGTATCAAATTGTTAGGTTGCCATACTGACGGAGGTAGTTCTTCAGATATCCAAAACACAATTGTTTTCATGAAATACGAACAAAGCAATTCCTTACAATCGACGTCTATAGCTATAACGTCCTTGAGAAGAATTTTCATAAGAACATAACATAGTAACTGTGTGTGTGCAAAAGAATATATTAGAAGTTTTTCTGCCACGGAAAAGGATATTCGCCAATCTAGTTCTTCTTTTATAGATCCTTTAACACCTATTGGTACAAAGAGAACGCCGTGTTGTATAATAGACTGCTTAACATCGTAACTTGGCCACGAGTTATATGATCGTTTTATCCAATTTTTTGCTTGTGGTATCCATGACGTACTACGAAAGCACAATGCAATGTCCATTGTGTCATGGGTGTCGGACAAACATGGACCGTGAATATTTGGACATCTATGGTCTGTCATTTGTTTTTTAAGTCTAGCGTTTGAAAGATAGTAGCTTCCTCCTATCTCCTCTAAAAAGCTTGCGAAGATAAATCGACCTGTAAAATACCGTAGACGTAACCTGACGAAACATGGCTGGGAATCTTCAGCTTCCATTACAAAATACGTTATATTGGGTTTAAAACACATGTTTTTGTCCTCACAAACCTCAGCAAATTTGCAAACGTACATGACATCTAAATCACTACCTCGCATCACAAGTCCTTCTCCAAAACTTCCACTTGTGATAAATGTGCAATTTCGCATAGTTTGTAAATAGTCTTTGGCATTGTTCATCATCCTGATTGTTTTGACGTGTTTCTCTGTTCCAACAATTTTATGACTGAGATACCGATACAGAGCTATTGATGCATTTTGTCTTATTGATTCTGTAAAAAAAAATATTATAATTAAACGAAATGTTTATAAATATAAGAAACAAAAACATTTAAATGTAAAAACAATCATATATTAATAATGTGGTAGATAAGAGAATATCACATTTTGAAATTAATTTAGAAGTAAATAATAGAGTACATAATACACCTATTTCCAGAATAAGAAATAAACTTCAAGAACTTTCAAAGCGGTTTGTGTTTGTACCGGCCGACAAAGCAGCCAACAATGTGGTGGTGGTATGCCGTAAATACTACACGGACGTTCTTAAGAATGAAATTTCAAATTCATCTACATTCAAGTCCATCCGCTCCACAGAGAGTCATATAGTAAACAAACATATCACAACCACATCAAAGCTTAAGGCTTCTTCTGAACATTTGAAGGCCCCTACTATGTATTGGCTACCTAAACTACACAAAAAACCATTTAAATATCGTTTCATCTCGGCCTCTAGTAAGTGTTCTACAACTAATCTTTCAGTGTTTTTAACAAGTTCATTAACTACTATTAAAGAGCTTATCATAAACTATTGTAATAAAATATATGAACATAGTGGTATAAACTATTTTTGAGTGTAAAAATTCTTTGGATGTTTTAGATAAATTACATGCTTTTGATGGTCCTTTTGATTCTGTTGACAGTTTTGATTTTTCTACTCTTTACACTACACTCCCACACTATCTTATCAAACAAAAGTTTTCCTATTTAATTAAATGGTCGTTTGGTAAAGCTGAATGCAAATATATTTGCTGCAACTCATGTAAAGCCTTCTTCTCTAATGAGAAAGGTAAATATGCTAGATATACTTACTGGAGGTGTGATGAGATCATTGAAGCTGTTAATTTTCTCCTTGATAATATTTACGTACGTTTCGGCAACAAAGTTTATCGACAGGTTGTAGGTATCCCTATGGGCACTAATTGTGCCCCTCTAATAGCAGACTTGTTTTTGTACTGTTACGAATCACAGTTTATGACTAAACTCAGTAAAGACCCGTCGAAATTGCATTTAATTGATAAATTCAACAACACTTACCGTTATCTTGATGATATTTTTTCGTTAAATAATCAAGAATTTTCTCAATATACTGCTGAAATTTACCCCAAGGAACTTACTTTAAATAAATCAAATTTAAACGGTACTAACTGTCCTTTCCTAGATTTAGATATTTCGGTTTTAAACGGGAAACTCCACACTAAAATTTACGACAAAAGGGACGATTTTTCGTTCCCTATTGTTAATTTTCCATTTTAAGATGGTGATGTTCCTTTGGCACCATCTTACGGTGTTTATATTTCACAGCTCGTTCGCTATTCCCGTGTCTGTTGTGACGTTTTTGATTTTAACGGACGTAATCTATGTATTACTGGTAAATTATTAAACCAGGGATATCGTTACCATAAATTACTTAAAACCTTTACTAAATTTTTCCATAGATATAAAGATTTAGTTTTGAAGTTTGGTTGTACTTGTAGAAAACTTATTTCAAACGGGATAGCACATCCTCATTTTTACGGAAATGTTGTTAACCGTGCCCGGAAATTTAGAAATGATCCTTGTAAACTTATCGCTCCTTTAAATAAACTTATTCTAAAAGGTTACCAATTCAACACTGTAATAAGATGATTGACTATTGTTTTTATTGGTATAAATATTGATTTTGTTATCAGTAAATTAAAAGCAAACTAAATATTACTAGTATGTTTTATACATATACACATTCATGGACCTACAATCTGTCGATACCTGTATCTTGGCATTGCACAAGGTCATGTTTTCTCTGACTGTTTATGACGTCTTTACACTAAATCCATTGGATGTTGGATGTGTACGGATTGATAATTTAGTCTTAGATGCATGATTTTTTATTAGTTGTTAGTGGCGTTGAACTAGCTGTCAGATAACTGCGAGTACTCTCAGATCTGTTCCTAGTGTCTTTTGTTGTTTGGATGTACAAGTACCCTGCCACGTCCACTTGTATTTTTGTCCATCTGATGAGTTAAGCCTTTTTCAACTGATTTTTATAGTTCGTTCTTATGTTGTACTGTTATATCACTGTCCCAGGTTAGGGGAGGTTGGGATCCCGCTAACATATTTAACCCCGCCACATTATGTATGTATGTGCCTGTCCCAAGTCAGGAGCCTGTAGTTCAGTGATTGTCGTTTGTTTATATGTTACATATTTGTTTTTCGTTCATTTTTTGTATATAAATCAGGCCGTTAGTTTTCTCGTTTGAATTGTTTTACATTGTCATTTCGGGGCCTTTTATAGCTGACTATGCGGTATGGGCTTTGCTCATTGTTGAAGGCCGTACGGTGACCTATAGTTGTTAATTTCTGTGTCATTTTAGTCTCTTGTGGACAGTTGTCTCATTGGCAATCATACCACATCTTCTTTTTTATATATAAGTGGTAGAGGTCAATGAGACAGGAAGCCAACCATAACAATAACAAAATAACTTCTAGAGGGTAACATACTTTCTTCATCTCTTTTGGAATGGCTTTGAAGAAATGTTTAGGGCATGTATTTATGTTTTTCGTTGGCTACACCCTCTGGACCAGAGAAAACTAAAATCTTATAAGCGTGGTGACTTTTTAATTGGGGTTTATTTATGCAAAGGTATTATCAAAGCGGGACAAGAAAGTGACCCGACAGATATATTTTTCCTAAATAGAGGTTACCTTGACTGTAGTGATACATAGGGTTGTTATAAAGTGTCTTTTATTTTTTAATTACATTGTGTCAATACGACGGCACACACAAAAAAGGAAGTAATTTTCCTTTATCTTTTTGTTTTTTTCAGTTTCATTTGAAAATACTTAAATCCAGCTATAAGAAACATAAGTGCACGTACTTTGAATAAAAAAACTATATAAACAATTTGATGGCAAAAAGAGGGAAACATGCAAGGGGGATAATAAAAAAAACAAGGATATTTTTCCAAGAATGAAACTGACTACATATAGTCCTCCTTATAAACATGTACACCTACATTTATCACATCGAAACTATTGATGCGATGATAAATACTTCCTTTAAGCAGCTCGGAGAAGAAAAGTCGCATTACACGTATTCATTAATATTAATAGAAATTTGATATATATCTTACAAAACTCACGGAATTATTATTTTCTTCTTTATTTTGAATTCATTAGCATCATATAAACGTGTCATGTAATATTGACGGGGAAGCTTAAAATGAATAATAAGCAGTAAAAAATTTATTGTATAATACAACATTGACACCATACCCGCCGTAATTTTGATTTCATATTCCTCATACATTTATTAATACATGTAATATATAATCATATTTGGGGAAATGTCCTCTATGAAAGCCCTCGTGTTTACAGTCATTTTCCGTTGTGAGTTTCTTTTTAATCAATTTGACCATTCGTTTTTAGAAGTAATTGATCCAATTTACACATCAAGTTCTTGCGAAACAGTGCTTTAAACATGTTAAACTTTTTGGACTTTTTTTATACAACTGTCGATTGTTAATAATGTTCATGATGTTCAAGTTTAAAAAATGATTTCAAGACGACAGTTTCGTGAATATTAGCTACGAAAAGTGTGCATTGCACACGGTCTATAGAAGAAAAAAAGTAGGATCAACAAGGCCCTTATTTGACCCAAATATTAGTGCAAATTGAAAAGGTAATATACATAGTCTTAAATTTGTCATAAATACATACAGTACAGACTTGGACAGTCTGAAAAGTCATCAGCATTCCCTATGCCTGACATTGGATGTCAGCATTATTTTTGGGTCATAAACCATGGACTGCTAGGGAAGAGTAATAACGCTCTCTGCCTGGCCAATGAACAGGTTGTCATCCAGGGGTGTAATTTTACTGCCACAAGTTGACAATTTGGTTTCATTTTTTTTGTATTTGCAAAGGTTCATGTTTACCTTTGCTTTACAGGTGAACTTTGGATAGGAAAAATCAATAAAACAGGAATGAAAAAATGTGTCTTTTGTATAATTATAGAAGATATTAATAAAATGTACATTTTCAAAAATTATATGATCTAAATCATATGTAAATGCTATCTTTATTTATTAAAAGGATGAATTATCCACTTTTTTTAACAATTAAACTATATTTATTTTGTAATATTTTTTTTTTTGAAAAGTGCCAAGTTTATAACTCGTCACACTAGGCCACGATTGCAGTAAGGTCGTGGTGAGGTCTTCATGATTGTAATGAGCGTGACCAACTTTGAACATGTTTAAAACAATCGTTGTGCGGTCGTGGCGAAATCATGTCGTAGTAGAAGCGTAGTTAGAGCGCAGTAATGTCGTGGTAAGATCGCAAAGGTCGCTGTACCATCGTAGCGAAAGCGTGATTCTAGTCGGAGAGACTGCGCTACGATCTCACAAAGGCGTTACTACGACTTCACTTCGACCATCACGTTTTGACCGCGACCCAACCACGCTTCTACTACATCCTCATAACGCTCTTCTTACGACCTGATCACGTTCATACTACGACCATTTCGAGATCTAGTCATGATCAGTGTCATTGTCACATAAAATATATAAAAGCTCTCCATGTTTTGTTTGAAACATCAATTTCAATTGAACCAGGGAAACACAAGACCATGTACATGTATTAATGCTTCTTCAATCATTGACGCAGATACAAAATATTAACGACCATTAATAATAATATTGTTCTTGGGAGAGCGAAGAATAAGAAAAATGTTTAGACGACGTAGGTCCTGTTTGATTCGTCCTTAGTTATTTGACCTCCGTAATACAAAAAAAAAAACGTAACATACCCTCCTGTATTTTGCTGAAATTAAGGCAAATTATTCAGATTTTTCACCTGTTTATACAGATGGATCGAAGGATGGTAACCGAGTTGCATCTGTTGCTGTCTTTGGAGACAGAGCTGCGACTCTCCGTTTGTCATCTGCCGCATCCATATTTACTGCTGAAGCAAAGGCAATAATTTTAGCTTTAAAATTTATTGCTACTTCAGACAAATCCAAATTTATAATATGTTCTGATTCACTTTCATGCTTACAAACTATACAACATACTAAAATTAAAAACCCGATAATTCTCAAGATTTTATATATAATGAGGAATTTAAAAATTCTTCATAAAGAAATAATTTTTCTGTGGGTTCCGAGTCATGTTGGAATCCATAGAAACACGGTTGTAGACGAAGAAGCAAAAATGCCCTGGATGATCCCTTATCTAACTGTGATATACCATATACCGATTTTGGATCTAATATTAGAGAATATGTTTTAATATATTGGAAAATGAATGGAGTAAAAAAGTTGATAATAAATTACATGAAATTAAACCTAAATTAGGTAAACCTTTTATACTTTTATGTGCAGAAAAGATCAGTGTGTTATTTCTAGATGCCGTATTGGTCATACTAGAATAACACATGAATATCTTCTGAAAAATGAAGAAGAACCACAATGTATACCTTGGAACTGCAAGTATACTATTTAACATGTTTTAATTAATTGTTTTGACTTTGCTGATATTCGTAGAAAGCATTTCAATATCAATAATATGTATGAATTATTTGATAGTGTTCGAATTACAAATATTATTTCATTCTTAAAAGAAGTTGGATTATATTATAAAATATAAAAATGTTGTATACATTTAAAACGATTTTAATTTTTATCACGTTATCTTAGTGTTGATTTTTATTTGTAAATAATCAATTTCCTTTAGTCTAGAATTTTAGTTTATTGAAGGACCTTTTGTCTGATTTTAAAAATATACCTTAAATTGTAAAAATATTCGAATTAGCTCTCGCCGCGATATAGCCTTTTTGTGCTAATGCGGCGTAAAGCAAACAACAATCAATCAATCAATCAATAGGTTGTGATTCAGGTTGGATAGGTCGGTCCGACATCTCTACTGGATCAGGATTCGTATCAGAAGCCCCTCTGTCTCTACCTCTACCCCTACCACCACGGGTTCTGATAGATTTTGGTGGCATGACTGTGTTGTTTCCGAGAAATCTACGTTTTAATGAGAAATAGAAGGAATGGAACAGTATTTATATGAAACACGATGTTGACGTTATTGCTGAGAGCGTAGTAAGATCGCGGTATGAACGTGGTATGATCGTGGTAAGAGCGTGCTATAATCAGAGTAGAAACGTGGTAAGATCGTATTGCAATCGGATAAATCGTGGTATGGACGTAGTGATGAGCGTAGTAAGATCGTGATAATCGTAGTGAGGTCACAGAAAAAGCGTGAGGAGAACGTTGTATAATCGTAGCGGGATCGTTGTAGAAGCGTAATGAGGACGTAGTAGCATCGTGAAATCAAGGAAAATTTACATTTGAATGCCGATCATACCGCGACCTCACTACGATCTGAATTTATTTTAGATCGCGGCCAGCGTGGTGCGATCGTGGTCTAGTGTGACAGGGCATTAAAATTTATAATAATAATAACCAAATGTATTATAGGTTGCACTTTGTAAATACAGCTGTTTCACAAACCACGCCTCTTTTGGTGAGATATATAATATTCATGGATATTTTGTTTGGTTTACGTACTGGTTCCCAGATATGATATCTATGTTTCATCTCATAGAGACATAACTTGGAAATGCTACCAATATATATGCTCATGGTAGGCGGTGGGATTGAATTCTGAGAAGGACCCAAAAGTAAAGTGAGGGGTAGTGCAGAATTTTAGTATAAGATTGAGGTCTTAGAAGTTCGGGGGATAAAAATGATAAAAATATGCCGCACAGCCTTATGTTTTGACCTTTGAAAAAAAGTAGTGCATATCAACTTTCCATTCAAGGATATAATTTTTTACGAAACTTCATAGTAAAAGTGGCACAGTTTTAGCCTTGAAGGGAGTTCCTATAGGGAATTGCATTGTCTATATTTACAGAAATGCAAACTAAAATAAAGACAAATATAAAAAAAAAATATGCTGTTGTCTTGTGAACAGTACGGAAAATTTGCAATTCATGTTATACCGTTTTTTCAAATTAAAAAATCACATTACAAATGATAAAATTTAAAGTCAAGATAGATTCTATTTTCATTTGTTTATTGTCTTTTTCGTCAATGGTTTAACATGTTTTAAATACTACCTTTCTGTTTAAAAAATGTTGGACAGAAAGTCACAAGACAAAAACTCACATCTCTGTTTTGAGATGACTTTTCTTTGCTAAACAAAAACAAGTGTACGTTCCAAATTGTGTGTTTGTTATTTTTTTTCAATAATAATACATTATACAACTTTGTAAACAAAATTTATTGTAGGAATGATCATATTATTGTTATGAAAACATACTGGATATTTGTTGCCTTTATATATATTGAAATGATTTCATTTGATAGTTATTCATTTAATAATTATATTAAATGAACAATTTCCTACAAGGAACTTTTTTTCATAAAAGATATTACTTGAAGGTTTTCTCTTTCAAAAATAGTAAACCAATTATATGTGACTACTGTCCTATCCAAAAACTGCAGTTCTTTATATAGATTGAAAACAGTCTATGGATGTTAAAGCAAATGTCCAGTAAAATTTAAAGAATCTCACTATACATGTGATACATAAGAGACACTGCTTAAGTATAATAATTAACAGAAAATAAGAGAAAATAGTCTAAAAGTAAAAATTATAATGATTAAAATGCAAAGCCTACCAATAATACTATTACTAAATATATTTCAATTCTTTAAAATTTATGTTCATAGATTTTACCTGTAATTTCATGTTTTTCAAATCCCTGTTGTACTTTAATACCCTTGATGATTGAATACCTTACAATTGTATTACCCTTGTTTTTCACCTTTTCCCTACTCACAACTGGTGGTCTGATCAGGGATCAAAGTGCCTAACATGTCAGACCAACAAACAATGCTCAGCATGTTTCAGACTATGCCCCAGTGTATTCTGTAAGGTATAAAAGAGGGGCGAAAGATACCAGTGAGACAGTCAATAAATACAAATTTCACATTTTAACCGAATAACCATGAAAACAAACCATAACGAAATGTTTTAATTTGTAAAATTTCTTGAATTCCTTCTATCGAATCAGCTTTTAAGTATGGAAAAGTGTGTACGCACCCAAGATACATTTTTGTATTTGGTGAGATTATGTTAATAGCTGTAATACAGCTCCTCTTAAATTATTCTGTTGTTTTTCGGATGCACATGATGTTTCCACAAGGGAAATAACGATGGGATACTGTATAGCTTCTGCATTTGTATTCGTTTTCATGAAAACGGTGTATATTATGACGTAATTGTGACGTCATAGCATACAAAATCTGATATAATTCATTTTCATTTTTTGATTTACATGCTTATCCAAATATTATGTGCAAATCTGAAATGGTTCTCAAAAACTTTTATTTTCTCGGGCCAAAATGGAGACTTTATATACAATAACATCCATGATATAATTTCTTCATACAAATAATTAGTAGCATTTACTTTAGTAAAACCAACAGGTGTTTCCTTACCTTCCATGCTCCAATCATTGCTTGGTAGAAGTCTTGCTTGCATATGGAATCAAAATGTGATCTTGATTTTTGGAAAATATATTAACATCCCATCTTGTCACTTACAATCCGTTTGCATTAAATTGGACAACTGGTACATTATAGTTTTCCTTATATACCAGTTAATGTCAGCTATTAAGTTTCTATTTCCGTTTAGGTTTATCTTCAAATATTTATGAATTTGTTTATTTATAATCTTTCTTTTTTTTAATTGACCTAAGCATCTAAGCAGGATGCAATTGCACATAAATGTATTTCCTTATCCTAATATTTATCCGTAGATATGTGGTTGAACTACATTTTTTTCAAAATATTTTAACATTTCCGATATGTTTTGTCATATATCTCGAATCATTGTCATATTTTTTTAAAGGAAACTTATTTATGAATCATTTTTAATTTATTGAATTATATTAAGTTTTCTGCCCTATGAAATATTTGCGTGGTTTTTTTTTTTTTTACATTAATGACTACGTGGTGAAAAAAAATCAATGATACTAGATTGAATATTTTTTCAACTTAAGGTCCTTGTGATAATTTATCAACTTTTGACTTAAGATTTTATTTCGGGAATCATTTTAAGGAAATAAGTGATAAAACTTACAGAATAGTTTATACACAGCGCAAAAGTTTTTAGTACCAGCCAAACTATATCAAAATTCACTACAACCACTTAACCAGAATTGTTATTATCCACCAAAAGAAGTTCGTTTTAAATGTGCATTACTGGGCATTGCGTAAATAATATTACCCTAGGTTTTACATGTAACCTTGTTCTTTGGTTGTTTATGGATAGTTGTCTAGTTTATGGATAGTTGTCTTATTGACTATCAATTATCATGTATCACATGGTCTTGCTTTTATTGATACTAGTAGTGCTGTTTGCATTTGCTTAATACTGTAATATGAATTTATTTTATGTGATTAATGTACAGTTTTCTTTAAAACATTTTTTTTCACATTTAAACTTTTGTAATTTCATGTGCAACATATATTTTACAGTTTTGTAAATTAATAATTGGTATTTTGCATATACGTATAATTATACACATATGTGTGGAATATAGGTAACCTCATTACAACATGTCATTTTTAATTAAGTGTTAAAGTGTTCCTTTTATTTATCTTTGTATATCCCCCTCCAAGTATGACTGATGAATAGAAATATGGTCACCATTGGTCTTCACCCTATCGGCAGTAACACCCTCGTCACAGTGGGGCTTCGGTTTGACTGTGCGGGATGTACGAGTTCGCAGCCATGTCCGATCAGAATAGAGACGTTAAACTTTATGCCTCGTGTAAAGAGACTAAGCACTTTGCACGTTAAGAACCCTTGAAATAACTCTTTGAGGGATCCGTAGATGGTCTGTTGCAAGGCTAAATTTTTGTCCCTATCAATTATACCGCCGTTTTCCCCTGATGGTCCAAATATACCAGACCTTCATCCCGGACGGCCTCTATTACAGGGCCTACCTATTGCAATTATTGTTTATTTGTTCTCATCCTGAACATACATCAAATATTTGCCACTGGACGTTAAGAAACCAACAATCGGTCAATCAATCTTTGTATATTTTTAACCTTAACTGTTTAGTCCATTTTTGTTAATATCCTAATGGCGTGGATCGGTATTTATACATTCCCCATTGTGTTATTGTACAATGGTCATTTGTTGTATACTTGTCTTTCATAATGGGGAGTCTGTTTTCTTTATAATTGGCTACATGAAGGAAAATACATTATGCATAACAAATCCATAAATAAAATATGTTTTTTTTTCTTATATTTTGACAATGGTCAATCATCTCAAAGACCCTACCCCCAAGGGTGACTGGGGGATAGAAGTATGGTCACCATTGGTCTTCCTCCGACCGGCAGTAAAACCCTTGCTAAAGTGGGGCGTCCGTTTGGCTGTGCGGGATGTACAAATTTGCAGCCACGTGCGGTCAGAATGGGGACGTTAAATCCGGTGCCTCGTGTAAAGAGAGTGCCACGCTCTTTGCACGTTAAGAACCCTTGCAACAACTTATTGAGGGGTTCGTAGGTGACCTGTTGCAAGGCTAAATTTCTGTCCCTATCCAATATACCCTCATTTCCCGTGGCAGTCTAAATTTCTCCGACCTTAATCCCGGATGCCCCTATTACAGAACCTACCTATTGTATTTATTGTTAATTTGTTCTCGTCCTGAATATGCATGAAATATTTGCCACTGGACGTTAAGCAACCAACAATCAATCAATCAATGAAAGACCCAACAAAATATAAAGGGTCAAGTATGATCTTTGACAGATGTCTATACAATCATTCGAATCCTTTAGCAGTGTGAGTTTAGAAAAGTAGTAACTATAGTTAACAAAGACTTATTAATTTTCCTCTTCAAATACTTAACTGGACTTTTGATAACAGTTGTTGAGGACGGTCGTATAAAATGAACAATTCATCATGTCACAGTTGTTTAATACCCACAAACTGTAGTAATGCACTTGTATCATAAATACATCCGCATTTTTTTTTTTTTTTTTGTGATTTGGCAAGGAAATTTTAATAACTGTTAAATGTCATATACAAGAGGTGTATTTTATTGTACATACTGGTAATATAATATGAACTTGATGCACCTATCATTATAGATAAGTCCTGTTATTGTTATAATTTTCAATTCACGGCTGAATTTCTTAAAGGTCCGTCTTAACTCCATTTGATAGGTATGTTCAATAATAAAAACAACATATGAAAAGTAAATGAATTAAATCTACTTCAACATAATTTAACAAACTCCAAAAAAGAAAGCTAAGGTGTTATTTTTCAACTGTGATATAAGAATTTCTCACTCCGATTTATTCACCAAAAAAAAAAAAAAAAAGAAACGGGAAGATTTTTCTTGTCTTTTGTGTTAACCATCCGTTCCTTGATGGTGATATTCCAAATTAAGCATCAACAGCTAAAACCGAACAAAATTAACAAACACACATAAATCCTCATAATACAGTATCACAGTAGTATTGCTTCGTTATGATTTGAACTATATGTGTAGCTGTAATGCTAGACAGTACTGCATATGGGATTTGGCGATTTGTAAAAAGAAATGAATATTAATATTTGTTCAGATTTTAATCAAGGCTATCGACATTGTACTAGATTTGTATATTATGTACATTGGAGAATGTGCATTAATCCGACAGCCAACAAAAACAATGCATAATAGTAGTAAATATGTATAAATAGACCATTCTTTACCAAACTAGCACTCATAAAAAAGTTTCAAAATAACGAAAGCAATTAACATAAGTAGTTAGGAAATATTAGATCTGAACAGTCTTGGTACTTATACAGTGTGTAACAGTTTGTCTTTTGCAAACTATTTAGTATTGTTATTTAAAGCTATGTGTCTTTTACTTTTGGTCATCTTAAAAAAATGGTTTCGAATTTCCTAATTTGATTATGATATCAGTGTCCAATAAATGATCAAATTGAAATGTTATTCCCTCAGTTAAATCGTAAATGAATAGATAGGTATTATAAAAAATACATTCAATTCATCTATGAACATATTCGACGTCAATATCCGACTCTGTGTCTTGGTTTGAATTTTAAAGCTTGCTTGAATGCTTGTCTCGCTGATTCGTTGTCGCCTGACAATTCGAAAGTAAGGCCGAGTGTGTTATAAGACACATATTTCTCATAAGAATGTCCTATGAAATAGTCTTCCTCTATAGTCAATTGTAGATCTCTGATGGAATCTAAATATTTGCTGGTATTCTTGAGATGATAATGACATAAAAACGAAGAAAATATGCATACACAACAGGTGGAACTCGGTATATTCCTTCTCCTTCATCCGGTATTTCCTTTGGTTGTAATGAAATTAGGTCTAGTTCATTTACCAACATGAATTTACATAGCTGAGCAATTGACATATTCTTCAATAGGTTCAGATTTAGTAATTCATGCTGGGCATGTGAAACATTCATACCATGGTAAAGCTTTTCAGGTGAACATTTTGATAGAGAATACTGCAGTATGTCAAGAGCTATATAGTACTGTTTTGTTCCATAGAAGAACGAAGCTAACATCAGCCATCCAGACACAGCATCATGATGTGTATTCTGTAGTAGACTGCTTAAGCGAGTATTGTATTCTTTATAGGTAGATTTATTACCGAATGTAAATTTAAATGTTAGAAACTGGTCACTTATACAAGAAAACTTTGACATAAAGTGCAAGTACAGATATTTTATTTTTGAACTTTCGAAAGACATAATTATATGAATGGCTTTTTCAAAATCAAACGTAACCGTCTGACCATGATATGAAATGTATGCAATTGGAGAGAACAATAGTTTACGAATGTCTACATGTGAACATTTTTGTCTATATAAATGCGAGATGTTAATACGTGAATATTCGGGATTTGGTCTGAAAATAAGATGCATTGCCATCCATAACTATTTAAAATCTTCAACTTTTTCAAGAGTATTACACGTGCGCTTTTGCTTATTTTATTCTCAAACAAATTATTTCCAGGAACGAAGTAATGGGGACAAACTAAGTATTCAACACAATAAATAAGTCTCCTGAAACATCTCATAAAACATGGTATTAAATTGTTAGGTTTCCATATTGACGGAGCTAATTCTTCAGATATCCAAAACACAATCGTTTTCATGAAATATGAACAAAGCAATTCTTTACAATCGAAGTCTATAGCTATAACGTCTTTGAGAAGAATTTTCATAAGAACATAACATAGTAACTGTGTATGTGTGAAAGAATATATTAGAAGTTTTTCTGCAACGGAAAAAGATATTCTCCATTCTAATTCTTCTTTTGTAGATCCTTTAACACCTATTGGTACAAAAAGAACGCCGTGTTGTATAATAGACTGTTTGGCATCGAAACTTGGCCACGAGTTATTTGATCGTGTTATCCAATGCTTTGCTTGCGGTATCCATGACTTACTACGAAAACACAATGCAAGGTCTATTGTTCCATGTTTGTCGGACAAACATGGGCCATGAATAATCGGAAATCGTATGTCTGTCATTTGTTCTTTGAGTTTAGAGTTTGAAAGATAGTAACTGCCTTCTATCTTCTCTATAAAGCCTGCAAAGAAAAATCGACCTGTAAAATACCGTAGACGTAACCTAGTAAAACATGGCTGGGAATCTTCAGCTTCCATTTCAAAATACGTTATATTGGGTTTAAAACGCATGTTTTTGTATTCACAAACCTCAGCAAATTTGCAAACGTACATGACATCTAAATCACTACCTCTCATCACAAGCCCTTCTCCATAACTACCACTTGTGATATATGTGCAATTTCCTTTGCTCTTTAAACAGTCTTTGGCATTGTTCATCATTCTGATTGTTTTTACGTGTTTCTCTGTTCCAATCATATTGTGACACAGATACTGATACAAAGCTATCGACTCGTTTTGTTTTGATGATTCTGTAATAAGATTCAATTAATATGAATGAAAAAGTGAAATTTACATATTTGCTTAATACGTATAAAGATGATAACATAAGGACAGTTCCCAATACATACACCGTTTTAAAATGTTCATATGTAAATCAGTTGGATTCTATGTTAGATCTTGTAAAATTCACATTTTTATAAATATCCATTTTTGTTGTAAATACTGTTATTGGAATTAAAGAACGAAAACACAGGAAATTGTTTGAAGTTTTCCTTCCTCTGCACGACTCCCCAAGGGTGACTAGGGAATAGAAGTATGGTCACCATTGGTCTTCCTCCGACCGGCGGTAAAACCCTCGTCAAAGTGGGGCGTCCGTTTGGCTGTGCGGGATGTACAAATTTGCAGCCACGTCCGGTCAGAATGGGACGTTAAATCCGATGCCTCGTGTAAAGAGTGCCACGCTCTTTGCACGTTAAGAACCCTGCAACAACTCTTTGAGGGGTCCGTAGGTGACCTGTTGCAAGGCTAAATTTCTGTCCCTATCCAATATACCCTCATTTCCCGTGGTAGTCTAAATTTCTCCGACCTTAATCCCTTAATCTATTACAGAACCTACCTATTGTATTAATTGTGAACTTGTTCTCGTCCTGAATATGCATGAAATATTTGCCACTGGACGTTAAGCAACCAACAATCAATCAATCAATCCTCTGCATGAATATGGTTGGAGGTGTCCAGCGCATATAAGTATGTGATTCCATGAATACTCTTAACTCCTGTATGTATAAAGGCAGTGTTGTCTTTCTGTAAATAGTACAAAACAGAACTAACGCGCAGTTATGAACAAATATTTTGATTATCACAGATATACTTGGTTACTCTTTCCATGCACTAGGTAATTTCTTGCCATCACTTGGTGTCCGTTTCCTTAAAAAAATATCCTTTATGTATTTGTGTATATATTTTCCCGAATAAATGACACTAGTGTATAATTTCCACGTGAACAATTATTTTTTTAATGCTGATTTTGATATTTTTAACCCTCCCCCCCAAAAAAAGCCCATGCCCCTTTTTTTTAAGTCCCCCAAGCAAAAATCCTTAAAGAGTGTTTTGAATACACAACTGGACAAAGATTAATTTACACTAAGCATGGAAAAAGTAACTCAGTGCAATAATTCCTCTCGAAATTATACACTAGTGTACCTGATCCTCTGGAAAAATACACTTGTAGAAGGAATACACTGTTACAAGATCCAAACAAGCGATAAGACAAAAACAGTCTACAAAACTTACATAGCAGCAAACTATAGATTAGGTAGCACGAACCCAACCATAAAGCTATGTGTGATTCCAAATACTCCGTATAGAACTTTTTGTAATATCACTCCCGAATGACCGAATCAGATATTACCATTACATTTACAATTAAAATGAATGGAGTACAAATTATTGTTCTTGTTAGGTAGTATACAGTTACTGATAAAAAAAAAAAAATAAAAGTACCTGTCATGGTTTGGTTAAGTTAATACTTACCGTACCATTTGAACAAGAATTTCTATGAAATACAAGTACCATTCCTCTTATTTTCTGTATTCATAAAATGAAACTGACACTTAAATGTCATCCTTATCTACAGATACCTGCGTATTCTATACAATAGCTGCACAGACTTTGATTTAATATCACTTCTGAATATGTGATAACAATTAAGAGAAAACATCCTCATTGAAAGTTCTCGTGAAAGGATCATGTTTTGAGTTTGTTGATAACCTAAAACATGCATTCTTTCATAAGTTAATTGACCAAGTTTACAATCATTTGACTCTTGCACAATGCATTTCATCCTTATACTTTTAAAACTATTTGACAACCGTCAATTCACAATACTGTTTATATCATGCTGCGATTGCAACTCGAATTAAGGACATCGCTGTAGGGCCTATTGGTTCCAAACACATTCTATCGAAAAATAACAGTTAAAATAATCATATTTGTGACTTAAATTTCAGTCTAATGACTTTAAAAGCATAAAGGTAGTTGGGGGTCTAAATTATATTTTTTATTAATTTGCCAAAATGTAGCTTGTATCATGCTGTTTTTAAAAATCAATAAAAAGGATGGGTCACCGGGTTATTTTTCAAACTACAGTTTGTGCACAATTGTCAGATTTTGTAAAGAGTATACATGGAAAACCAAATTTTTATTGACAGAAAGAAAACTAAACGATGAAATTTTAAGATAAAGTTAGAGAAGGTAGATCTTATAATGTGTTTTCAGAAAAGAGAAGAAAATTGGGGTCACGGCACTCGTTTTCTTGGTTCAAAACAAAATAGATAAATTCATAGCACATTCCTAAAAAAGTTATATTATATGAGTTATCTTCCCCTAATATAAAAGATGAAAAAAAAAACTGGAATCAAGTATAAAACATTCTGTATTGGTAAAAAAACAGTCGAAAAAATAAGAAAAAACACATAATTTTCTTCATTTAGATTTTTTTTTTAAAGTCTTACAAATGAATTACATTCTTCTCTCAAAATTTGTATATTTCATAAAATAATTCCGCTATTTTGCAATAAAAGACGGCGTAAGACACCCGATCTACTTTAAAGTAGTATTTGTCATATTTAGATAAACTGGTTTTTTTCTTACTTTCCATGTTATTCAGCTAATATAACCATGGGGACCAGAAGAAGCCTTGCTTGAAAATTGAATAACAAATTAATACTATAAGGATATCAACTTCACATCATCGGTTTTTATTGGCATCTAATGTTACAAGAAGTTCGTTATAGTATTCCTTATATACTGGCTAATGTCAGCTGTTTAGTTTATATGTCCGTGTACACGTAGGTGTAGTTTTAATAATAAGAAAGTTAGATTCTTTAGAATTTGTCATTTCTTTCAAATTAAGACTAGCAGGAAACATTTCAACAAAACTATACTTTTCAAAAAATATTTCAAACAATTTCCCCGAAAAATGTTTTCTTTTAAAACATATATCACTATTTGCGTGGTTGAAGTTTTTTTACAAAATAAAGTTAAATGTCAATATTTCTCATACATTTTATAATACATCTGAAATTGCATTTAAAAGCAATATGATTATGAATCATTATTAGAATTGCTTCCTCAATATGAAGTATTACCGTCTTTTTTTGCACTTATTTTTTGTACTTGTTTTTGTAATTTTCTCAACTTTTGTTTTTGGATAATAGATTTCGTAAAATGACAGATTCAGTCATTATATTGACGAAATTGGTTTTAAAACATAAATTATTCCACAATTCATAACAAATGATGCAGACGAACATGACGAATGTTTAGTAAACACTGAAAGAATTTGTTTTTAATACTCAATACTAAGCATTGAGAGACAATAAAGAATTAAATAAATTAGGTATTACATTTGCCCTTATTCATTGATATTTGAAACAGAGTTGTCTCACCATCAATCATGTCACATCTCCTGGATTTTATATTACATTGATCTCGTGCTTTTTAAATGTACTTACAGTAACATACATTTGTAATTAGTTTTATTGCATAGTGATTTTTTTCTTTTTAAGCACAATTTGTTTTCACATTTGAACTTTTTAAACTTTATGCGCAACAGACATCATATCACAATTCTTCAACAGTTCTTGAAATTAATAACTGGTATTGTGTAAACACATTACTACAATTCTGTCTGAAATATACATTAACAGTATAAGTATCAGAATAGTTGTCTGCACTATTCATTTACCGACTGTGTTCTATTCCCAACTGTGACTGAAGCAGACCTGTTTACCCCATTTAAGCTAGTAGTGTAGTTTATACATTTAGAAAGTGTAGTTTTCAATATTTAGGTGTAGTTTTATTGAAGGCTGTATTGCTGCATGAAGTGAAGATTGATTTGATGGCGGGTTATGTATGCATAATAGGAGACGCGTACTCTGTCGACACACCCGATCTCGCTCCTTTTGGATTGACAAGATGTTAAAATCGGTAAACGACTCTCAAGGTATAGAGCCATTCGTTTCATTTTTTATGGTATGGGTAATTAAAAATGTTATTACAAATTTAAAAGCTTTTTAGCTCACCGTTCCGAAGGAACGGTGAGCTTTAGCCATCACTTGGCGTCCGTCGTCGTCCGTCTGGTGTAAACTATTTCAAACATCTTCTCCTCTGAAACTACTGAACCAATTCCAACCAAACTTAAGCTGAATGATCCTTAGGGTATCTAAAATAAAGTTTGTGTTTTATTTTCTGTTTCGTCAAAAAACATGGCCGCCATGGCTAAAAATATAACATAGGAGTAAAATGCAGTTTTTGACTTATATCTCAAAAACCAAAGCAGTTAGAGCAAATCTGACATGGGGTAAAAGTGTTTATAAGGTAAAGTTCTATCAGCCCTGAAATTTTCAGATGAATCTAATAACCCATTTTTGGGTTGCTGCCACTAAATTGGTAATTTTAAGGAAATTTGCAGTTTTTGGTTATTATCTTGAATAGTATTAATGATAAAGATAAACTGTTAACAGCAAAGTAAGTTCTACAAATAAGTTTTATATGACCAAAATTGTCAATTGACCCCTTAAAGAGTTATTGCCCTTTGAGGACAATTTTACACTATTTGTTTATCATGTTTTCTAACTTTAAAAAATCTTCTCCTCTGAAACTAATTCCAACCAAACTTAAGCTGAGTGATCTTAGGGTATCTAGAATAAAGATTGTGTTTTATTTTCTGTTTCGTCAAAAAACATGGCCACCATGGCTAAAATTAGAACATAAGGGTAAAATGCAGTTTTTGGCTAATATATCTCAAACACTTAAGCAATTAGAGCAAATCTGATGAGAGGTTAAAATGTTCATTAGGCTAAGTTCTATCAGCCATGAAATTTTCAGACCAATCTAACAGTCCATTGTTGGGTTGCTGCCACTAAATTGGTAATTTTAAAGGAATTTTGCAGTTTTTGGTTATTATCTTGAATATTATAAATGATAAAGATAAACCGTGAACAGCAAAAATGTTCAGCAAAGTAAGATCTACAAATAAGTTAATATGATCAAAATTGTCAAATGTGTCCTTAAGGAGTAATTGCCCTTTAAAGACAATTTTTCACAATTTGTTCATCTAGTTTGCTTACTTTAAAAAATCTTCTCCTTTGAAACTGCTGAATCAATTTCAGCCAAACTTGCGCTGAATGAGTTTCAGAGTATCTAGTATAAATTTTGTATTTTATTTTCTTGTACATCAAGAAACATAGCCACTATGGCTAAAATGGAACATAGGGGTAAAATGTATTCTTTGCTTTTGAAGAAAATATGACAGATACAAAGAACATCTCAATGGAATTTTTAAGCCACTCATTAATATATATTAAAAAGCAAAAATAATCATTGATGAAAGATTTAAGCAAAAAATTACAGGTGAGCGATTCAGGCTCTTGAGAGCCTCTTGTTACTGTAAATCCTAATATGTAATTGAGCTTAATTGTAATATATGCAATTGAAAATAATGAACTACATGCACATTGCCATTTTACCATGTAATTCTGATTACTCTTCAATTACTTTCAATTCCATGGGAGTATTCTTTTTCAAGTTAAAAAAATTTCTTGCTTCATGAATTTTTCATTATATTTCAACTGTCTATAATGATTTTTTTTTAATGAAAATTACATCATTACACAATATCGCATCTCAAGATCAAATACCAGGACATCGTATCGAGTAATTTAAGACAAAAAAGAACGTTAAAATGTCGCTGACACATGTTACACTTATGAATAAATGCTTTTGTAATAAGTTTAGTTTCGTCAAAACTGTATTTTAGTTATCGTAGTAAAGAGTATATTTTTGAAAAAGTCTTAATGCTATACTCGTTTCAATAACGATAATTCTATAAAGCTATACAAAATTTTAAATGTTATTATATTACTTCTCTTCTCACGTTCCTTTACTATGGACTAAAATTACCTTTATTCTTCCCAATTTAAGCAAGGAAACAGAAAGCCTATGTACCTGCATAAAAGTTTTAATTTTGATTTTTATGTTTCTTTATGTATTTTAAAAACAGGACACTTCGGCAAACTTTTCTTTAATTTCGTTTCCTTCTTTTTGTATTATAAACAGACGATGAAATATGACAAAAACCACCTATTGCCCCTGGAGTAACCCGTTTTTTGTTCATTTGTATATTTTGAATTGGTTAGGTTTTAAAATCGGTAAACTACAAGGTATAAAGTCTTTTGTTTCGTTTTTGAAGCAGAATTGGGGTGGTTAAATGTATAAATGCAATTACCTTTTTAATTTCAAATTTTAAAAATGTTATTTTAAGTAAATTTGTAATTGAGTTTTTTTAATGCATGTACTTGTAATTGAAAGTAATGAAACTGCGTTGTCATTTTTGACGTAATTTTGACATACTCCTAAGTACTTTCAATTCCGTGGTATTTTCTTTCAAGTTTAAAATTTTATTGCTTCGTGAATTTGTTTTTATACTTTGACTGTTAATAATAAACATGTTTAAGAAAATATATTTGCATGGTAAAATCTAAAAACAGAGAGCCAAAGTTTCTGCATAAAATTTTAACTTTCATTTTCAATCATTTTTCTTTATATATTTAAAACAGGACATTTTGGAAAGCTGTTTTATAAATTTCGTTTCCTTCTCGCTCTTTGATTTTGTATTATAAACAGACGATGACATATGAAGATGATGACACTAGAGGCTCTTAAGAGCATGTGTCGCTCACCCTGGTCTATGTGCATATTCAACAAAGGACACTCTCCAACATTGAAGACGAGAATGGCATTCATGAGAAAAATCTCTGTTTTGTTCATCTTGTATTGCTGATCATTTAGTCTGTTTAGTTTCTTTCTATCATCTTCAGTTTTTTTTAACTATATCGGCAAAATTTTACTTGTTAGATCTTGCCTTGCTGATAATTTTTGAGATTTAGGATGGCTATTTATTTATTACATTTTTTATCATATAAGGCAAAACACACAAAAAAATAAAAATCGTTATTAAAGGGCAATAACTCCAATAAGGAGTCGTCGGACGATTTCCTCAATATTATCTTATGTGTAGATCTTGTCTTGCTGATTTTTTTTTCTAATAAGTTTCTATCTATCTATTATAATTTTTAACATATATAAAAACGCAAAAAATGGGAAAAATCGTCATCAAAGGGCAATAACTCTAATAAGGAGTCGACTGACGATTTTGACCATCAGGCTTATTTGTAGAACTTGTCTTTTTGATAATGTTTGCAATTTAAAGTTTCTCTCTATCTATTGTGGTTTTTAAGATAATAGGCAAAAAAAAATAAATAATCAAAAATTTGTATAATTTGTCATTTCAATAACTCCTATAAAAAGTCGTCAGATAGTTTTGACGTATATGGACAATTGGTAGAGCTCAACATTCTGAACAGTTGTCCTCCGTTCAGATTTTCTCTATTTATAATGGTTTTCAAACAAATAGACAAAACTTGCATTTTACCCCTATGTTCTGTTTTTAGCCATGTCGGCCATTTTGGTTGGCAGGCGGGGTCAACGGACATATATTTTAGATTAGATATCTCAGTGATGATTGTGGTTAAGTTTAATTAAATTTGGCCCAGTAGTTGCAGAGGAGAAGATTTTTGTAAAAGTTTACAGATGACAGGGACGCAAAATGATGAGAAATGTTCACTTGAGCTTTTGGGCCAGGTGAGCTAAACATTAATGACCACAGAGTGACCCTTATTTGTTTATTTTTCATATGCAAATTATTTTTGAAATAGTTTAAACATTTACTCCATTAAACAAATGTTAATCATGCTATATAAATTTATAGCAGGAAACATTTGAAAGTTTTTCTGTAGAGGAAATTTCTTTGTCGATTACGTATGTCAAAATAAAACAATTCATCTCTTTTCCCAAGTAAATTAAAGGGGCATTAATGAGCTGTCAAATTCATATTCACCGATTTAACTCAAATTCTCACGTTTGATTTATAACATACTAAAACATATATCGAAATTACATAAATTCTTAAATAAACAATTAACAATGCATGGACTCGATCATATGTACCAGCATTTCGTGTGTATTTTAGTCTAGACGCCATCTAATTAAGCATTGAGATGACCTCGGAAGACTGCCGACGGTCACATAACCTGATATAAGCATAACTATAAATACATAGCAAGCACGTGCAATTGGATTTTTCTAAGTGTGTTTGATTTCATGTTATAGGTTACAAAATATGTTAAATATCGTTATTGTCTGTTTAAAAATTTAATAAAAAATAAGAATTGCCTGTATGCGTAACTAATCTTCAGCAAAGGGGTTAAATTGAAGGTCAAATGAATACGGATTGAATGAGGTTAAATTATTCACTTGCAAGTGAATAATACACCGGCAATGTTTTTGAGCTAATTTTGACAAATTTGGGCCAAACTGACTGCTTATAACGAAATATTATTTCAAAATTCCGCTTTTACTTATACTTGAAACAGAAAGAATCATATTTTTTTTTGTCAAAATTGTACCTAATGTCCCTTTAATAAATACAATTGCAAATTTATATCAACTGATGAGCAGTCGATGTTTTTGTTAAAAATCTAGACTGTATATTCATAAATCAGTTTGTGTTATGTAAACAGATCGATCACATGATTACCAAAAGAAAATTAGCAGTCAAACGATGAAAATAAATTACATGTACGTATTATTTTAAAAGTAAAAAGTAAAAGATAAGCCATATCAAGGGACCTGAAAGGAATAGTCCAATCCACCTCAAGTCAACTATGCCTGAGAGAGTTAGAACCTTACATGAGTTTCTTTATCTCTTAATCTGTCAAGGGAGAAATCAAGAAAGTTGTGTTAGCAATTTTATAGTTTTGAGTGTTAAGGATGAAAAAGTAAATCTAGAATACGATACAGACGTACGAAATGTATAAAATGATACATGTATGTTCAATTTAACTATATTTATAGGATTATGTTGTTAAAACTATGGAAGTTGATTTAATCTAAAGAGCTTGTGTCGGTCACCTTGAAATACGTGCATCTTCAACAATAAATTTAACAATTAAAGTTGTTTGCCATTTTGTTCTATTTTAGCCATGACGGCCATCTTTGTTTACTGGATGGAATAAAAAGAAAGCTTTATTTATATTATAATAGCATTAGATTCGAATTAAATCATGTAATTACATTTTTTATTATTCTGCTGTTAAAACTATGGAAGTCGATTTATATAAAAGAGATGATTTCAACTTTCCAGTTGTGAACTCTCCATTTCTATTTAGCAACATTCCAGCAGCACCTGCATGTAGTATATATATCTCCCAGTTGATACGATATTCCAGAGCTTGCATTTTATATAATAATTTCCTTGATAGAGGGTTGCTGCTTACAAGGAAGCTTTAGATCAATATTTCTAATATTTAACTCTGATGCCTCGTGTAGAGAGAGTGCCACGCTCTCTGTACGTTAAGAACCCTTGCAACAACTCTTTGGTGGTCTGTAGGTGGCCTGTTGTTACGCTAAATTTCTGTCCCTGTCCAAAATATCCTCATTTTCCAGTAGCAGTCCAAATTTCCCCGACCTTAATACCATACGACCTCTATTACAGGACCTACCTATTGTATTTATTGTTAATTTATACTCAGCCTGAACATAATGAAATAGTTGCCAATGGTCGTTAAGCAACCAGAAAGCATACAACCAGTAGAGTTGCTCAGTCTTTTGTTTTCTACGTTGTGTTCTTTATATTGTTGTTTGTCTTTTGATCGTTTTTCATTTTTTGGCAATGACATTGTCAGTTTGTTTTCGACTTATATTTTGGTATCATGCGCCCCTCTTTACACTAGACATCATAAGAAAATTTCACCCTAAGCTTGATTAAAAT
>CM029597.1:87762682-88164919 GCA_017311375.1 Mytilus coruscus | reverse complement strand
AAAGAGCTTTTGTAAAAAATATCTAAAAAATAGCCAAATCCATTTAAGGTCAACTTTGACTGAGGGAGTTGAAATCTTAGTTTCTTTATAATTTCAAAATATGGTATCCTTCGGTTCATAAATGAAAACAACATGTTAAATAATATCATGCATCCGAAGCGCGTTTTTGGATCTACCTTCATCAGGAACACTCAAAGCCGAATATTTGAAAGCCGATGATGTATAAGTACCGACACAGTTGAAGAGCTTAATGACAAAAATACCTAAAAATAGCCAAATCCATCCAAGGTCAACTTTGCCTGAGGATTTGAAACCTTAGTTTTTTATAATTTTAAGACTTTTGAATGGGCAATTTTAGAAAGGTTTGTTATTAATCAATTCAGTACCAAAGTACTGACTTCTTAGCTGATGATACCATCGGGGACTAACAGTCCACCAGCAACGGTTTCGACCCAGTACTGTAAAAATGAAAACAACACGTTAAATAATTTCAGGCGTCCGAAGCGCTTTTCTGGATTTTCCTTCATCAGGAACGCTCAAAGCCGAATATTTGAAGAAAATGGACCCTGAAAGATGCCTATTATGTCTTTTTATTTAAAATCCATTTCGTTCACATAAAATAAATGGTTTCCAATTACTTTATTTTATGGACACAAAACATGAATCCTCTCTGGGATTGAATTCATATAGTTCCTTGTTATAACCGGTACCTATACAACTGTTCTAATATTCTTCTCCATTGGACATTTGCTGGTACATGTACAATCATATGGTATTTTACTTACGAATGAATTGAAATATGTTTAGTCATAAGTTAAGTATCATATTATTGTGCATTTACAATCATTATTGCATCATTTACGTTCTATACACTATATACATGTATCACATTTGTATGTTTGTTTTGGCTTAAATATTTACCGGACTGAATGTCTCTAGGATTTTCACATTTGTTCAGAAATGTACAACGCTTAATTTCCTTTTTACTGTTAAGGATATGATGAAGCAGTATGTGCAGGGTATGTTATCAATAGTATTATGTAATTGTTTGTACAAAACCTACCAGGAACATTTAATACAGCTATACTCAGTACGGTGTACGTGTGAAATACGAGATAAATGGAGTACAATTCCAAATTATGCATTTTCATAGCAATTCTTCTCGTTTGTGACTTTACATTTGCCCTCGATGGTAAGTAAATGTAGATTCAACGCAATGGTCAAAAGTTTTATAGTTTTTATATCAGGAAAAGAAAAAGGATGAGAAATCAAAGTGGTTCGAAGCATGATGACATTTTAAGGATGTTCGCTCTTCTTGTTTTTAAATTTTGTTATATATTCGGAATCGTCTGGTTAAGTCCTGCATGGTCATTCAAAATTTTGGCCGGTCACCAATACTTTTCTTTTGTAATTTTGTCGAGCCTGCGACTTTGTCGAGCCTGACATAGGGATAGTGATCCGATGGCGGCGGCTAACTTCTATAAGCTTTATATTTCAGAAGGTAGAATACCTGGATCCTTTATATGTATATAGATGCCTTATGTTTTGAAGTTTCCGTCTGTCATGTGTCCATTGTCCTTGACCTCATTTTCATGGTTCAGCGACTACTTGAAAAAGTTAAGTTTTAGTATTCTTAGTATCTCTTTATGATGAGTAATAGGATAACTGTATTTGGTATGTGCGTACATTGCAAGGTCCTCATGCCCGTCAGACAATTTTACTTGACCTCGACCTCATTTCATGGATCAGTGAACAAGGTTAAGTTTTGGTGGTCAAGTCCATATCTCAGATACTATAAGCAATATGTCTACAATATTTGTTGTATGAATGATTGTAAGGTGTATATGTCCGACTGACAGGTGTCATCTGACCTTGACCTCATTTTCATGGTTAAGTGGTTAAAGTTAAGATTTTGTGTTTTGGTCTGTTTTTCTTATACTGTATGAAAAAGATCAACTATATTTGGTGTATGTAAATATTTAACGATGTATATGTCAGTCTGGCATGTTTTATTTGACCGTGATCTCATTTTTACGGTTCAGTGCTCAATGGTAAGTTTTCGTTTTTTTGTCTATTTTTCTAATACTTTTATCAATAGATCAACTATATTTGGTGTATGTAATTATTGTAAGGTGTATCTGTCTGGCAATTATCACCTGACCATGACCACATTTTCATGGTTCATGGGTCAAGCTTACGTTTTCCTGGTTAGTTTGTTTCTTAGATATGCAAAAGGCCAAATATCATATTTAAAGCATATTATGATTGTAAGGTATACATGTTTGTCTAGCAGGGTTCATCTGACCTTGACCTCATTTTCATGGTTCATTAATCAATGTTTAGTTTTCCTGGTTAAGTTTGTTTCTTAGATGTGCAATAGGTCAACTACATGTATATTTAAAGAATATTTGGTGTAGGGAATGATGGTAAGGTGTACATGTATTTCCAGTTTGGTTTATCCGACCTTTGACCTAATTTTCTTGGATTATGTTTAGTTTATGTGATAGTTGTAGTTAAGCTTATAATAATATTTAGAACTATTAACATAATATCAATGGTTAGTAAAGAAAGCGAGACATTTCAGCGTGTACACTCTTGTTTTACATATAGATTAAAAAACCATATTTGAAAATCTTATAAAATCCTTGTTATTGTTTCATAGTTTTTTAAAGAAAAAAATGTCAGTGTTAAATGTATAAAGATTCTAGAGAGAATCATTGCCCGCCAATTTTTCAATGGCGAAAACAAAGACATCAACCCTTCTTTGTTTTATGTTTTTGTATGTACTTACGTTATTTTTATATCATCAATAAATAAATTATTTATAACAGTCTTTTAAAAATTTAACGCCTGTTATTTTGAAACAGAGTAGCGAACATCCTTCAAAAAAAAAAAAAACAATACGTCTACTACGAAACTCCGTTATTGATTGCTATTTGATTATCGCCACTTTATTGCAAAAGACTTTCAGTGAATTAAGAAAATGTGATTTTTATTCCATTGGATTCATTGACACAAACAAAACCGTGGTCATCATTATATAACCTTAATTATAACCAATGGACATATGATACTTCAATCTCTTTATCAACCGGGTCCACAAAGTTAATGAAATCAAATGTTAGAGAGCTCTTCCCTTAGAACTTAATTCTAACTCACAAAAACTTTAAAAGATAACAACAAGTCCATCACTGCATGCGAGGTTGTTGAGATAAATGAATAATAACTTTAGGAGTCGATTTTCTGGTCGTAGAATATTGCATCTAGGTTATAACGTAATTGTATGGTAACAAAACGAATCACAATGCTTTAAAAATTGCCACTAAAAATATGTATAACATGCCAAACTTGTTGTATGCACCCATGGCCACATGTTTAAAAAAGATCAAAATTTAATTTAACCGAAAATATTTTAAATTCTTTCAACTCTATTTTTCATTGTACACGCTGAAGCTTTCAAAAAATAAATGAACACACATGACTATGTGGTATTGGATTATTTAATTATGTTAAATCTTAATTGTAAACGTTTATAAAATTATAGTGTTCGACCTACAAATGTATGTAGAGATTGGACAAACAATCTGTCGGGATGATTTTCGCCGAACACGTTCTAAACATATGTGATTGCACATATATTTATTTTCAATATCGACCAGTTTTTGTACAGTAAAGGCTTTTTAAAAGCATGGACCATTCAACAGAGAGGCTAGGGTTCAACAAATAAGTCGTAAAAAATGTTTGAATAGAGATAAGATTCAAAACCCTTCCCTACTTTGCACACAAAAATGAATGATTGAAACATAAAAAAAAAGAACTTTCTACTATACAAATACAGGTGTACATAACACGTTTATAGTCTCCTATTGTCCTATTTCTGTTGTAAAAGGTGGCGGAAGATACCAGAGGGACATGCAAACTCATAGATCATAAATAAACTGACAACGCCATGGCTAAAAAAGAAAAAAGACAAATAAAAGTACACAAGACACAACATAGAAAACTAAAGACTAAGCAACACGAACCCCACCAGAAAACTGGGGGTGGGGTTAGATTCTCTTTCATGTCGATCTTATACAAAACCACATTCAAAAATTGGGATGGAGAAAAAACTATACGCTTAAGCTTAACGTTAAATTGCAGGATAAAAAAAATATTCGTGGAAAATAAAATGTATTTGTACTCGCTACAAAACAAGAAAACCGAGTCCTTATTAGAGTTATTGCCCTTTTATGATGATTTTTTACATTTTTTTGCGTCTTTGCCTTATATCTTAACAATTATAATAGATATTTAAAAACTTAAATAAGCAAAAAATTATCAGCAAGACAAGATCTACTAACAAGATAATATAGAGGAAACGTTACCTTTTCTCGACTGATATCAGAGTACATTACGTTTTCATATGCTTTATTTTCATCTGATAGCTATATCTGATATCAATCATCAAAGACAACTATTCGTATTTGTTAGGAGGGTTTTTTTGTCGAACGGAGGCTTCATTTTTACATGTGACTAGGATGGTTATGCTGCGCGAATTATGCCGCATTTTGGTGTTCTTGGTTAATCTTTGTTTATCATGATAAGATTTTCAGTTCGTTCCAGGACAGAATATTCAGTATTTTAAAATTCACCTTAACCTAAATGATCTCTAATTCAAGTACGGTGTGGTTTTGAAAAACGTACAAGGAAGGAGTGCGTTGAAGTTGAAGTTCTGAATGTTGTAATTGCTGTCGTTGATTTTATCCCTTTTCTAAGCCATATCTCAATTTTTTCAGCTTACTCAATTATAACCGCATGTATATGATTTATTACATTTTTCGCAAATTCGACCGTTTCGTTAATCCAACGATAACATTCTGCGCTTTTAAAATTTGATGTAAATGTAAGACGAATAACAGACCAGGATCAATTTAGAAAAAAAATTAAAATAAAATATCACAAACATGTTTGCCTAAAGAAGTCGTCATTTAAAATAGCAGTATTTTTATGTTTAATATTTTTATATTCAAAGACAGTGTCACTCTGGTTACTATGACTGTGTAGGTCATGTGGTGTTGTCTACATGGTTATAAATGTACTGGTTATAATATAGATTGTTATAGCTATACAACTTATTATTCTTCAGGTTCATCAGGATCAAGTTCATGGGATTATAGGTAAATACAATTATTCGAAAACGCTGTATGCAAAAATTAAAATAATAAAACAATGTCAATGGTGAAAGCGGAAATTTTCAATTCTGACTGAGCTATCAAATTGGATATCTCATGTCTGATTTCATAAGACGAATACCCGTCTTTGATATTAACAACAAAGTAAAAGCAACAAACTCATAATCCGAGGACATCATGACAACTCAATGACAAAAAGTGAAATTAAAACCCAAGCATTTCACACTGGATACATAAAAAAATCATCTATTGTTTTTTTTCATCTTTTTTTAGATTTATGTTTATTACAGGACATGCCAGTATTTCTATTTATATATTGTTCAATGAGTGTATTATTTGTGTAATATGAACCAGAGCTGTGAAAGCATATTTGTTTGTTTCTGAATCCTTGGTATTTATTCAAAATGTAATAATCGTTGTGTGATGATTTTTCTGAATGTATATTGTTTAAAATAAAAACTTAGCAACAAGAACCACAACAAAATCCGGAGGTGATCACAGGTGCTCCGAAGGGATAGCAAATCCGGCTTTGTAACGTTTCTTATGTTGTACACATGCAGTGATAGGTCGAATTCTGTGATGACACTTTAAAAAAAAGAGTATGAGATAGTGGACTTTATTATACCTTAGGTATCATTTTCTATATAAAATAAGAACACAATAATTTCACTATTTTCAATTTGCAAGCGGCTTTATTTTCGCAGAATTTGAAAATGCAGCTACGGGATTAGAGGATGTTGATAATTTCACGGGAGTGACGAGGTCACCTATTATATCGGGTTATTATATCGAAAAAGAAAATGGCGGTGATAAATCAGCTATCGTAATTTAAAAAAAAAAAAGAAACCCAACCATATTTATAAGAATGCAGGTCTAAACAAGTGATACCTCTACGACAGATCCATCCATTGGATCACCAGTGAAGGTGGCAGCTGTCTTAAAACACATGTTACATTCATAACTACTCTATATATCAGCACAACAAAATTAAATCTGCAAAATTGAAATCTAAAAATATATCATAATACCTGTTGGCAACTCGTGATGGCGTCCGAAATTTTTTTCCGAAGAATGAATTACTGTAATAAAACAAGTAAAATATTTACAGAAAGATTAATAACGGGAAAAGAAGCAGTAGCCGTTATTGTAGGATACAATTATTTGAATAATTACATGTTCTATTCTAGAAAATTAATTGGAGGTTGCCTAGGTGTTATAGCTTTCCTTTAATCATCATTAAATGCATACTGCACTGTTGTATATGTGGTAAGTCATTAAGTTAAAATGCTTTTAAAGTTTGTTGTTTGATGTTATAAATTATGAAATGGCGAATAGCGAATAAATAATAGACTTGCTTAGAAATAGGCAGTGTGTGATTCAACAAAACAAGTATTTAACAAAGGTAAACAAAATAAAATAAAATACATATTATCAACCAAAAAGTTGACTACGGTTTGACCCCATTTGTTAAGGCAACAATAGAAGTCATGTGACTACCATATTTGGTAATTTTATGGGTCACATCTTTTTCAACTAACACGAGTCTGTATCCTGCACAAAAGCATGTCAAATGAAATCAAAGCATGATGTACGTTATAAATGCAAACTATTTTTATATGTATACTTTAAGAAGTTCTAACATTCAAATTATTTTGAGTAAGCGTACTCGCCGCGCCAATTGTTTTCAACACATCATTTGAAATTGTTTTCTTATCTTCTGGGGAAGCTATGCTGAACTTAATATATGTGATGAGGCTTTATATGATTTAGCCTGTGTTAGAGTTGTGCCACTAAATACGCTGTAATACGCAAATGTGCCACTTTGAGGTCTGAATTCTGACGAAGCGGTTCCGATAGTAATTTTACGAGGTACTTTCTAATGTTGACAATTTTCATGAACAAACTTATTTGTACTATTATATATTTTTAGCATCCTTTGCTGTAATTTACAAGTGAAAATAATTAAAGTAATCAATTTCTAAAATGAAACGAGCCTTACCTTGGTTAAGTCGAAGTATGATTTGAGTTTTATGAGTCATGAGACTCACTGAGGTATAAAATGCAATAATGCTGCGCAGCTGTGATCTTCAGTTTTAAAAGGGATTTTTTGTTGAATTATATTCATTAATATATATACACATATAACTCAAAGTGTATCATATTGTTCTTAATGAATATATAATAACCATCTAAACAGAAAACTACATGACGAAATAAAATACATTATGAATTACTACTCCCTCTCAACAAGGTGGGAAGGAGGCATTTTATACCTCAGTGAGTTTCAGGACTCATAAAACTTTAATCAAACTTTGACTTAACAAAGGCAAGTCTTGTTTAATTTTAGGAATTTTAGTTCGCCATGCTCACTTTCGGTATATAATGAGACTTTAAACGAACTTAAACAAAAAAACTTTCAATCATAAGAAAGTAAAAGAATTAAAAATGCTTACTCTGATTTTAAATATACATTATGTATACAAATCATATGAACTGACTGAATTCATGTTGCGTTTGGCAAAGCAAACAGCATGGTTAGTTTTAAGACTTTTAAACTTACAAATTGTACTGGTGATAATTTTCTTAAGAAATTCAATACAATCTGAACGTCCCATATGCAAGTATATTTCGGAAGTGACGGACGAAGATTAAACTCTCCTCTTAGATATCTGATAAATAATGGATGCTGGCCAACTAATATTGAATCAAATTTTAATCCAAGTGCTGACAAAGCACTTCTTATTGATTGATACTGCCATACCCTAAATCTTTTTCAAAAAAACTACTTAAAAATGTAATAACCTTTTGTATAGACCTTTTATTTTAATTGATTAATCTTCCTTTTACCACAGTAGCTTAACCAATTTCTAATTCATGTATTATACTGTTTATTCGTGGATTGCTACAATGATGACATGAGTATATTTATTGATGTTTCAGAATGTCCTCTACTTTCGAGATTTTTTCTGACACTCGACATGCAAGCAGAGTAAGTTTTTTGCCCAACGGATGTTGTATAGATGAGGACGTGCTAGTAAATTTGTCTTTCTGTAACTGACTAACGGATTGTCTGTTATAATTTCCATCAATGCTGGAAACAACACTTGTGTTGGCCATGCCATTGTTGAGGTTTTATCAGTCTTGATTGTTTGTCTGTCTTGATTTTTCGAATGCAACGATTCAGTAACTAAGCTGAAAGGGGGGAAATATATATATTAAATCAAATTTTTCCCAGTCTACAGTTAAAGCATTTACAAAGTCTGCCATGTCATTTGTTTTTTAACCTGAAAATCCAATCTTGAATCAAATAGGTCGATATCTAGGGTGCCAGATTGCACACAATTTATTAAAAATCTTCTGATTCAGTTTCCATTCTAATTGATCATTAAACTTCCTTCATTTCGAATCTGCTAGTGTAATTAGTTTGCCAGGTATATGATAGCATGTAAGCTATATTTTTTTCTTAATACAAATCAAATTTGTTTGCTAATATTATCGCATGAGATCGATTTAATGGCACCAATAGTGTTGCATGGGTGTTATCGTAAAGCACCATGACATGGTTATAACTGATCTCGTAATTCATATTTTTATTATTTATTTATTGCTTCAACTATGGCCATCATTTCTAAAGTATTTATGTGATTGTTTGTTCTCAAGCTGACCACCTACCACCTATCTTCTTTGTCCAAGGACAGCACCCCAGTCAAGTAAACATCTGTTATCATCGTGACTTTGTCATTTTTATAAATTTCCTGTTTACAAAACTTTGATTTTTTCGAAACACTAAGGATTTTCTTATCCCAGTCATAGATTATCCTAGTCGTACTTGGCACAACTTTTTGGAATTGTGGGTCATCAATGCTCTTCAACTTTGTACTTGTTTGGCTTTATAACTATGTTGATCTGAGCGTCACTGATGAGTCTTATGTAGACGAACCGCGAGTCTGGTGTTCTGAATTATAATCCTGGTACCTTTGATAACTATTGATAACTCATGTCTTATTACTGTATGTTGACATATTACTAGATTACCAATGTAACTGTTCTTTCATGTCAGATGTGATTATCATGAAAGCCTCAAAATCACCGAAGGATGTTTTGAGCGCA
Source organism: Mytilus coruscus (assembly GCA_017311375.1). Classification (NCBI taxonomy): domain Eukaryota; kingdom Metazoa; phylum Mollusca; class Bivalvia; order Mytilida; family Mytilidae; genus Mytilus; species Mytilus coruscus. The sequence goes on along the minus strand of CM029597.1, from coordinate 88,155,635 downwards.
AAGATTTCTCTCTCTCAATATCACGATAATATAATCTAGCATGGTTGACAACTAAAAAAAACTAAAAACAATCAATCTTTAAACTCTAGCAACTTCTCTGATTTTTGCTGTTTGTTTAATTTGCAAATTTTTACATTCACTTGCAATAATGTTTTTTTTTTTGCTGGTGGAATTGAAACAGTCATCGTCTCAGAATTAATTATATTTTCCTAAAAAAATTGAATTTCTTTAGTTAGTATCAATACAGATATGTTGTTGTGTATTACAAAACCAAGTTTTGAAAAAAAAGAGATATAGTTGCTTGAATTTTTTCAGAACATTCATTTCAGCTTTCACCACAAAGTAAGCTATCGTCAATGTAACCAACACTTCTGTGTCCTAGCTTTCTCAAAGAAGCATACACTGGTTTAAAACGTATTGTAATAAACCTTGGTGCAAATGCAATACCCAATGAGAAACAGGTATATTGATACATTATTCGTCTTCTTTTGTAATTTGCACGCTAAAATAAGCACGTCTTAAGTCAACAGATCAAAAAATTATTTTTTGAGACTAATTGAAATGCAGATTCAAAAGTGTCCATTTTAAAATGTTAGTATTCATTATTTATTTTTTCAAATTTAGAAGTTCTCTAAATTCTCCATTTTTCCTAGGTCTAACAAATATTGTATTTTTATTTTGTGCCTTAATAGTTGCATCAATTTTCAACAAATTTTGAATCTAGATATCAATTACTTCGTTTTCCTTTTTATTTAAAATATTCTGAAAGGGTGCCTTTTATTGGCATGGTTGTATATCATGTATATTGTCAATAAATTCAAATTTATAGTTTTTTACAATGTCTAAAAAATCTGCAGTGATTTTTTTCTATTCATGAGAATTTTATTTCAATCTACCTGCCTCTATATTTTCTAGGTTCTGTCTTTGTTGCGAAACCCTCCCGTCTCTGGTGTTTTTTTATAGGTGTAACGGATGATGGGTTATTTACAGAACGGTACCCACTACATCTGTGTGAGCAGCGCCCTCCTCTGCCACCATGTGACTTTCTTCCGCCTCGCCTTCTACCGAAAAAGCTATAACCACCTCTACAGGAATGGAATCTGTTATACCCATATCCACTTTAGCTGCTACAGCCGCCATAACCTCCAGAACCGAACTTAATTTTATAACTGGTTTTACTGCAGTCTTCAATCTCTTTGGCTCTCTTTTGGACATCATCTTCTAACAGATTTAGAGGTCAACTTAGAGATCAACTGACTGTGCACACACGTGTATATATTCATTACACATTTCAGGTTCCATGAGTTCACGTCAAGCGATATCAACTTTCCTGTTTGCATGACTATGTATAGCAAGTGCATCATTGTATTCATCTATAGTATTGTTATTTTCATCTGTTATTGCCATTTTGTAAACAGTGTTAACCATCGATGTTGAAGCTTTAACAATAGCTTTTTGTATATGGTGATATTATATTACATATAAGTTGATTTGTTGTTACAATTGATAACCCTTCACAGTTTACAGGACGTGGAGTATGTTCATCCTTTGTCAGTACGCGAACTGGTCCTTATTCATGTCGTTGCAAAACAAATTGGTAAGGGTTTCATTGATCTCGGCACCTAGAGTTTCACAAGTCTTAACTCTCTTTGACATTGAATCAAATTTGCTCGAACTGTTGTCATCAGCCTTCCGCTTACTTGGTTGGATGTCGACCTGATCATGTTTTTCATATGCATCTTAATACTCATCATTTTCATTATCTTGACCTTGTACTCTTCGTCATAATCATTTTCATTACAATTCATTCTAGAGGACATATGTTTAATTTTTTGCCCCTGAATGTTTTGGTTTTCTTCTATCTTTTTTACCATGGCTATAATCTGAGAGTTTGCATTATTATTGCCATCATGACTAAGGCAATGGCTAGATTATGGAACGCCAAAACTGTGTTGTTATGACCATTTTTATTATATGATGTGCATTTACCTTTATATGATGTGCACTTGTCATTATATGATGTGCAAACACCTTTATATGATGTGCAAATATCCTTATATGATGTGCAGATATACTTATATGATGTGCAAACATCATTATATGATGTGCAAACATACTTACATGATGTGCAGATATACTTATATGATGTGCAAACATTCTTATATGATGTGCAAAGATCCTTATATGATCTGCAAATATCTTTATATGATGTGCAAATATACTTATATGATGTGCAAATGTACTTATATGATGTGCAAATATCCTTATATGATGTGCAAATGTACTTATATTATGTGCAAATATCCTTATATGGTGTGCATTTTCCATTATATTATGTGCAAACATCTTTATATGATGTGATTGTGTCATTATATTATGTGCTTGTAATCTTATATTATGTAGTTCGGTTAACTTCATTATATGATGTCGAAACGTCATTATATGATGTGCTTTCATCGTCGTTATGGTCAATGAACATGATTACGATTAGAATGATTACTGTTTACGTCATAACTGATTTCGATCTGCTTCTGCGGAGTTACTGTAATGTCGGCTCAAATCTGCAGCTATCGCAAGCAAAAGTGCATTTTAAAGATAAAGTGAGTCATTGCAATTTAACTAAAAATTAACGTTTCAAACATTTCGGAGAAAGATTAAGATCAATTAATTCAGGATCTAGTTGGTCCTAGAACACATGCGGTTATTCCGTAGTGCATTTCTTTTAGACAATAAATGAAAATTAAAAAAATCCCACCTGCGTTTTCTCAATAATATTTTTACAGTGTGTTGTACTACTTTTGAGACAAATTATATCAAAATTATAGTATACTTCATCAGCTCTAACTCAAAATATGGACAATTTTATGTTAAGGGGGTCTTGAAATCTTTGGACAACTTCCAAAATGCTAATTTTTAACCTTTTTCAGCTGGATCAAATCACTACTTGACTTTAAAATTCATGTCCCATTTTTTTTACAGTGTAATTTCATCCCCCTAGTTGCTAACACGAAGAAATAAATTTGGAAGGGGTATAAAAAAAAATTGGCAAGTAACACACTGTCCACACTAGGGACTATATTCGTGTGTTCCCGTACCAGTTGAAGAATTTCTCCGCTGCGGCGAAAATATGATAAAAACAAATTTGGGGTCAATTATTTTTAGCTTGCTGTTCAGTTTGAGCAAAAGCTTCGTGTTGAAGGCCGTTCTTTGACCTATAATTGTTTACTTTTTACACATTGTGACTTGGATGTAGAGTTTTCTCATTGGCACTCATACAACATCTTCTTATTTCTATTCATTGCAAAAGACACCAATGAACTCAAAGTCAGTTTTAAAAATATTTCATAACGATAGCTACACAATTATCTACTCTTGCATAATTCTACCGGTATGGATGATTGGTTGATAAATGTGTTGATTGACTGGTGTTTAACGCCACTTTCAACACTATCATGCTATTTCGTGGCGGTGATTTTATATTGGTGGACGGAGCCGAAGTCCTCAGAGGTAACCCATGTTTTTCGGTAGGAAAACTAACGATTCTATTCGATTAAGATTGAGGTAGAGCATGCTTGCCATGTGCGCCGGGATTCAAACTCACAACCTAAGTGTTTACAATGTACAGGCTAGAAATACAGTACTACTTAGACCACTCGGCCCGCGAGCCCGCCCTCTCCCCCTCCCCCAACCCACAAAAAAAGTGGATTTAAGGACATATGGGATCATCTTCAAATGCATTACATTTGCGAGCAGCTTTTTATTATGTTTTCGTGCATTTATTTCACTGCTTCAATTAGATGATAATGAATGGATGCTTGACGTCCAGCGGCAAATTAATATGCATAGTCGTGCGAGAACATGTTAATGTAAAATGATTATTAACCCTGTTTTGTACTAGACCGACACCCTGAGATGGAATTTTAACATGCTAGTTCACAGGAAAACATTTCACCTTACCCGGACACCTTATTCTGATTCCGAGCCGACCAGTCTTTGCTTTAACTTTAATTGCACGTGCTTAGCAGGGAAGCAGCAAATATCAATTTTAAAGTCTTTGGATTTGAACCAGTCGGGGTTCCAACCCACGACCTCCCGCACTCGATGCGAACATGCTCCCATGAAAGCAGCGTCACTAGACAGTAACCCGTAATATAAAACATAGAGATTTTATTTTTTTCAGAAGGGAAGCAAAATAATTTGTTACCATTGAAAATGAGGAAAAAAATGAAACAATAATGAACTTTAAAAAAAAAAAATATCCATGTTATTGAAAAAAAAAGTTTATTTTTTATCAAGTCAAACATGTAAAAAAGAAGATGTGGTATGATTGCCAATGAGACAACTCTCAACAAGAGACCAAATGACACATAAATTAACAACTATAGGTCACTATACGGCCTTCAACAATGAGCAAAGCCCATACCGCATAGTCAGCTATAAAAGGCCCCGAAATGACAAATGTAATACAATTCAAACGAGAAAACTGACGGCCTAATTTATGTACAAAAAATTAACGAAAAAACAGATGTGTTACACATCAACAAACGACAACCACTGAATTACAGGCTCCTGACTTGGGACAGGCACATTCATAAAGAATGTGGCGGGGTTAAACATGTTAGCGGGATCCCAGCCTTCCCCTTACCTGGGACAGTGGTGTAACAGTACAACATAAGAACGAACTATAAAAAGCAGTTGAAAAAAGCTGAACTCATCAGATGGATACAAAAAGAAATACATTTAACAAAAACACAGAGTGAACGTGTCTCTCTGTTTGTCCTGGGCACAAGGAAATACATGTACACGTGCTCCTGCCCACACTAGATGAAGAGTCGGTGCCAAACCAATCTGATAACTTTAAGATACAATGTACAGATAATTTGTCTGAGCTTTGAATACAAGGATCGGACAACACTTCATTTTACTTTCTGTTCTGGTAAATATTACATCAGGCAATGAAATTCAGCCTTCACATTTTTGAAGGTGTATATAAATCAGATGAAAAATACTCTGCTATAAGAAATTGTTGAAAATAAGGATTTAGGTTTTAACAGTTGATGCGAGCGAAGCGAGGCGTAAAAAATTATGTATTTCGAGTCAAAACTATTTTTACTGTAGGGGGAGGTGTACGATGAGGGTCGAACCATGAACAGTTAGGGCAAGTATGGACACACCATTCAAGCTTGGTACAGGTCTGAATTTTGATATAATTAAATATTTACCATATCATCGGTTTGTGACTCATAATGAATGTGGTCTGAGATATTGAAAAGTTGAAAATGGACATTTACCTATTATATTGTTCAATATCCTAAACCTAATTATATTGTTAGATTCATCATTCCTAAACAATTATTGTCTGGCAACAAATTATCTACGGACGACGAACACATCGCCATAACATTATACGGCGGCAAACCTATAACTATAAACAATTGAATACCACCATTCTATTAAAAAAAAATCAAAGGCTTCCTTAATTTCTTCCTACCCCCTCTTTATGGGTTGCAAATGACCGGTCTATTGTATTAGTCATTACCCTATCAATGTCCGTTTATTGTCCATTTCTTGTGTCTATCTTGAGAAAAGTGATATATAAAGAGAAACTTGCACAGCTAAAATGATCAGCAAGGCAAAATATACAAAAATGGACATATTGGAAATTTATGTATTAACTTTCATAAAAAAAACCGCTAACGCTTGGTATAAAGATATTGACAAATATAAGCCTACCCTTTTTAAAATGAGCATAGAGCATGGCATGAAAGAATTATTTCTTTGATTTAATAACTTTTACCTTATGTTCATTATTGTAGACCCCGTATGTTCATTTATGTAGACCCATCCGATCGATGAAACTTTGTAATTCATAATTTGACAATTTTCCAACAATACCTGGTGTGATTTTTTTCATCTTCAATCGAGGTACCAACATGTCAAGGTTTTTCTCTTTTTAAAAACCTCAACCATTTTCCAAACGATAGCTACATACTTGAGCCGGGTTTATATTAATTTCGCAGAAGCAGATCGGAATCAGCTATGACGTAAACAGTAATCATTCTAATCGTAATCATGTTCATTGACCATAAAGACGATGAAAGCACATCATATAATGACGTTTCGACATCATATAATGAAGTTAACCGAACCACATGATATAAGATTACAAGCACATAATATAATGACCCAATCACATCATATAAAGGAAAATGCACATCATATAAGTATATTTGCACATAATATAAGTACATTTGCACATCATATAAGGATATTTGCACATCATATAAGTACATTTGCACATCATATAAGTATATTTGCACATCATATAAAGATATTTGCACATCATATAAGGATCTTTGCACATCATATAAGAATGTTTGCACAACATATAAGTATATTTGTACACCATATAAGTATATATGTACATCATATAAGTATGTTTGCACATCATATACTGATGTTTGCACATCATATAATGATGTTTTCACATCATATAAGTATATTTACACATCGTATAAGGATATTTGCACATCATATAAAGGTGTTTGCACATCATATAATGACAAGTGCACATCATATAAAGGTAAATTCACATCATATAATGAAAATGGTCATAACAAGACAGTTTTGGCGTTCCATACTAGATTGTGTATCAGGTTGGTCAACACGTGGTGACGGTACAATTGGAGACTCGCTCCTTTTTTTCTGACTTCTTTTCGTTACCGAAGCTTTACTGTTACCTTTTTCATGCTACTTGCCTTTACCATGTTTATCTGAGACTATCTGTTTTCCATATTGTCATTGACAATTGATTTATTTTAAATCTGACACTTATTTGCGGATATTCTGTTCTGCCATCTTTTTATTTTTTACATAAATACTGGATTGAGACAGTATTTTATCATAATTATACTTGTATAAAATATTACTAAAATTGTACAGTTCAATAACATTTAAAAATATTCAAAGGCTATGAAAGGATAGCTAGGGTTTATTGTCCAGATTCCTAAGAATTTCCTCGGCGGGCTGATGAAGGAACCTTTATTGACTGCTTCCGGAATGTTATCACATGCCTTTCCGTTAATTTCCGTGACGTTTATCACATGCAACTTCGTGCATTTCCGAAAATTTATTTGAAAACGACAACAATGTGCGGAAAACCGCAAGTGATTAAAGTCTTTTCACAAAATTGTAGAAGAGCAAAAATGAAATAATAAGATTAAACATGTTTTGAAAGACATAAATGAGATGCCAGAAATTGTCCATTACAATTCAAAGGAAAAACTATACACACGTATTCGGGGGCAACCACAGGAAAAATGACAATACATTTTTCAAACTCTTTAAGAACATGATAATTGTTGTGACAAGATAAATAAAATGCTTGTAATTTCAATAAAAACAGTTAAAGTTAAGACATTTGTATTTGGTTGTCTGTAAATTATTATATAAAAGTTCAAAGAAAGGCAATATTTTAATAGTTCTTATCTGTATTTCTGCTGAAGTATATGATAAAATGATCATTACATGTCATTTTTCATATCAGACCCTTTATCGTTCCTCGTTCATGATATCAGCCCTCGAGCCTGCGGTTCTTGGGCTGGTATCATGACCTATGGCCGATAAAGGGTATGATATGAAAAATGCCATGTAATAATCTATACATAATGTTGTATTCCTTGCAATACTGAAACCTTTTTCATACATGTATATTATAAAGAAATAATAATCAAAGTATTCTCAATGTAAAGTCTTCACAATTTGAAAAAAAGAAAATTAGTTTGCATTCTGTGTATGTTTAATATTCAAACTAAATATAATAATTTATTTTGTCTCATTCCATACAGGTTCTTCAAAATGGACTGAAATTGGAAAAAAAAAACAAAAAGAAAACCCCTAATGGATGATAATTTTAAATGGTGAACTTGCAAATAAATAATAACAAAAAGATTCCAGCTCATATTCTCATGTTTTTGTTCTTCAATATAATAAAGAATAACTAGGCATTTTGTGTATTTCAGTGCAATTTTTAAGTGCTAATTATCTCTATGATTAATGTTTTGGGAACAAAAATAAGTCACACTTCATGATTATATGAAATTGCTTTGAATAAGGGTGAGTAAAATGTTGATAGAGATTACCTTTAACAGTTCAAAGAACAAGCTTGATACTTTCATGTTTCCATTGTACATATAGTTCTTGCTGCATTTATTTTTACAGGAGTCCTCATATTCATTACAAAAATGTTAATGACAAGTAAGAAATAGAAAACATAAAATTTTCTGCATTGTTCATTTTCCCGCAAAATTCACGCAATTACAATAAAAATGTTGGGCGTTACTATCAGTCCCATTGTGAAAGTAGCATTAACAGTTGTTTCTAAGGGCTTGCTTTCCGACTGTTAATATAAAAAAAGAAGATGTGGTATGATTGCCAATGAGACAAATTTCCACAAGAGACCAAAATGACACAGAAATAAACAACTAAAGCTCATTACGTAACGTTTTTATTTCAGTTTTAGATGTTGCAGGAGTTTAAGATGAAATACCAGAAACAGAAATCCAACAACAAACTGCTTCTGAATCTCGATTAGAAAACGGAAATGTTTCTCACATACAAATACCAATTTAGGATTCAATCGAACCAGGATATCCACCACCTTCTTACCAACATTAGATATAAATTGTAACGAGCCAATAAAAACACTATTGACGCTACATGTATTCTTGATACTTTATACCTAAAATTATCATTAAAGCAATTTATTGGTCACTTTTGTCGCATTTATGTGACACATACATTTTTGATACGATTTAATTGCAGATTGTAATGAAAGCTCTCGTTTCAAGTGTTTACATTTTAATTCAGTAGCATTATGTACAACCTGTAAACTGTATATGAGCGTACAGCATCAGCATACTATATATATAATAATAATTATTATTATATGACTAAAAAATTTCTGTGTTCTCATTGGCTAATAGCATAAGAAATCCTCTTTGATAAATCATTATATTCACCGCGGCTTAAACACGAGAGGTTAACATAAGATTTGGAACAACGTCATTGGACCTAAATATAGATATTCCAAGGCAACGTCAATGACGTTGGCTTTTTACGTCATGTAAATACCCGTTTTTTTTCTTTTCTTCATGTTTTCGGTATAATTTTACTCCTCTTTTTGGTTTTGGTGTAATTTTTTAAAGTCAATTTTATTAAATATTCAACTTAAGAAAATTGGCAAAAGCAGATGATATATTTAGTAAAAACCCAAGGATCGGCTTTAAATGTAGTGAGTATCTGAGAAATACTAGAAAATTGGTGAAGGATAAAAAGTCATATAATAAAACAATTATTGACTCTTGATTTCAGTTGATACTATGATTTATCAACCCCAGAATAATGACATCGCGCTTTACCTATTCTATCTAGGGTTGGCGTAAGTGCAAGACGTAGACTTAGCATTTCAGATTATTTATCAAGTAAACGTTATGGTTGGGCTTCTGCTTTTTATATTACAATAGTTGATGATTTATCACCGCCATTTATTGTCTGTTGTCATTTTCGATATAATAAAACACTTACTGACTGGATATTCGTGGAATAGTAAGTTTATTGTCCCCTCGGATACAACTATTGCCCTCGGCTACGCCTCAGGACAATAATTGCACCTCGGGAGACAATAAACTTACTATTCCACGAATATCCAGTCAATAAGTATACAATATCAGGTTTTGATTGCCTTTTCTTTATAATAACTCTTATAATACAAACAAGTTGCTTTCTTTAAAAAAAGAAATGCAATCGTAAACCCAAATGCTTGTTTGGCATTAAATATTAGATAATTGTTTAATAAAGATGTATTGTTTTATATTATTTTTGTTGTTACAGTATAAAAATTAGAAACTGACAATGATCGTTTACTTAAAGTAACTACTGTTCAATGTGGGGTGAAATATTCTTTTTAAAGGAATATTTTTGTCTCTCTCCTCTCTCCCGAAAGACAACATGTTAAGTCACCCACTGGATGTTCCATTCTAAGGTGCTGTTTTTTTTTTAGATAAGAGTTAGTTTTTTGGTTAAAGTTCAAATGAAAATGTGAAGAAATTTAATCAATTAATGATTATTTGTGTTTAAGGAATTCAATACGTGAACCTGTAAAATAGCTGTTTTTATTGGAATTTGAGATATGTTCATGGTTATTTGAACAATGGCTTGATATTGATCATTATTAAGATCCTTACACCTGCTCTGCAAGGTTTTTGTGATGCTTAGGGTAGTAAGCATAAGCATTTTAAGTTGTGTGCTTAAAATTTGTGCTCTTAAAGTTTTAGATGACAAACCTCTTTTGTTAAAACGAACACTTTTAAAACCTTTAACTCGCTTTGAAGATATTTTCCGAATGTCCTTTTATTTTGATGTTTTCTTATATTTTAAATTGTGGGTCACGAAAAAGGCCTTCAAGTTTAATTGTAAAATTATACAATTTGAATTGCACTGTATCCTCTGCACCTTGATGACTGAAACCAATTCATTAAGAAAGCTATTTATAGCCTAGACAAAACAGCTTACACCTTTTACTTATAAATAAACAAACAAAATTGAAAACAACAAAAAACTAACATGGTCAAACCTGAAATTACCACTGAATAGATATAAGAAGATGTGGTATGAGTGCCAATGAGACAACTCTCCATCCAAGTCAAAATTTATAAATGTAAACCATTATAGGTCAAAGTACGGTCTTCAACACGGAGCCTAGGCTCACACCGAACAGTAAGCTATAAAGGGCCCCAAAATTACTAGTGTAAAACCATTCAAACGGGAAAACCAACGGTCTAATCTATATAAAACGAGAAACGAGAAACACTTATGAACCACATCAACAAACGACAACTACTGAACATTAGATTCCTACCCATCACCTAAATATTAGTTTGTTTAAAGGCCACATTTATGAACTGTTGTAAGGTGTTCTTTTTTATCTGAACACGATTTTTCATTAACTTTTAAAGGGTGTTTTTACATGGTAAAGTTACACTTCCGTCTTATGGTATGTATGTAAATTCTTTTAAACCAGATGTATTCATAAGCACACGCCCCAAGTCAGAAGCATGTTGTTTAGTGGTTGTGGTTTTTTTTTTTTTGGTGCAGTTCATATTTGCTTTTTGTTTCTGGTTTGAAGTTAAATTAGATTTGTTTTTTCCTGTTTAAATTGTTTTATAACAGTATTTTGGGGCCCTTAGTAGGATGCTGTCCAATGTGAGTCAAGCCTTTGTGTTGAAGGCTGTATTATAACCTATAATTGCTTACTTTGACTACACTGTGTCTTGATGGAGAGTTGTCTCATTGGTATTCCTATCACATTTAAAAAGATATTCCCTCTGACATTTGACAAATCCATTAGAATAATCTAAATATTGAAATTGAACTGAAGTTGCCTTGTAGGTTTCTTATATTGACCCATCCTTTTTCTCTCTTGCTGGATAGTTTTATACTGGTCATTTGGAAGCACTGTGTAGCCTACTGATCAGTGAGATGGCTCAAAATCTCCTTACACTATTTTATATTTTCGTACTTCATATATTAAAACCGAAAATTCATCATCTGATCGTCTTCAAGAAATAATAATTATTTATTTTATTTTGACGTACATTTTGAAGAGCCTTAATTACTACAGGAACATAACTTATAAATAGAAATTAATTTTTCTTATCTCTGCCTGCATCTGTCATCACTCGGTGTCTATTAAAAGACATTTGATATCTTTTCGCTGACCCTGTTAAGTCTGCTAAAATTGCATGCATGATTAATTTTAAGGTTATCAATCGTCATTAAAGCGGCACATTTAATTCGTTATTTCATTGCTTGAAGTATTTTTCTTACATCTGCATGGTCAAATGTATTTTTTTTAATATATTTTAAATTTAGATTTCAGTTTTAGTTTTTTTCTTCATATTAAATATCTACTTATTCACATTTAAATAATGAAAAGGATCCAGATGTACCTATAACAATCTGATTATTTTAATCAAGGAGGTTATATATGGCTTCCTTGTTTTAATAAAAAGGAAATAATGTTGCAATATTTAAACAAAGAAAATAACTGTATTTCAATTCGCAATTTTAATGAAAATAAAACGAAATGTACTTTCATAATTAGTTTTAACGTTATTTTCAATATTAAAACGATATTTTTTTGAAAATCCTCGTTTTTACATCTATTCAAGGACGTATATTAGATTATATACGTCCCTGGTAGATATCCTAGATGTAAAATTTTAATAAAGTGCAAGAAAGACTTCCTTTTAATTTCAGTATGAAAAAAATGAAATAGCCTGCTTTGTACATCATGTACATCTTCCCTAGACTACGCATATATATGTAAGGAAAATATTAGCGGCAGCTTGTAATTGCGTGCAAGGAAGTATTCAAATGCTTATTAAAGTAGCTTGCGTCATAATAAATTTCGCATCATATGTAACATATCTCTATAGCAACTTTAAGATGCTAATGCTTATTCAACAGGTCAAATAATAAGCTATTGCACATGTATATGAAAGGTGGCCATAGAAAGAACAGATGTATTCCGAATAACATCCGGTGTTCCGAAAGACTACGGACATCGTCCAATATATACTGCGTAAACCCTCAGGGGTTTACGCAATGAGGGAATGTTGACATAGATATAGGAAGATGTGGTATGAGTGCCAATGAGACAACTCTCCATCCAAGTAACAATTTATAAAAGTAAACCATTATATGTCAAGGTACGGCCTTCAACACGGAGCATTGGCTCACACAGAACAGCAAGCTATAAAGGGCCCCAAAAATTACTAGTGTAAAACCATTCAAACGGGAAAACCACCGGTCTAATCTATATAAAAACGAGAAACGAGAAACACGTATGAACTCTCACAGGCAAACAACCCATAAATGTAAAAAATATAAGGGCATACACCATATGCATATTCTCTAGCCTGTATTGGCCATTAGTTTTCATATAGAGCTTGGCACTTTCTCTCTACAACGGATTTCAACACATCTGTCATACGAACACCTTTGTATTTCAGTAACGGTTTCACTGCCGGACAGAATGTGTCCAATGATAAACCTATAGCCAACCATAGCAATGTGAGTATTAATTGAAATTAATTTACAATAATAAGTTTATATAAGTGGAATTATGTTTAAGAAACTTATACCACATAAGAAAAACAATTTGAACAGATAATAGTTAGTTTCATTCAATTTTACTGTTTATAAATTCGGTTCCATTGAAATGTAAGGCGAGTATAGTGATCTGTGTATGCTAAAGAGAAGCGATGCAAGGCAATTTTTTTTTTCATTCTTTATTTATTCAAAGATGATTGCCAACAGCCAGAGGCTACGTGTGAGTCTCCTCAACATAGATATATACAGATTCACAATTAACAAAGATTTTTTTTAGTTTACAAACATGTTTAACACAAGACAAGACAATATGTACAGGACAAGACATACGAATGAAATTAGACTGCACACCTATCCAATCACTCGCTCAATTTTTGTTCTTCCTTTCAAACATAAAGTTCGTGTCCACTGCACACATTTTATGCATGTTAAGGACGAGAACAAATAATCAATATATTTATGTAAGTAGACCGAGAAATTTGGAATCATGCTGGAAATGAGAGTAAATTGGAGAATGACAGAGTTTAGCCTTGAAACAGGCCACCTATATACTCATTCAAAAGTTATCACAAAGGTTCCTTAACATTCAGAGAGCTTGCCACTATCTCTATACCAGGCATTAGATTTAAGGGGGCTCACGGGTTCAAATTTTCGCGCCAACTGCGCAGGAAGTTGCGCATCGATATCGCAAGTCATACCTATTGTCGTAATTGTCAATGATAATTAATTTTGATTATTATAAATAATCTATTTTATTTAAATATATTAAAAAAGAATGTTGTAATTGAAAACTGTAATTCGAGAATTTTATAAAATTTATTATTGCTATTTTCATTGTTGCAAATGCACTTCTGTTTTGTGGTAATGGCATGTTCTTGCCGGCGAGAGAAGATAAACACAAGATAAATCACAATAATCGAACACGTGGGCTGCTTTTCATGAATACTGAAACGCAGATCGAAAATATTAGAACACGATCTTCATTTTAGTAGCTTATGAAGCAGTTTCATACTTGTTTTACATTAGAAAAGGACACGGAAATATGCGTAAAATGTATGTAATATTTTGTAAACAAACAATGAATAATGTATCCTAGTAATTCTTCTTTAAGTTTCTAGCGATCCTTCATTTATTGAAGATTCTTCGCCATATAATTTACATCGTCTGCGAATGATTCCAGCACAAAGAGTGATTCACGACCATAAAATCATTTGAAAGTTATTATTTTTAACGGAAATGAAAAAAAACAACAAAAACAGGGACAAAAATTAATGTGTATTACAGTATAATTTATATAAAACTGAGAATGGAAACGGGAAATATGTCAGGACAACAATCCGACGACCAAATAGCAGAAAACGACCCAAAACCACCATGGGTATGAATCTATGATGGGTATTCAACACAGCAAGAAAATCCAGCCCCGGAGGCAGGATCAGCTAGTCCCTAAACAATAATGTATTGTCCAGGAAAATGGACGTCAAACTTAACAGCAAAACATATAAATGAACCAAAAATAAAATACATACAAGACTAAAAGACTAGAATTTCCTGACTTGGGACAGGTGAGGCGCAAACAATATTTCAGCGAGCTGAAACATGTTTTTCAGATGTTAACCCTCCACTATACCTCTACCCAATGTGGAATAAGCAAACACACAGCAATACCCACACTAAAATGAGTGATGCTCATTGTACAATGTATGTACTTGTGATAAATGTTATGACACATTATTTACAGACCACTAAGGGTCCAGGAGTCGTTTTCACATTAAACTTACAACTAAGAACGATAGTACAATGTAAGTCATAAACAATTCATATACGATCAATGTTAGTTGTGAGTTTTTTAATTCGACTCCTGGTGTGTTGACTAAATCACCATTTATTTGCGGCTTGGCAGTTGTGTTGTATTTAAAAAGAAGATGTTGTATGATTGCCAATGAGACAACTCTCCACAAGAGACCAAATGACACAGAAATTAGCAACTATAGGTCACCGTACGACCTTCAACAATGAGAAAAGCCCATACCACATAGTCAGCTATAAAGGCCCTGAAATGACAAATTTAAACAATTCAAATGAGAAAACTAACGGCCTAATTTATGTACCAAAATGAACTAAAACAAATATGTGACACATCAACAAACGACAACCACTGAATTACAGGCTCCTGACTTCATGGACTTGGGACAGGCACATACATACAGAATGTTTTCTACATCAGACACCATAAGTAAATTAATACTAATGACCATTTGATTGTTCTGAAAAAAAGGCAGGAGTTTCTTTCTTTTGCAAACAGAATTTTCATTTATTCTGTTGTTACATGTAGTTCAGATTATTAGTCCCCTACCGACGAAGTCGAAGGGGACTTTAGGTTTGCACTCTGTCCGTCTGTCTGTCCATCCGTCAGTTTGGCAAATCAGTTTTCCACACTTTTTATACGCCCGTTTACGGGACGTATTATGGTATACTGTTGTCCGTCTGTCCGTCCGTCGTCAACATGTCGGACATTAACTCAAAAACGCTTTATCCAATTTGCATAAAACTTTGGTGAATTGTTTATATCTATTGACGTGAGCTCCCTTTCGTTTTTTATAAATTTTAGATTTTACGCTTCCGAGTTATGGGGTTTTATTCATTAAAAAAGGGGGATTTTCCAGTTTTCGGACAATAACTCAAGAATGCTTTCACCAACTTGCAAGAAATTGTGGTGAATTGTTTATATCTATTGACATGAGCTCCCTTTAGATTTTTATATATTTTAGATTTTACGTTTCTGAGTTACAGGGTGTTATTCATAAAAAAAGGGGGATTTTCCAGTTTTCGGACAAAAAATCAAAAATTCTTTCAGAAGTTCTTATGCAACTTTGGTGAATTGATATATCTATTGATGTAAGCTCCGTTTAGAATTTTATAAATTTTACATTTTACGTTTCTGAGTTATGGGGTTTTATTCATTAAAAAAGGGAGGGTTTTCCAGTTTTCGGACAATAACTCCAAAATGCTGTCAGCAATTCTCATGAAACTTTGATGAATTGTTTATATCTATTGATGTAAGCTCCCTTTACATTTTCATAAATTTCTAATATGACATTGAGAATTAATTGAACTTTATTTGTTTATAGTCTGACAACAGATTTACTAAGTATTGCGCAACAGCACAGTGTATTGCACAACAGCAAGAAATCTTTAATTGAATATAAATTCAATTCATATAACCAATTTCAAGTTCTTTGACTACATTTATTCAGAAACCTATAATATTTCAAATATTTAATTACAATCCAAATTCAGACCTGTATCAAGCTTGAATATTGTCCATTTTTGCCCCAACTGTTCAGGGTTGGACCTCTGCGGGCGTATCCAGCTGCGCTCAGCGAAGCAGTTTATTTTCTTCATGCTTGAAGATATTGATTTGATATTTGGTGTATTGTTTTATCATGACAAGTTACAGATCAAGTTTGAATTATTTTCCAGTCTGGTGTTTTTATGCAAGAGTTATGGTCCTTTGACTTCGAAAATTGGTCCTTTGACTTCGAAAATTTCGCTCAAATAATCAGTTTTCTGCACTTTTTTTCGTCATGGTTGAAATATATTGATTTGAAAATTGGAACATAGTTTTATCATGACAAGAAACATATCAAGTTTGAATTTTGTCCCGGTCTGATGATTTTGTGCAGAGTTATGGTCCTTTGACTTAGAAAATTCGCTTAAATAATCAGTTTTCAACACTTTTTTTCGTCATGCTTGGTTATATTGACTTGATATTTGTTATACAGTTTACTCCATGACAAGTTATAGATCAAATAAGAAATTTGTTCCAATAGGCAATACAATGAATTTTTAACCGGTAGGGGACTATGTATTGCCATGCAATACTCGCAGAATGCTTGTTTGAGTACATATATATGAGTCGTTTTGCTCTGATTCCTGTTGTTACATACTTGTTTCCCCCTAAATGTGTTTCTCACTAATTCCTGATTGTACTGTGCATGCTTCTACTAGGTTATCTGGCTGGAATTTTTAAAGAAATTGATAAAAAATACAAAACAAATATGAACTCTTTAAACATTTTATGTACATTTTTTGGTTGTGCACTGTTTCACGGGGAAAACTTTGATTTCAATCCCCAAAAACTAACAGTTTTCTCAGCTGTATATATGTTGTATATTTAAATATTGGGAGTAACTCCACCACCCTCTTTTCAAAATTCTGGGTCCACCCTGTAGATTATTCATGTAAAACTTGGCACATATCAAACTGTGTTGATTATTTAATAATAACATGGATAAGGTGAGGTGCATATTAAACGATATATTTTAAACAATTTACTGTTGTATTAAAATTTTGTTCTCTTTGCAAAATTTTATGTCAAATGTCTTAATTAATAAAGTTATATCAGTATGTGTTTTGCTAGAACAGTACACTTTTCATGGACAGAATTAAAAAGTTAGATTAATTCAAATCAGGCTATGCTTATAAATTAGTTGGAATTGAAAAAGGGGGGTACATGTAATAGTTCTTATAATTATTATCACAGTGGCAAAATGTAAAAGGTTATTCGTGTTATTTCATTGATTTGATACTTTTATAATTTCTTCATTACATACAAATGAATGTACATTTTTTTTTTGTACATTTTAACATATGGGAATGTCCATATTTTGAGTTAGAGCTGGTAGATATTCTATGATTTTAATATATATTTTTGCCTAAAAGTAGAACATTATATTAAAAAAAAAGATGTGGTATGATATCCAATAAAACAAAAGAACAAATGACACAGAAATTAACAACAATAGGTCACTGTACCACAACGTGCTCAACAATGAGCAAAGCCCATGCCACATAGTCAGCTATAAAAGGCCTGTAAAATCTTATTGAGAAAGTGCAAGTCTAGTGTTTTTTTTTTATATTTTCATTTACCGGTATTGCCTAAAAGAAATGCAGTTAACAAAATGTTACAAATGTGTATCCAGGATTTCGAAAAAGGGGCAAAAGGCTTCCCAAACTAGGCACCGTTTGAAGTGGGACATGTAAAAAGGCTATGAATTAACCATATATGTACCTCCCCTAAATCCACCTCTGTGAAATAATGAAATAATTTAATTTTCAAACTGAATAGACATTTTTATAGACTTTGCATGACCTTAGACCTTAGATAAGGGAATTATAAAAGAGTTGACAAAGTAAAATACAATCTTTATTAAAGACAATACTGATATATCCATTTTAATCATTAAGCTTAGGCAGTTTGTTTTTACATAATTTAACAATTTTGACTACATGTACACATATCAATTTTGTGGTTTAAAAAATTTAATATTGCAAAAATGTGCTTTTTAAATGCCCTAATATATTATGTAGCATGTATTTAAAGCAATTGAAGAATCATTCAATGTATCAAGGATTCAAGATTTATTACAATTATTCAAAATTTAAATTAATATGTGCCTGTGCCTGAAAAATAAAAGATTATCAAAAGAAAGTGGTTTTACATGCATGACATAAAAATGTATTTTTTTCTACCAATTTAAAATTTTTAAGGTTTTTTAATTCTTCCACATTAGTATAAAATGTTCTTGGCCATGTATACATTTGTAATTAAATTAAAGAAAAACGATTGTGCAAGGGCTGTATAGCCAGTCAAGGTCGTTAAAAACTCCCATCATCATCATGATTGAAAAAAGTTATTTGGTCAATTTAGGCAATAACGCATATTTACACATAAAAATTAATACAGAAGCTATAGGAAATAAATTCTTTTTGCATATGTTAAGAAGTACAATGTATGCTGATGCAATATATTTTTCAATTTTTACTTTTTAGTGGAAAACTTGCATGTAATTTTAGTCCCAATTGTCATACACATGTTCATTGTATTTGGTGAACTTACTGTCCTATCAAAGAAAATAAAGGTAGTATATGAAATGAAAAAGGTACATTTATCAAAATAATTTACTGTTGAGAACTCTATAAATCTCAAAAACACTGTTTTAGCATAAAAACATGTGTGCACTTAAAATGTTTGTGGGGGGACAGGAATTTGCATAACCTGATTATACAGAACAGGATTTAAAAAATTGGCACACTGTGAAAAGAAAGTCATAAGGTTATATGAATAAAATAAACCTGTAAAGTTGGCCTGCTACTAATCAAACCATGCTTTGCAACACTTTTAAATTAGTTTTTTTTTTTTTTGGAATTTATTGAATCTGAATAAGTAATTTATGGGAACTGAAATATGATCATAAATGAGTACTTTTGTCACAATACTGCATGTTGTTATTTATATTTATTTGAAAAAGTTGCCAAGATTGGATTTTATTATGCCCTGCCACAAATCTGGATAGATTATATAGATACTAGTATACCCTTGTCAGTCCATAAGTATGTACATCAATTTCCAGTTAAGTTTTGCATTTAGCTCCATTTCTCAGAAACTAATGGTAATATATCAATAATATGTTTTCTCCACAGACATCTTGTATACTAGTAGTACAATACATTACTTGAGTCACTATGACCTACATTTATTGCTTTTGTGTCTTTGGTTAAGTCTTGTGTTTAGGTTCATTTCACAGAAACCTATTGTGATATATCACCACTACAGTATTCTTTTAGGGTACCACTCAGGTCATCAACCATTTGATTACTGTGACCTACATTTAATGGCAGGACATCCTGTGTCTTATAGGAAATGAAAGAAGAATTTGTCTATGTCAAACTTAGATATAAATGGATCCTCTAATAATTCCATTATACAACAAACATAGAAGTTGTCCTGTGTGTTATATTTGTCAGCATTGTGTATAAAATTTCAAATATATATAAAAAGATGGGATATACAGGGCATGATTGCCACTGAGAAAACTTGCCACCAGAGACCAATAGAGATAGAAGTTAAGAACTATATGTCCCCATATGGCCTTCAACAATGAGCCAACTCCATACCGTTTAGCAAGCTATAAAACCAAATGACAAATGTAAGGCAATTCAAACATGTCAAAACAGCCTGATTTATGTACAAAACACCAAAAAAAAAAAAAAAAAATACCTTCTTGCAAAGTTTCATCAAAATTGGAATACTAATGGTGGAGATCCCTGGGGTGGGATATTTATTGCAGATGAGGATTGTCTTGTAAACTGAAAATCAGTGTAAGTCAGGTGTCTGAGTGAGTCTAGGTTTCATAAAAAAGGCAGAGTCTCCAAGTTTTATTACAATCAAGCAAGAGATACTTAAATTATCAACTGAAACCAGTGGTATTAAGCAAGAGAACGGACAGACAAACTAAGAACTATTTGCCCCAGGATTCCACAGTTCATATAAATATGCAAGTTTTAAAAACAAACACACCCCTATTATAATAGATACTGCCTGCTCATTTTCAAATTGTATGGTCTTGAATTTGAACTGAAAATTAAAAAATCCAAAAATGAGTGATTTTCCATTTTGACGGCTGGTTGCCATGGCAACCAATATGCAAATCAACTGCACTTGTTTGGAAATGTTATATATATTTTATATGGTCTTACATGTATAGAAGGTATAACAAGTTTTTATAACCAGGTCTGTTTATATATGGTCCCAAATTAGAAAAATGTGTCAAAGACAGAGTTATCTCCCTTTTTGAAAAAATCCCATTATTTTTAATGATGTTAATTTTTTGTCTTAACTAGACGGTGATTTGTTGATTTTATTTTTGATTAATTAAAAAGAGTATTGAAGCAACAAAAAAAAAAACACAAATATAAAAAAATCTTATATTAGGTTTCATGAGAGATTCTTCAATAAAACATGCTTTGCATTCATTTCCCTATCATTTCTATAGTAATCTTGAACGAAAACCAATAAACTTTAACCCTTCAAAAATTCTTAACTAGACGGTGAACCAATTTTTTTATTTTACTTTTCCACTAAGCACATGATAGGGTTCATTTATAAAAAAAATTTGCAAAATCCTATATTACATATTTATACCACCCAGCCACCTTAACGTTGTCATTCTGACCGGACATGACTACGAATTCATAAATCCCGCACAGCCAAACTAGGCAGGAGTTTTACTGCCGTTGGGAACTGGTGATCCAAAGTGCCCATTTTCCATCACCATTGGGGTTTGAAATAGGGAAGTTTAGTCTGAGCTTTACAAAGTATTGTACGTAGAATGATTAGTTAATTGTTTTCTGTTTCTATGTTTAAAACAAGGATGTACAACTTACATGTAGGTCAATATATTTTAACAGGAATAAATGCAATGTTTTTTTTTTATAAAAACTATTATGCTCCCCACCCACACACCCTTTTCCAAAAAAAAAAAAAATCACACATACACAACATTGAGATGTTAATCAATTTGCGGAAAAGTCAATCTAGACATCTTTTTGATCTTGTGAAAAACAATAGTATAAATGAATAACACGGCAAAACACCGGCTTACGTTAAGAACACTGCTTTTTACTTACGAATTGACAATTGTTAATCCATGTTAACAGTATTTTACTATCAATATAATTTGCGTCATGGGTAGAAATTGAATAAGAGTATGAATCAATTACAACGCAACATCAATGCACCCTTGGCAATGTTATAATTTATCCTGCGTGATCTGATAGAAAATGAAAGGATATGGAGTTAATGTACATGGGACAAAATCGCACACAATACATAGAAAACATAGAAAATTATCAATGAACAGAACTTTTATTCCTGTTCTTCATCTTGACAGTTGTCGTAGGGTCTTGAACTTGTCTGCTGGCTAGATAAGCATACAAGGGACATATATTGTTGTAAAAAATAAAGTATCAATGAATTTTTATTTCAATCGCAGAATTTTGACAAATAAAATCTGAAATGTTCTACCTCTACCCGAAATCAAAACTTTTCAAATCTTGAATTATTGACTTAAACTCTCAATTATTTATGACTTTAAAACGTTGAAAATCTCAATTCTTAAAAATCAACTTTTGAAAAATAGAATTTTGGAGTGTTTAGAAGTCAAATTTCGACATTTTAAAGTTCGATATTTTGAATTAAAAATGTTAAAGGTGACTTTCCAAGATTTCAAAAGTCTATTTTGACTTTGAAACAAAAGTTCAATGATATCATGATTTTTACGATGTCCCTAATATGCGTCCGTAGAATGGTGTTTTGGGAAGTTGTTAACTGTGTCATATTATTTTAAACAGAGACGTGGTACGGTCTTCCTTCCTTTAAATACATTTAAACCCAAATTTTGTTAAAAAGAAGAACACAACACTGACTTATGATTGTTGACTTGCTCGAGTACTGTAAATTGTGAGCTACCGGTTTAATAAGACAAAGTTCAATATAAATATATATACTTTACAATGTGAGTTCAATAACTTGTACTAGAAAAATAATCTCATGTTAATCAATTAATGGACATTTCGGTTTGTTGGACATTTCTAACCTTTGCGAATACACACATTACTGTTTGGTTTCAAAAGATAAACGCAAGCGAATTTTTGTAAACTCATCTGAAATATCTTCTCGAAATAAGTGTATTTTGAATTTGTGTATCAATTCTTTGAAAATAATTCACTTTGATCACATTTTCGGTAGTAAGTCATTTCGTACCTTGACCATTTCGTACCTAAAATTACCATTTCGTGCCAAACATTTACCATTTTGTACCCATGATCAAATCCATTTCGTACCCTATGGGCCAACTGCATTAACCATTTCATACCTCATAAACTAAATGCATCTTTACTATTTCGTATCATATATATTTGTAAATCATTGAAATTTTGTCCCAATATCGGTATTGAAGATTTTGTAAAAAAAAATGTATAATTCAAAAAAGGAAAGATCCTTTTATCAGTTTTAAAATGTTTAATATTTAATGCATAATCATGATAATGTTCCGGTCAACAAAATATATAACACATGTATTTATGAACAGTAGAATAATTACTATAACATGTATAAAAAGATCTTGAATAAAGTTCATCCAAATTTATGTTTAAAGTCATTGGATACGCACGTCTTCAACAACATAATCCTCAATTTGTTTCCCGATGCAAATCTTGGCTGAATTTTTGTCACGGATAGTATTGAATCTGGTAAAAACGAATATTTTCCATTGAGTGCCACTCCTCTTCTGTGCATCTACAAAATATCAAATGTATTAACTCAGTTGAATTCTTTTTTTTTTTATGTTGAACACATTAACAATAATCAATAATTCAAACAGATGATTGATTGGTATTTGACGTCATTAACACCATTTTCAACACTATTGTTCTATTTCGTGGCGGTCAGTCTTTAATGGTGGAGGAAGCGGGAGTGCCGGGAGGGAACCACCAACCTTCGGTAGGAGAACTGACAATCCTAGTCAATTAAGATTGGAGTCGAGTGCACCTGCCCCGTGCGGGATTCGAACTTACAACCTCAGTGTTGACTAGCTAGTGCTACAGTAGTTGGACTACTTAGACCACTCGGCCACCGAGGGCCCTATAAACAGATGAAGATTTGATTTTAATTTTACCGTTTAAGATAATTTTTCTCTATAACATAAACACGACAAGGAAAAGGCATGACTACGGATGTGTTCCGATTGGGCTAACCTTAATCCCGTCCTCTTATTGGATTATGACATCACTGAAAGGGACTTCCACCGAATGTTTACTTGCTGCTAGTGGATCATGGTGTACTATCCCTTCAAGGGTACCAGAGACCCTTCACCGGATTTTGGTGGGGTCTGCAGTGAACTTTATTTCTGATTATGCGTGAAATATTTGCCACTGAAAGAGCATAAATCGATAAATCCTGTCTGAAAATTCGCCTTATTTGCATCTTTAAAATGCTGAAAACTCTTTTGCGACGCGGGTTTGGAACTTGAACTTTCATGCAGCATCACTGAGAGCTAAACTTTCAAACTGCAAATTGTTTGCCTCATCTGAAATAAGGGTCACTGATTGGGAAAACTGATGAGGTTCCTATATAAATATATATAACCAAAGAGACTATACCTCAATATATATTTCAGAAATACATGATCTTATTTTCAGAGACGAATATGATATTAAGTTGTCCCTCTTGTAAAGACAGCCAATTTTCAGAGTAGAAAATTATAGAGTTGTGCATCTTAGATTAAAAGCGGGAACATCGTTTGGCTGTTGATCATAATGTGCGAAATTAACGTTGATTTGTTGTAAGGAAACTTTAAAGGTCTGAAAATGATTTATTGTTTTTTTTTGTAAACCTAAATCTGCTGATATGTGGTGCTACAATGAACATAAAACCATTCCGTCGGTAGTGGATACAAACTAAGCAGTTAATCCGAGGGCGTTGTGACATATCCATTAAGGTCACAAAAAATGTGCATATAATACATTTACTTTCCTTGTGTTTTGGAGATATGACATTGCCCTGGGGAAATGTTTGTTTTCGCGGGTGGTAAAATCTTCATATCTCCTTAAGCCAAGGAAAATGAATTAATTTATTCCACTGCTTATACTTTTGTTCGCTTCTTGAAAATTAAATATGAATTTACATATCCTGTTGCCTGTCCGCTAGTTATATGAAACATTGTTTGTAAATTCATATTATGGTAGGGGACGAAAAAAATTTATGCTTCGTGCCAATGAAAAACATGAATATTGCATACGAACGAAATGTTATTTAGATTAAAAGATACATTATTCCGCTGTATTTGCATTTTCATTGGCTCGAAGCACAAATAGTATAGTTCCCTAGCTGCCATAATCAGTATCTACATGTATACAACTGTTCAAAGTCTCTTCAAAGATGGAAATTTTACATGTACAATATAGATAGTATTGTATTGACAAATCAATTAAGATTCTTTTAGTCATTAGATAAGTATTTTCATATCGTGCATTATCAATCAATATTTCATTATCTAAGTTGAGTTCTATACTATATACATGTATATTTTGGCTTGAATTGTTAACCGATCTTATTGTAACTTAGCTTTTGTGCAATTGATGAATGGTTTTTCTTAAAATATATGATAAAACAGTAGATTTAGTGTCTATCATTAATAGTATTATGCAATTGTTTTGATTTTAAAAACCCCACCACGATCATTTCATACATCTACATGTTTAATCGGGTGGTGCAAAATAACAGAATAAATGGAGTAAAATAATTCTAAATCGCTCATTTTCATTGTAATAATAATTATCGTTTGTGATTTGACAGTTGCTTTTCAGGGTAAGCATACTTATATTTTACGCAAAAGGTTCGTATTTTGTTCTTCATAAGAAACAAATGAACTCATGCATTGGAGCAATTATTATAAGACATAACAGTTAATCGTTCGATTTCGAAATTAAAATAAGTTATGATGATATCAATAAAGATTCCGAGCATCACGAAAATGTTAAATCCGATACCTAATGGGAGGGATTTCTTCATGTCAAAGAAGCCCTGTAGCAACTCTTTGTTGGCATGGAACGTGAACTTTTGCGAAACAACATTACATCTCTTTTCCTTGGAGCAATCTAACTTTTCAACCATTCATCCCGGTCGATCATATCTGCAGATCATACCTTTTGGATTAAAATGTAGCTGTTGACTTGAAAATGCTCTAGTCCTGAATGTGTTGCCGATGAACGTTATACAAACAACAACCTATATAAAAAAAATATGAATAAACGAATGATTTATACGAAAGTTTCGAGATGTTCCGTTTTGTCGGTCCTAATTTTACTGATAGCAGTCACGTGGCATAGTTGGAATCCTCGACATGTCGTCCGCATGAAATCTCAAGTTTTTAGTAATTAATATCACATTACATAAGATTTTCAGTTGGCTGAGTGGGTTAAACCTGACGAATAATTAGTATCTGTCTTTCTAAGAATCATGCAGGTTCCTGTTGATTGACGATTCATGACCCCTCTTCAAATATCTTTTATATTTTGTTTATGAAGAAGGTATGGTATGAAATTAAGTTCCATATATTTATTTTTTTTTCTTTTGAACCTTGGTTGCCATAGAAACCATTCTAACAACAAACGCTGTACGGGACAAATTTGTCATTCGTTTATTCATTACAGAATTGGCAAATCTGACTTTGTTGTTTTACAAGATAACAAAAAAATTTTTTGGCCAAGTGATAGATCATCAAAAAAAAATTCCACATATGTCCCAATATGTCACTGTTGTCACTAAAGCTGATTAAAAGTACATTTCCCATGGGAAATTTAAAAATTCCCATAGGAATATTAGAAGTTCCCATGGGAAAATTTAAAGTTCCCATTGGAAAAAGTACTTTTTCCATGGGAATTTTAGAGTTCTCATCTGAACAACAATTTCCCATGGAAACAAAAGTAAACAGTTTGTTCCTATGGGAAATTCTTAATTTCCCAAGAATTTTTTTGTTCCAAAGGGAACTCATTTTTCTTCCCATAAGAACATATTTTTCCATTAAGAACATTTCTTGTTCCCATGGGAACATATATTCTTCTCATGGGAACATCTACTTTTGCTTTATTATTTTTTCGAAATTTGTAAAAGAGCTATAAAATATCGTAACGAACTTACGGGTACCAATGACCGGGAGCAGTTTATAACATTTTCATTTGATAAAAAAAAATGTAATTAGCCAGGAGCCTCTGACCTTTGTTAGTTTTTTTTTTAAATTTTTGTTTTCGATTGATATCATCCTGCATTTCATGCAGTAATATTGTTCGCTGAACGGCCAACGATCAGAGCCATGCCTGTATATTTCGAAATTTTAATTTATAGATAAAAATTACTAAATCTGTTTGAATTTATATACATGAGAAATCACGAATTGTGTGTTTAAGGTTGTTTTCTAGCTATAATCCTTGAATTTAATAAATTGACATTATAATTATTATTAATATACTTATTCTTTTTCATCTACGTAACTCGAAATGCGAGTTTTTCGCCACTAGAAAGATGTGCACCGATATTTTTTAAAAGTTTATTTCATTCTTATGGTCAAATGTCCTAATTCAAGTTGTTACTCTTATCTTTTATTTTGTTTCATTTTTCGCAAACACCCTTGAAAGTCTTGTTAGATTTTTCTTTTATGATCTCTCAGGTAAATATCAAAAAGAAGCAGAGTTTTGCATTTACAAGTATGGATGAGGATTAAATACTTTATGGAACACTTATTTCCCTAAATGGTATTATTTACACATGTATTTTACTCTTAGGCTGTCTTCATATAATCTACAGTTTAAAGGAGCATTGTCGTCTTTTGCAACTAGATCAAAGACATAAATGTTTTTTTTTTGCAGTTGCATACAGGTAAAAGAACTATTTGATCTTTTAATATAAAATAATTCCTGGTCATAATTTGTACCAATATAAAAAAAATCGAAATTGTTCCAAATTTGCAAATTTGATTAAATTTTTTTTTTCTGCACTAGGTAGGTGAAAATTCTATTATATATCTCTGCCAAATCTTTTAGTATGACAATCCCGGGAATTACACGTCGATGTATAAAATTTATTGTAAAATCGCGAAACTTGCAGTACGATCATATTTTGTATTTCTGAGTTTGAATAAAGAGTTTAAACTTTTTTCAAATATCTTATACGCAACCAAATCTCTGTAACTTTATCCATGTTTGATTTATTTAATTTTAGTTTCTGAAGGCGGTTGATTGGACATTAGTTTAATGCAGGCGTGGCTATCTGTAACTTTCCTCCAATCAGTTGACTTATTCGACAAACCTGTGGTCGATGATGTGTGAATACTAGCAATGACATCGTAATAGTGTATATGTAACTTGTATGGGGTTTGAAGAAAAAAAAATAGTCATAAATTTTAATTCCGCAATTATCGCATTTTGATCACTTTTGATAACACAATAATGCATTAATGTTACATCATTGATCTTTAATGCTTAGAAGTGCATGATTTGTGACGGTTAAATACACATACGAATAAGCAGAGACATATATACACAATCTGGTTTAAGCTTGCTATAAACACACTAAAAAATCGGTTTCTTTGAAATAGCAATCATTTTTGGGCAGAACTTGTTTAATATTTTTTTTTATGTGTTTAAAAATATATCTTAAGTTTCATTTCATTTGAATGCTTCAAAATACTATAAGCCTATTGTTGTTAAAAAAATATCAGCATAATTTTCATAACATTGAAAGTTAAAAGTTGTTTGTGTAAATTAATTTTTATTTTAAATTTCATTGATATTAGCTTTGAATTCGTTCAAAGTTTCTTACTCAGGTTTATTTTCTTTCGGGTTTGATCTTTTATTATGTTTGATAAGTAATAGTAAAATTTATTTCCATAATAATATTGTTTTTGTTAATAGTATTATATATATGAATTCCTAAATTATCTTTGGAAATACATTTTAAACAATGAATCTGTCAATTTCGTGTTGTAAGATTGTGTCCTACATTTAACATTTTCTTGTCCAGTATCAGTGTATATAAAGTGCGAATCTAGTTAGTTCATTTTCACAGACACTGTTGTATGCGAGTATGTCTATTGTAGAATAAAGGATGATGGGAAAAACTGCATTTGTTTACTTTTTGAAAATACAAAGTAATTGATTTGAATGTATGTTTTTACACAATTTCATTACAATATAACTTTTAATGTATAATAACAGGATTAAAGTCCCAAAAAGTGTGAATAAAGCAGCAGAATCCATAATATTAATTACTTGATGCGATTCATTTTAACTATAGATGCGATGAATTATCACTGTAAGTGCAATCATTTCTGATATGGAATTTTTTGAGGTGCGATGAATTTTCATTGTTATTTTATGTTAACTCGACATGCAACATCTGAAAATAGTTTTTAAATGACTTTGATGATATTTACAATTTGACATGCAAGCTAGTCGTAGCTGTATACACGGGTATAACTACGTTAATATCATGCATATTCAAATATAGTTGGTGAGTTTGCTATTAGCTTGTCTTGGATCCGAACGTTTACTGGAGCAGAACATCCATGAATATAAAGTATTTCTACGGCGAATTTTCCTTTAACGTTTAGAACTCGCTTAAAAAAGCTTTGAAATTTTGTCACGCCGTGACATACATATTTCTACCATATTGATAGGCTTTTGCACAACGAATAGTACAAAAATGTACAACGAACGGTACTAAAGAAAGTACACAAACTACAAAGAGAATGAATCGTACAGTGCCAAAATTCCGAAGTCAGTTTTTCAGGCCAATGTCTTCCAAAATAATTAAAAATACGGGTTTCTAATTCGCATTATGTATTTTAACAACAACAAATCACTAAATACACGGTCGCATTAAGTGAAAAAGCCAGCCAACTATGCTCTATTTGTAGTTTAATTAAGATTGAGTTACACAGAGTGTTTGTTTCGCGATGTTTACAAATAATTCACAGACCTGTCTATTTAAAATAGTCATATGGTGTTCATGTAATATAAATGATATACAATGCTGCCAGGATCAGTAAACTTTGTTTTCATTAACATTGAATACTTAACTGAACAGTGCATCAATAAGTCTTTGCTGAAAATATAAGAACGGTCTATCTACCAACATCTCGAAAATTGACGTACGGAATCAACTGTTACTGTACGGCGGTTATACCCCTTGGTATAGAACCAGTTAGCTCTGATTCCTTGCCCAGCTTTGGCTATACTTTTTGGTCCTTTCTGGTTTATAGCTCTTCATATTTCTAATAAGCTTTGGATTACGTATTTGCTTATTTGTAAAACCGACTTATTAGAAATTAAAACATAAATTAAGGTGACTCGACTGTTGCTCGAACTTTTTTTTACTTTATCCGATGTATACACAATACACAATAGCATGATAAATATCAATTATCCAGTCATCCAAGTGCCAATTGTTTGTGCAAGATGAAAACGTTCCCACTCATTCAATCGTGAAATGAAGATCGTTTAGTGAATGTTTTTTTTAATCTACAATCATCAATTAGGGCTATTTTCCTAATGCTTGTAGTTTAAAGGTTTGGTGGCTTGCTTGCGTTGTCTGTATAAATATTTGCTCAATCTTAATTACAATGCTTAAGCACACATTTATACAAACAAAGCAAGCAAGCCAATCACACCTTTAAACTACAAGCATTAAGAAAATAGCTCTAACAACGTTTAATTTATTAGTATGCGATGTAGATTTAGACCGAAACAGAAACTCTGCTTTTTCAGTGACGTTGATTGGCTTAACTGTCCAAGATATATGTATTCAATGATGGCGTATCATAGGAATAGATACATTTTATCCTACATATCGATCTGGATCTGGACAAATTATTAGAGAAAATAGAATTGACTATATTAACTATAAATGCCATTTTTAAGGAATTTATTGATAAATTACCTCAGACTTTCACTCACTAAGCATTTATTATATAATCAATCCTTCTGACTTCATAAATTTTGTTAGAGAGTCGGCTGAATTAAGACTTTATATAATGCAAAATTAATTAATTTCCTTCTGTGAAAATGCATCGCATGTACAATAAAAATGTATCGCCCTACATTGGAAATGAAAGTCTAGTATCATTATTCGACAGTAAACATGAATCGCATAAAGAAAACAGCATAGTGGAATTTGATTCAATATCAACAAGCTGAATAACAAAACCTGTTTTAAGTCATACAAAATTAATAATTATGTTAAAATGAACATTTTCCTGCAAATGAAACTTAACTGCTACTTTTAAAACTCTTGCACGATCTGTTCGTGAACTATTATTAACATTTATCTATTTGTTTATCAATTTTGCACCTGGATGGCTGTAGGCGCGATGAAAACCCGTCCGCATCATATATTTATATCATGAATTTATAAAAACAGTACACATTATATATTTTTTCTTATTCTATTCAAAAATCATGACTTTGTCGTCTTTTTGCTTATCATTCTACATCAGAAATTCATCACGGATACAGTAAAAATGACATTTCAGGATTCGCACATTACATACACTGAGTATTCCATTCCTTGAACAAGTTAAAATGAAAAACTAAATCCTATAAAATTAATTTGGTGCATTGGTTCTCTGAAACGCTTTAATGTTTAAGTTTCATTTACAATGTTTTTGTTATGTAAATAAATGGTGTTGTTGAAACAGGAAATAAAAGTGCGACATGTGATGGCTAACGTCACTCAGTCATTTTTGCTTTCTTGAACAACATATATTAAGAAGCATCGATTGATATGCTATACAACATGTCTATACAAGACGAAGAGGAGGAACAGTTACTATTGAAATTTTATGAACAATTTTCTACAAGGAGTATACTACAGAGCCCGATTCATGCCCGTTCTATCATTGGTAAATGGCTTGTAAGAAAGAAGTTCTGTTCACCCTCTGACGTCGCCCCTGTTTTTTTCGGGATCCTTGTTTCTCATTTATTTTTAGTTTGCAGTGTTGATTGTCTATTGTTTGTCGTTATATGTCTAATATCTGTTCGCAGGGTTGTCTTTTGTTCATTGATTGCCCTTCTTTATGACTATTCTCCTAGTGTCAAATTTCATTTGTAAATTTGTTTTAGACTTGAGTTTTATTATATTTAAGAACATTTTGTGTAATTCTTAAAACAACTTGAAAATGTAAAAATATTTGAAATTAGCTCTCGCCTTTTTGTTCTGAGGCGGCGTTAAGCGAACACCAATCAATCAATCGATTTTTATGACTATGGCTTCAGTACTTTGTCTTATATTCCTTGTTGTGAACGTTCATTCTCTGCTTTACGTAGACTCAAGACTTGGGAAAGATTTACGATGACTAGTGAACGTTCATATGTGGTTAGGCAATGTTACATGCCCATCGATGTCCAGAAATTGTTCAAGAAAATGTTTTGAGAAGATACGATGCTACCGGACAAAACTGGCTCTCTTTTCTGTAAATAAAACTAAAAAGCTGACATGAGTAAACTTAAAGTGAGACAACCCAATCTCCAGGAATCAAATCATTTAAAAAGAAAATAATGTATTGCCATATGACCTTTTACATTGAAGGGTTAAACTTGCATTGAGCCGTGTTCAGGCCCGATAAAATAGAAACATAGGGATATGGAGTAAATGTGCATGGGACAAAATCGCATACAATACATTGAAAAAAAAATACAAATTATCTTTTTTTTCTCCGCTCGGCGAATATACTTTGCCTCACTTTTAAAAGATTCTAGTTGCGGTGGCCCTGTACTCTTCGTCAAGTGCTCTCGTTGAAATAGAAAATGAATATTTAGAACTCTCAAGCAAATTTGAAAAAGTATTTTTTATCGGTGACTTTAATTTGCGAATAGCAGAAGACCGAGATTTTATTTATATATATATATATGTTAACGAAAATGAAATATGCACTGATGTTGATGATGTGACTGTAAACATGGTGTGTGAATTAGACGCGAAAAACTTACCTCGGAAAAGGAACAATAAAGACAAATGCAAAAACCGTTTTGGGAACCAGTTATTTGATTTTTGTAAAGGTAATAAATAGTCTTTTTATTATGAATGGCAGAACAACAAAAGACATGGAAGGTAAACTAACTTGTCGAAATGCTACAGTGATCGATTATTGTATAAGTAATGTAGCTTTTTTACAAAAATTTTTTAAACTTAGAAATATTAGATTTTTCCAGTTTATATTCAGATGTTCTCTCCTTTACTTATATCAATTAAGTGTTTAAATCTAGATAAGGAAACTGATGATGGAATTGATAATGTCAAAGATGAAAAACTTCAGAAATGGGAACCGGCACAATTACTGCATTTCCAGGAAAATATTGATACTGAAATGATCGCTAACTTAATAAAAGAAATTGAAGACACTAAGAACGTGTCTCAATTTAGTATAGATTCAATTGTTATTACATAAAATAGGGAATAACCTATTAGATTCGGCTAAAAAGACTTTTGGTACTATTGCTGCTACCTCATCACATGTACATGTATCAATTATATATGTCTTATAATATTATTATGTACAATGATGTATGTCTATGTGTTTTGTATACCATTGTATCAACAAACTTAAGGTTTCTCAGAATATATATATGTATGTAAATAAATTGACAATTAAAAATTTAGTTAACTTTTAGACTTTTATTGTTGCATTTTTTGGACATGATATATTTTTATTGTGCTATCATGATACTAAATTAAAATGTTATTCTACAATGAATAAATAACATTCTCTAAAATGGCATTGATAATTTCACTTTTCGGTAATTTGAGTTAAAAATCTGAAGTCGGTTTCACAAAAAAACTTGCGATTAAGATTGAACAATTCAGTATACTTACGATCAAGGTCGTAAGTTTTTTTTTTGTGAAACCGACTCCAGGCGCTAAAATGGACTCTTTTCTTTACATAACGGGACTGTTCTTGATTATCTCTGTGATTTAATGCTCCCACTTGTTGGTCAAATATTTAATAATGATTTGCGAAATAGTAACAACTATGTAGTACCCCGTTATAGACTAGATATAACCAGAAAATCTTTTTCCTCATCTACTACTGAATGGAATAGTCTAAACCCCGACATACGGACGACCCGCTATATTAGTTCAGCCACCCTTCTATTTTTGTTGTGGTGATAGAAAACTAAATATTATTGATACACGGTTGAAATTTATGCGCAGTTCTTTAAATGCAGATCTGCACCGTGTTAATATTAAACTTATTCCCGCATGCAGCTGTGGCCGTGTTGTTGAGGAATGAATTCATTATTTTTTCGAGTGCCCTTTTCACAATGAAGCAAGAGAAATATTGTTTTTGATTTTAAAAAGATATGCTATATCAGTTGAGCTTCTACTGGCTGATGACGGTGACCGTACATTTCAGCAAAATAAATATTTTTTTTAATCTGTACAATCTTATATCAGAATAACACATAGATTCAGAACATACAATTAAAATTCTGAATTCCTACTTTCTCACACTTCACGCCAGTCCATATCCCCGTTAAACAATATTAAATTGTATTTTTTGTTTTGTTTAAGTTTGTATTACATGCATTCCTATTTTGTTTTTCATCATTATCCAATGTATTTTGTGTTTAAATTTGCATAGGGAGAGGACTTCACTAATGTTGTAATACTGACTTGTGTTCAATCTCATTTGCTACTTTTGGAAATAAAATATGGTTAAACAAAAACAAAACAAAAATAAGGTAAACGGAAATAAGTCACACGAAAAAAGTCATAGGTAAAAAGCAACAACTTGCACATTTGGTATATGTACAGTGTATATGTAAGAAAAAAAGTCAGCGGAATCACGAATCCATGTCTGAAACTACTATTACACAGAGATTGGTCACTCGCGATTTCGCAATAAAACCGTGACTATACTGGTTAACTACGTTATTTTAACGTAGTTTCGAATGAATAGCTATGAACTTTAGTTTCGTATTTAACCGTAGCAGACGGGAAACAGGAAGAAAAGAACGGCTCGCCGAGATTTGCCCCAGTTTCCTACGAGCCCAAGATTCTTTATATTTTCCGACAGTTCACATATACTATTTCAAGGTTCAGTTTCACATCGTACAAGAAAAAAACAGTACGCTTGTTCATATTTACATCATACATTGTATTTATGAAAACAAAACTGGTCACATCCGGAAAAATTAAAACCTCTCGAAAAAAAAACGTACACAGCCGTACACTTTAGCTACAGTGAAATACTTCATTCGAACCAAACGATGGAATTTCCACTTTATCAAAAGAAATTATTGTGGGTATGTTTATTAAAATTGAAGCTGAATTTTATTAAAGGACGATCATTTGATTTTCTGATGAGACAAGATTTTGAAAATGAGTTTCTTGTCCTGGAAAAAGCTGAAAATAAATGACCTTGCATAAGATAGGATGAAAATGAATATCCTGCAGAAAATGCAGGATACAACCCCCTTTCCCCATCCCTTTCCTCCCAAATACCAAATAGTAGTCCCTTACAATGTTCCAATTGTTAGTTTTTAAAGTGTTGAACATTATATATATTGTCGTTATATTCGTTGTTTTTGTTTTTGTTTTATTGCTGAAAATATTCAAATGTTTTGATTTATAGATTGATGACTTCAAATATTTCATGTAGATTCAGGACAAATACTACTTTAGATATCAGTTTTCATTCATTTATACTGCTTTCAATTTGCAAAATTTTATACCGTTTATTATATTTGTGTAGATTAGTTGTTAGTAAAATATTAAAAAATTAATAAAAGTGAGTTCAATTATTTTATGCCACCAATATCTGGGGGTACGAATGTGTTAGTTACAAATAAGATATCAGTTCAAATTCTTTTCGTTTGTGTTATTTTTGAAGGAGTATGTGGCTATGGTTACTATCACTGTGTCGGTTATAAATGGTGCTGTCCTGACGGATATAAATGCAATGGTTATTCAGATTGCTACAAAAGAATTTATTATTCATCAGGCTCATCAAATGTTGGGTAAGTACAAAAACGTAATTAATTGTAAAATAATACTAAATGCAAATAATGAAACAACGAACGAGCACTGAAATAACAGTTCGTAAAAATGAAGATTTCTTTTCACTCCTCCCACTTTGAGTACATTTCCAGACTTTGGAAAAAAGGTATAATAATTATGGACGACTCTTACCTGTTTACCATTTCAGACAAATATAAATTTTGTTGTCACCAATGATTTGTATAGTAAGATACAAATCATTGTTGTCACATATTGGTGGTATTGGTATGTTTCATGATAGAGGTAGCGATAGAAGGCGAAAAGTGCAACAGAAAAAAAAAGCAGTAGTATATTGAAGATGAAGTAGAAGTAGTAGTAACGACAGTGGACGGGCAGTGAAAGTATATGCAGTAGTATTATTATTATTATAGTAGTAGTAGTGGTTGGGGAATTGTAGTATTATTATTAGTAGAAACAGCAGCTACAATAGTGGTAGGAATAGTATAAGAAGTAGTTTTGGTATATTATTTCATTTTTTTTTTATCTTAGTTGGAGGAGTAATTGGTGGTCTAGTTGGTCTTGTTTTTCTCTGTGGCTGTATGTGTACATGTTGTTCAAAATTATCAGGTAAGAAAGTATAGAATGTATAGAAAATACAGAACTAATAAAAGATCAATGACTTGAAATTATGGTAAACTCATCATAAATTAACTCATCATAGATACCAGGATTGAAATTTTGTATTTGCGCCAGACGCGCGTTTCGTCTACAAAAAACTCATTAGTGACGCTCGAATAAAAAAATGTTCAAAAAGCCAAAAAAAGTACGAAGTTGAAGAGCAATGAGGACCAAAGATTCCTCAATGTTTTGCCAAATACAGCTAGGGTAATTAAACCCTTGAAAATCGAACACACAACGGAGTTAGAAAATTAGTGCTGAACTTTATTACTTAAACTTGACTAGCTTTGTAGCATAAGTATCTCATCATTTCTGGTGTGTACTAGTAGATGGGTATTACCGTTAGTTTGTTCGCCGTTATACTTGCATAATAACATGGTCTTAAAAAATTATGGAAAAAGTCCAAAATTATATCAGATGGAAGGAGAAAATCATAAGCGTTATAATTAGATACGTTTTTATTAGTTCTATGCTCTGATTTGATCGACCTTGGTTTTACTGCAATGTATTGTAATTATTTGAAACGATTTGTAATTTGGCAGAAATAATTCAGTATTATGGAACGTTTTTTAAACGAAATTTGAGATAAAAAAATTCTCTTTAAAAGGTAAAATAAAACAGATTTTCCAAACAGGACTCATAATATCCTATGACACCTTCATGCTTATTGTTTTTATTGCGTCCGTTTATCACAAATACCCACTTAGAAAATAACTTGGCTTTCAAATAGTTTTTTTGTTTGAGAGTTGCTGATGAAAAAATCGCTTCGGAAGCACAGAATTTATAAAGTGTTATAAATTACGTATTTAACTGGTACTCCGAAGGGCAGGCGACAGTCAAAAGTTTCCATACAATAACCATTCAACCAATACATTTAAATTTTGATATTGTTGTTGACAAAATGGAGGTTAAGTTCGATATTGACGATTTTCACCTTTACCGTTCAGGAGTTATGGTCCATTTCATTTCCGATCTGTATGAAGTTTACTAATTTGTTGTTTTCTATAGACTCTTGTATATATATAATATATATATATGTAATGGTCATTGTGCATGCTTTATTTTCAGATGAATGTTGCACAGGAAAGGTTGAATCAACAAACTCGCAATCAGATGGTCAAAATACAACAAGAGCAACGGAAAATCGTCAACAAATTGATACAAGATTAGAACCCAGCCATTCTTCTCAAATAGGACCGTCGATTCCTAGTGCATCCGATCCAGAATATCCTCCGCCTTCTTACCATCTGTAGTTTTGTTTGAGATATGGGAACATTGCGATATCGATAATTTGGAACATATTTGTTTATTTTTTATATAAACAGTGTTTTAATCAGATTCGCAATTCTACCATATATTATTTTTTAGTGTATGCTTCGGGAGTGTTTGGATGGGGGTCTTTATTATTCAATGTTTTAAACCATTTTTCTCTATTATTTATTTATTTTGTCTATAATTTTCTATTTTTTTAATATAATTTAGCACTCAATTATTCTCTATTCTCTATATGTTTTGCCCTTTCATCTATATTCGTTATTTTCCCCCTACATTTTTAACATTTTGCCAATTATTCTCAATTCTGTATCCCAATCAAAACCCTAATGTTAATATTTGCGAATGTGAAATGTGCAGTATAATAACATGAATTGAACACAAAATTATAAAACAGAAGTCTGTGGAAGAAAAAAAGTTCTTTTCGTTGTAAATTAAGAATAGTGCCAATTATAACTATTCGTCCAGGAGAATACTGTAATATTTGTTCCGTATTTTTTTAATACTGTATTGTCATTTATTGTTAACAATACAAATGTAACAATTGGGAATGGAGGTATCGAACTAATTTGTTCAGTGTATGTTTACTTGTTTTTGTTTTTACAGTCTTTTTCCATTTCAATTGATATTTTATAATGCGTCTTTTTATGTTGTAATGTTACACTACTGTCTCAGGTTAGGGTGAAGGTTGTCGCCTGTTAAAACGTTTAAACCCGTTGCATGTTTATGCACCTGTCCTAAATCAGGAGCCTGTTGTTCAGTGGTTGTCGTTTGTTATTGTGGTCCATAGGACTAGAGATCAAAGACATAGACAATAAAGAAGTCAAACTTCTCATTTATGGGCACTAACTCTTTGAGAAATCTTCTGATAATTTTGGTGAAATTTTGCAGTATTTTGCAGGAGCTTGTTGTTCACTGGTTGTCTTTGTTGATGTGGCAATAAGTGTTTCTCGTTTCTCGTTTTTTATATAGATGAGACCGTTGGTTTTCCTGTTTGAATTATTTGACACTAGTCATGTTGGTGCCCTTTATAGCTTGTTGTTTGGTATGAGCAATGACTCCGTGTTGAAGGCCATA
The DNA here is from genome assembly GCA_017311375.1 of Mytilus coruscus. NCBI lineage: Eukaryota > Metazoa > Mollusca > Bivalvia > Mytilida > Mytilidae > Mytilus > Mytilus coruscus. The sequence continues at coordinate 88,117,039 of CM029597.1, read as the reverse complement.
CTTTGACCTATAATTGTTAACTTTTGTTACCCAGGTAAATTTTTCCAACGTGATTTTAACATAGGAATTACGTGATATTCATGTTGTCCACACCGAGTGAGTAGAACGTGAAACGAGCAGAAACGTAATATAAACGTTGTCACACGTGATATTCACGTTGCATATAAAAACGTGATAATACAACTTATCGGTCGTCCCACTGTCTATATCACTCTGCTCAGCTCTTAATAAAATTGCATAGCACGGCTTTGTGACGTCAAATACATTGACCCGGCCTTAATAACTTTGACCCGAACATATCAGCGACGTCATAATGTTTGAACCGACGTTGATAAGTTTGACCCGAACTTATCAAGTCATCTTCCGGTTTGCTGGTGAAACAAAGAAAACACTTCCAAAGACGTAAATACAGCTCGACACAATATGAAGGCTTTTGATCTCGTTCGCTGCACTCACTCGACAAAAAGCTTCATATTGTGACTCGCAGCTGATATTTTACAATATCAATATGCAGACAACCTGATAATCGGTACGTGATTTTCACGTTAAATATAAAGCCACGTGAAATCAACGTGATAATACAACAAGAAATTTATGTGAAGAAGCCACCTGAAAAAATGAAATATTGTCTTTGTTGCGCTCATTGACATATCATTTTTTTTTCTTGGTCATCTCTCTTTGAAGATGTTTTTCTGGTTCTTTATGGTAAAAGTACTGTAAAAGTGAGTAAAACATCAATAAATTGTCTTTTAGGTTATAACTGATTATCAGATACCTCATATGCATGTTTTATTTACCCGTTATCATCCTGAATATGTATGTAATATTAGCATCCATCAATACTTAACTATCATCACAATATATTTAAATCCAAATCTTATTTAAACCATGAAACTATTTTTACATGTTTGAAACCTTTCGAATCTTCATGTTAGTATTTCTTTGAAATTGCAATTTTTTATTCCATTCTTTTTCAATTCTTGCTTTATCATCCTGTTTGTTTGACAACTAATATAAAAGCTAAAAGGTATAGATACTAATGTCAATTTATGTCAAAGTCAGCTACATTTTAAATTTATACAATGTTTGAAAAGAAGTCAATTTAAAATTGCAACAAATAATGCAAAACCAAATGTATACCAAACAACAATTCAATACAGACTACTAGCTATTTTACAATGTTCATTCTAAAAGAGTTGTGTCCCTTGCAGGTTTACCATGACAAATCTAGAAATAATCAGCTTATGATTAAAAATTGTATATTTTTCCGTATTAAATACATATGTTACCAAATGTAAAAACAACCAAAACGCTTTCCATCATTAAATTCAACTATACTTATATTTAAGAATATTTTAAACAGTTACCATTTGATAAGTTACTGAAATAGTAACAGATAATATTTGAATGTTCTATCTTCTATTAGATGTTCCTCTCTTTGAAAGCTTCTTCATCTGAAAGGATAAAAAGAATTTCATTTATTATTATAGTATTATCTTATGTTAGCATACATAATGAAAGCTTTATTTTACTTCTAATATGACGTTAACGTTGCCTTTGCTTTGTAAACAACAATGTGATAAAATCCTCAATATATCCATATTTAGAGCAGACTCACAGATGTACATATTTATGGCTGTAATAGTTAATAGTTTACAACCCTAGTAAATCAACATGCAGTTGTGTTGCTCAGTCTTTAGTTTTCTATGTTGTGTATACAGTTGCTTGTCTTTTGGTCGTTTTTTGTTTCATGGCTTTGTCAGATTGTAAATCGATCTTTGAGTTTGAATATCCCATTGGTATCTTCCACCTCTCTAGATTATTAAAATCTACTATTCAAATGTCATTAAATTGCATGAACATGATGATCCATGATGAAGGTTAAATAAAGATATTGATAACTTTAACCACAGACTGAAACTAATTGTTGACGATTGGTGTAGTTTCATTATGTTTTGCTTCCGAGACAAAATGTCTCAGGCTTTACAATAAAATGTTGAGGAAATAAATTTAATATTAACAAAAAACATAATTTGCAGGCTAAATAGACACAGTGTATAAAAATAAATGACTGACAGAATTTCATAGTTCTTTATACACATGATAAATATATATATATATATATATATGGGAATCTGATTTCCCATGGCTTTCTAGTGAAAAATACAGGTACTTTGAAATATTATGAATGTTTGTTTAGTCTGTTGATAACATCCACACTTAGCCACCGAAACTTTAACTTGTGGGCAAATAACAGTTCAATAATTAATTATTTGGTTTTTATCTCCTTGTTGACTCTATATAGAACATAAAGCCTAGCATTGGAAAAAAATGGTTGTTGTGTTCTTGGATTATTATCTCATAGATGTATGCCCACATCTGTTTTTATTCCTATAAATAAACAAATTATCACAAATACCATGTTTATCATGTTTATTGTAGTTTGTACCTGTATCATAAACATTTTTTAAGAATCATACAAGTTTACAGTAAAAAACTTAATTCAAAATTCATTGGGAAATTCACCTGGCAAGTAAACATTATTCTGCATAAGAAAAATTTGCAGTTTTACTTTCCTCGGAACAAGTGTGCACAATAGATATTTTCACATCACTGGTTAGTTCCACTTGCTTAAAGAGGAACATTTTAGTATTGTTTACATGATTTTTTTAAAGTTGTTATTGCCTTTGAACTAGCTGTCAGTAACCAAGAGTACTCTCAGATCTGTACTTAGTGTCCTTTTTGTTGTTAAGAATGACGGATGGATAAATACCCTGCCACGTCCAGTCTATGTTTATGTTTGATGTTTTTGTGCTTTGTATCGATCTGATGAGTTAACTCTTTTACAACTGATTTTTACATCGCGATGACCGTGAGGTCATTTCGATGTATTGCTTTCTCCTAAATTTCCATTATGCAAATTAGTTTTGGGTTTTCAACCGATCTATAAAAATAATAGATCCGCGGTCATTATCTAGTTCAAAATAACATTACTTATCGCTTGTTCCAAATTCATTTTTCAATAGATACTCCTATAAATATTTTTATTAAAACACAAATTAATAATATGAAAATGTGTTGTCGTTAGTTATATATATAAAAGTAAAAAATCATTGATGATATCTATGCACACGTACCGAAAAATTGTGTTAAAGCTTACGGAAGAATATCTCAAGAACTTTTTGCGACACTCCTGGCAAGGACCGATAACTCTGTTATTGTTTTGCGGGAAAATATGTATGGCTTCTCATATCTAATCTTTTAGAAAAATCAATTGTTTTACAGAAGAGTGTCCACCATGCACTTGCACTGCACTATAATTAGAATAGTAGAATAGAATGATACAAATAGATGAAAATTATATATACATGCAACCGTAATATTAATATAATATATAACAACAAACCAGTGTATACTCTGGGACTATTATTATATTAGTATAATAGTCCCAGGTATACTGATTTGTATCACTACAATATAATAGTTATTACGGTGCGGTTAAATTTCCTGTCATTTATTCATCATCCATGCACGAACTTGTATCAGAAAAAAATATATCTCTGTAAATTAACCTCAGTTTCAGGTATAGAGATGTGATCTATTTCTGTGACATGTGCTTTTGACCATCTACAAGAACCTGCGGTCATCCGATGTTCAGTACTTCAGTACTTTGATTATAGTTAGTTATTATGTTGTGCTGTTACACCACTGTCTCATGTTAGGGGGAGGGTTGAGCACTCAAAGAAATGAGTAGTATCAAAAGGCCGATTCTGCGGCACTTTCCATTTTTAAGGGGAAATCTAGCATGAATCCAACTTTAGATTTTTTACAATGTAAACGGACTAGCATTTCAATTAGTCTAAGGGTAAATACAAATATGGCTTTCGCAAACAATAGTAGAGACACCTTAAAGGAATGTAATCCTAGGGTAGAAACAAAATATGGCTTTTGTACAAAAGATGGAGGAACTCAGAAGTACAAAAATCGCAGACAACGAGTTTATCAATGATAATGTTTTTGAGGAAAAGGCAAAGGATCAGAGCCTGGAAACCCTGAAATGGAAGGAACTCTCAACTGGGGTGATTTATAAAATCCTGGAAGTGGTAGAAGTAGATGGGAAGTTTGGGAGGAGTAAGATTCTTACCTTGAAAAACAGAGAAGGAGAAAGGAATAGGGTGTGGGCCTGCAGTGGACTGAACAGAGAGACAGCACCCTTCGTAGGAGCCTTCGTGAGAAGTACAGGCTTTAAAGTCAGCAAAAAGACCAAGCAGGAGTACTTCTCTTACGACCTTGTGAGAAATTAAGTCAAAAAATGGGGTGGGTGGGGTACAAAAAATTTTCCGATCCGACATTTTTGCCGGATTGGAAAGTTTTTTTTATGCTTGAAACTGAGCACTTTAGAAGTAAAGCGGAATGGAACACTTCGTGAAACGATGTGTGTAGTGAAGCGTAACGGAATGATGTGCTCCGTTTTTACGGCGCATGCGCATTAAGGTCCTCACTAAAAGTGGTGGAAGGTTGTCGCTGCTGATCTTTCTCATCATAGTAGTTTTTGAGACAGGTTGCGATCTTCCCAAACTCAGCATTATCAATTTGTTCATCATCAGCCAAAGCAGTACTAATTAATACATTGTTCCACCAAGGATTTTGTGGACTGTGCCAATCGCAAGATGTCGCGGTGTTTTTTCTTCTTTTTCATGATACGCCTTGAGATTAGTGTGAGTACCATCACGCCAGTGGCACTCAAGCAAGCAAGGGATCCTAGGGGAAGGGAGGCTATAATACCTATACCGGTCAAAGCTGAACCCATGGTGCAGCTAGTTAACACTAAACTGCCCACAGAACAAGCACCCAGTGTTGCAGATACAACTTTGTCCAGACGTTTGTAGAACTTCAAGGTACGTTGAGACCTTCAAATTTCTGCATCGAGTTGATCCGCCATACATTCAACTTTGGTCTGCCGGTATCCAGAATCTAAATCATCCATTTATTTATAGGAGCATACCGAGGAGGGGGATATTTTTGAAGGGGCTGTTAGCACCTAAGATCAGACCGGCTCCGTCGTGGAATTGCTGACCACGCTTCAAGTAGAGTCCATCACCATAGGTGATCCGGGCGTTTGAGGGTTTGAGGTAGAGACCGTTGCCACTAGGTTTCAGTGTGCAAACGCATCCACCACGTTTCAGGTACAATCCAGACCCTAAGGCCTTGTTGACGGCTACACCACCCAGACCACTCAAGGCTCCAACACCCAAGGCAGGTAGAATGGTTTTTGCTAACATGGGAAGTGCCCTCATTGCCAGCCCCGCCAGCATGGGTAGGAAGCCACCCACCTTCTGCATGTTTTCCTTCAATTGGGTCGCACTCAACTCTAGGACCATGCCACCAGTACCCTTCTGTAGGAGCTTGGCGATCTTTTGAACCTGGCGGGTGGTGAGCCACATCTTGTGTTCGCCTTGCAGGTTTGCGTGGGACAAACGAATGGAGACCGGACAACCTTTCTTAGCCGCCCGCTGTAGTTTATCAGCTTGACCTTTTGTCAAACTCAAACCATGTTCGTGATAAGTCATTTATTTATACCTCTCGAAGATGAAAGCGGATGGTGAGATGTTCACCCCTGAAATCGATGGGCCTACCGTCTTGATCGGTGAGATACGTTTGCATGCGATTGATAGTTCGCATGGTTACTGGCATGTATACTGGATTCTTATGGGTTTGAATGATCTTCATACCAGGACCGTCTGCGGGAAAGAAGCTGTAGATAGTAGACTGCTGTGTATCAGTCACATAACTTCCATAGATGATATCACTATTCTCCAGAATGCTGTTGATGCTGATGATATTTACAATGTGTTCCCCTTCCGTATAGCCGTTTGTGATCATATCGAACGTGTAAATCCTGCACTCCAATCCCAAGACTGTGTTGATGCTATTGACAACGTTGAAGTCTACTTGATAGTGTCTGGCGAGGGTCAGCGTTGCTCTTAGGGTCGCCCTGTTGACATCGATGATGATCTTCGTTTTGTGTTTGTTGAGCCGTAGCCGCCGCTGGATCTCATTGTTGATGTCTTCGATGTCATAGGAACCTGTGCTCAGTGCGATGGGAAACCAGTTGGCACCATCGTCGGGGGAGTAGCGGAAGGAATTGTTACCTGTATGAATGTTGGGGATGGAGTTATAGGTTTCCAGGTTCACCAATGCCATCTCGTAGGCCTTGGATTTCTTGAGTTGCAGTGGGGGGGGGGTTGAACCGGGTAAGGATTTGGCTATTGTTTCCAGAGACGATGAAGGAAAACCCATGCTTGGGGTCGGTGTTATTAGCATTTTGCTGCAACAATGTGTTGTCCATTTATTTATGGTAGACTTATATTCACATATTTTTGCTTCCACTCTTCGATACCGTCATACTGCTCCTTGAGTTGTTTACCAGCCTTCACTACGATCGCATAGACTTCGGCGGGGCGGCTGGCAAAGAGGAGTTGTAGGTGAATTTTATCCATTTACTTTTAGTACACAACGTTCATCTTCTGACCGTCAGATTCAAACTGTAGAATTCTGTCGGAAATGACAAGTGCAAACGCTTCGGTGTTGGCTGGAACATTGCGGGCGAATTCGGCCCGGATCTGAATATCCACCGTGGATTCTGTGAGACGCTCAGACTGATGACTCACATCAATGACAAACAAGGGGTACAAGTCGATGAAATCGGAGGGATTAATACCACCATTACTGAGGAGACTGTCCATGTTGTGGAATTTCTTTCTGAAGTCGGAGGCCTCTTTGAACACTCTGGCGATCCTATTTTCGTTGAAAGCTGCATTATAGTCGACTGCTGGATAACGTTCAGCGTTGAGGGTGACATGGATATTTCGCAATCGACAGTGATCGAACACGGAAGCATTATGGGTTTGGTCACCACTTCTGTTGGTTTGGAAGGCAATGATGATATATCTAGGCTTTTCATGACCACTCTTGGCAGCTAGGCGCCAGTTAAACTGTGAGGCTTGGGGAACGGCTATGGAATCGCACTGTCTCATGCGAAATCCACAGCGGATCTTGGATTTACTTTGGATGGTTTTGTACAGTTGCATCTTATTTTCGTCTGAGGGGTTGATGTGAGGGACGAACCATGATAGTTTACTTAGGACGATCTTTGCCGGATCGTTGACGGCAGCTGCTCTCAGAATGACATTAGCATTTGAATCGCGAACGAGTGAGAGTTCGTGCCTGAACCCGTACACTATTTTGTTGTAATCATCTGCGAATCCAAAAATATGTTTTAGGGGAATGGCAAACGAAAACGATCCTTTGTTGGTGGGCTTGGTGATAATGTATCCAAGGCGGGCTGCAAATCCAGTGTTCTCAGCCTCAGCGTCGGTGGAAGAATCATTATACCACAGTTGGTTGAGACCCTGCGATTTGTCGGGGTAGGTTAACATTCCCAGCATAGTGGTGGCGATGCCGGGGTCGTTAATATGTTCGATTTGCTGACCGGAAAGCCTGTAACTGATGCTCTTGAAGAAATACATGATATGATTATGGGTGAGCGACACAAGATCGCCATCGGCATATGCTGTGTCATCATTCTTGAGAAGTCGACCTTCCACCACGAGATAACTCTCAGCGGGATGTAGGAACAAATCCTGGGTTTCGATGTTGATTCGGATTTCGGCACCGGCATTGTTCAGCTGGGCACCGGCTTGTGGTTCGTATTCTCGATCCTGATATTCCTGGAGACTTTCGTCGAAGGTCAACCCTTCGGTGATTATAAGGATGTCAGGCATAATGTATTTATTTATAGCGTTGGACGAAGTCGTGGATGGTTTTGATACCAGAGCCTGAGATTAGATTGTTTAACCGAACTTGCTCTGGCTTCTTGCGTTGAACACTAGGCTGTTGAGGGGTTTTACGGCGTTTTCTGGGGCGGGTCACTTTATCAACCACATGGTCGACGGCTTTGGAGGCTTCGTACCTCACATCATCCACGAAAATATCATCGTCGTCAAACGTAACTGGTGAGCTTCCGATGAAGAGACCATAGATTTCAAATCGCAATCCAAAGGTGTGGTCGGCGGAAGGAGTCATACTGAGCTGTAAATACTGCTGTGCTCGAGGTCCGATGACGGTGTTTGTAGATGGTGCGATGGGTAGTGGATCGGCAAACTCAGGCGGTGGAGGAGGGAGGGCTGGCACTGCTGCAGGAAGGTCTGCGATCGTTGTGGTGATTTTTGAAGCTGCTTCCCGCTGAGCCTCAACCACAGGCTTAAACACCTTGGAAAGGTCTTGGCTGAGTCCAATCTTGTCGAGGCGATGCTGCATATTACTGGCTTGAATCTTCCGCTTGGTGTCTTGCAACTCCCTGGCAAGTGCCTCACGCTGCTTAGGGTCGGTAATCTTGATAAACGTCATTTATTCATAGGATCGAACGCTGTTGAACGCCCCTAAGCGTTGGTGTGAACGCCCCTAAGCGTTGGTTCGAAGGTCCTTAAGCGTTAGGAAAAACGCTCCCAAGCGCCTGGGGGAAGGTTCAGACGCCTTTCCCAATCCCTAGGGGTATCGACCGTATCCACTACGGTCCCATTTTTCTTTGCAATATTCAAGTGTCTGAGGCATAGGTCTTTACCCGGTTGGCATCGGTATGTGCACTGATGGCCTCGAATCGTCTCGGTAGGGCATTGGGGTTGAGGAAAGCGCTCCACCTTACCATACAGGCGGCCAGAGTTCCATGCGTCGAAATCACCTCAACCGCTATAGATCGGGCGGATGATCGTGCAACCGCATTTCCAACACATACTTATCATATCTAAGTATGATAATTTACATTTGCAGGGCTGGGGTTCCTCTGTGTCCAAATCTTCCTCATTCTTCAAGAAGAAGAAATCTGCGTACTGATCCAAGTCCCGTTGATTCTCCAGGAAAAATTCCTGCAAGTGATCCATTCTTTATTTTATACCTCATAGAACTCATCTAATTTGCATCGGTATTTCCCTGCTGACTTGGGGCTTGTGAGATCGATGGTTACAAATCCATAGGGTTGGAACCAGCAATTGCTTACACAGAGCGTCGAATTGTTCCTTGGTAAGATCGTTGCAGTGGTCACGCCGAATATGATCGAGATTCTTAGCATCTTGCTGAAAGAGGCAGATAAAGTTTGCATTTTCTCGAATCGATTGTCGGGGCAGTTTGAAGTAGTTCTGGCACAGGTAGAAACAATCGACGTTGTTGTGACGACCGCGCACGTAGTAGTCTTCACATGTGTTCTGTTTGCTCAGCATCAAGTCGTCGAACACTATGAGGTTTTTGCGTCTAGGATCGAGTTGCCGGGGGTCTGGTACATCGCTCCCTTGCTCGAAAAAAAAAGTGTCGATACCACTCGGGTGTCGTGGTGGTGGTAAGGTGTCAACCACATCGATCAATGAGTAGGGTGACTTGCCCTTGCACTGTAGGAGGTCTCGGATATCTTCCTTAGGAAAGCCTTTTCCCAGCGCTTGCTGCAACAGCTGGTAGATGGGTTGGTGAAGTGATTTTCCAAAGACGTACAATCGATCGTAGTCGAGCCATCCATCGCGCAGGAGTAGGTTGTTCAACAGCGTTGTTTTACCACAGTCCGACTTCCCAATGATCAACCCTCTGATCGACCGCTGTGGAAGGAGGTAGTGATTGCTCCTCTTGGGGACGTTGGCACTGTAGGAAATGTCTTCGACGTTCATTTATTTAAATAAAATAACGATGATCTTCTGCGTGAAATGTCGTAGGAAGACGGACACAGTTAACCCTGGCGAAACAATGACCAGCAATGGGCGACGGAGGAAGTTTGGCAACTGCAAGGTGTGCGGTGCCAAGAAGTCTCAGTTTGTTGCTACAACCGGTGCAGGGTTCATGAACAAGCTAATCAACCGATTACCCATGGAAATGCATCTGCCCGGACACAACTTCACCGGGCCAGGGACTAAACTTAGCAAGCGACTACTCCCCGATGGCACCCCAAAGGCTTGGTCTAAACCCATTAATCGAGTGGACCAGGCTGTATATCACCACGATCTTTGTTATGCCCAGCACAAGGATACAACCGCACGCAACTCCATCTGTGACAAAGCTATGCTAGCATCGCTTAACACCATTCCCAACCCTACCACACGCGAACGCATGGACCGCAGCATCGTCGGACCCATCATCGGTACCAAAGCTCGATTCGGTCTGGGTGTTAAAAAAATAGTTCGCTGGACCGATGATTTAGCTGAGTAGTTGCACAAACCAGTTCGACGTAAGTTTCAAAAACGCCGTGTGGTAGTGGGTGGTGTGGATGAGACCTGGGCGGCCGACCTTATTGATATGAATGCCTTTTCCAGGGAATACAAGGGAAATAAATTCATCCTGAGCATTATCGATGTCTTCTCCAAATATGGCTGGTTGATACCTCTCAAAAACAAGAAGGGGGTGACGGTGCGGGATGCCTTTCAAGCGGTGTTCAAGGAGCGTGTGCCCAAGAAGCTTTGGACAGACAAAGGCACTGAGTTTTACAACAAGGATGTAAGGCAGATGCTTCAAAAGCATGATATTGAACTCTACTCCACTGAGAATGAGGAGAAGTCAAGTGTTGTCGAGCGCTGGAATCGCACCATGAAAGAGAAGATGTTCAAATACTTTTCAGCCAACTCCACGCACACCTATATCGATGTCCTAGACGATCTTGTTCGCCAGTACAATACCACCAAGCACCGCTGCATCAAGATGACCCCTGTCGCCGCAAGTCACAAGAAGCATGAAAACAAGGTGTATTTGAACCTTTACGGTAGCATACCTCCCATGAAACCACCGCGATTTCATGCTGGCGACAAAGTCCGAATCACAAAGAAGAAAGGTACATTCGAGAAGGGATACACACCCCGCTGGACCGAGGAAGTAATCACCATTTCCCTAGTGTTGAACACTCAGCCGCCCACCTATCGCCTCAAGGATTTTAGCGGCGAGGAAATTCAGGGATCCTTCTATGAGCCCGAACTTCAAAAAATTGATCAGGACGTCTACCGCATAGAAAAGATCCTCCGCAGGCGAACCAAGAATGGGATTAATGAGGTGTTTGTGAAGTGGAAGGGTTATCCTAAGAATTTTAACTCGTGGGTCCCGCAATCAGATCTACAATAATCCTCAACAACCTTTCCGGTCTCAACCTTGAGACTGGAAAGATTTGGAAAACTAGGCATGCTTCAATTCGACAAAAACCCTCAATGCATCCAAATCCGACTGTAGACGATTGTAAAGGGCTTTGGTGACGGGTTCATTGTCAGTTTCTGGGAGTGGGAGATTCAGCACGTGAAACTTTTGCATATCCAGCTCAGCATTTATCTTACTACCGTTGGTTGAGGCGCATTTTGACTTATCGACTTTGCTATCTTCTAGAGTCATCACCTTTTGTGTGAGTTCTTTGATTGATGAGTCATACTCCTTTTGCATTCACTTGATGGTCATCTGCATCTGTTTACACTCAGAATCTAATTTCAATATAATTCAATATCTTTCATACCATCTTTCATTTGTTGGGTTACCCACCGTTTTGTCGCAGCATCCGAGCTGTCCTGGGGATGTCCTAGGCTAGAAATGCAATTGTCGTTCATATCCAAATCCTGTAGCATTCGCCGAAGGGATGTACGCTTTCTTGCATGAGATCCAAACTTATCCATTTATTTATAGAGTGAGAAGATTGTATCTTCCAGCGATTTTCCAGTCGCCAACACTTTCAACACGAATATGCAAAAGTGACTACACACCACCGAGCCTCGCTGCTGTAATTCATCGGTGCTATATCGAATTTCAGGCTGTAAGTAGTTAACCATCTCGTCAGGCGGTGGCAATCCATAGGAGTCAAAGTAATACTTTACCGGCCAACGTTTATACCAGCAAGTCCAATGCGTTCCAGGACCCTCCCAGCTATCGTGATTCAAGATTCCACATTAGATGCGGCGCGGGCTGAGTGGTAGAGTATCTCACATGAACACCCCTCTGAAACTTGGGATTCCTAGGCTGTAACGGCTCTCTCCAATTCCTTATTCAACAGGGGCTTGTGGGGGAGAATTATGCTGTGAATTCTGATTTTATCCATTTATTTTGTAGTGTCCATGGGCTAGGGTGCTAATTCCGTCGGGGAGAATGTGTCGCTTGGTATCTTTAGCCGAGAGAGTTACTTTGTTAATTTCCTGGGTGTAGATCTGATGGAGGTGGCTGCGGATAATATTCATGGACTTGTAGACCTCCTGCTGCGTGTCGAGGCATCTCTTGTAGTCGTCGAAGGTGATGTTGCGCTTGATGGTGGTCTTTGTGACTCCTTTGGCTCTCTTGGTGGCGGCGCCGTCATCTTGTAGGGGTACAGCTTCGGTCGGAGTCCCACGAAGTCGGTCATGCTCTTGCCGCCGCACTCGTCCTTGAACATGCCGATGATCTTCTTATTTGCGCCGACCGGAATTCCGGAGGGGTAGTCGGCCGGATAGTTCGACGTGTCAAATTTCTCCTGGACGTGGGGAGCGATATCCTTGTAAAAATCCTCGGTTCGGATCTCGTAGGCCAAGCTGTCGGTGTCGGTGAAAAGCAGCCGGGCGTCGTCGCCATACATCTTCCGCACGAATCCGTAGTGGAAGTCATACATCAGGATCTTCGAAATATCCAGGATGCATGCTCCCAGGTAAACGGGCTTATCGAACTTGAGCTTCGTCTTCTTCATATGGACGGCTGCCAGGTTCTCGGTGAAGACGACCCAACGATCGAAGTTGGGCTTGGCCACGAGCTTCAGCGCCTGCTTCTCGTTGGTGACCAGCCGGACATCGACCCTCTTGCGGATATTTTCCATGGTCTTACCGAAGACTGAATTATTAATGAGCTTGAAGAAATCTTTCTCGGAGTCGGTCTTGGCCAGGGCTCTAAGTTCGGTGTTTTTGTCGATGTACGGCTTGAGCCATGGGGATTGGTTAAACCCAATAATGCGGTAGACCTTCTTCAACACCGCCCCCTGGGAGATATAGTACTTGAGGTTACGAATGTGAAGGGTATATTTTTCACGTTTGCCTAGATGAGGCACCAGTTTACGCACCCCATCGATCTCCATGGTCTCCGGCGCCAAAGGGTAGTCGTTATGATCATCGTGGAGGTGATGGGGGTACTCTAGGTCACATTCCACCATAGCTCCATGATCGTCGGGAAAGTTTAAGACGGCCTCAATCTTTTCCGATTCCAACCATTCAAAACATTCTGTAGGTAGGGGTGGCGCCATGGCCCACCCGTACAAATTATTCGCGTCCAAATAAGTCAGATACTTGGTGGGTTGTGCTGAATCGTAATCGCTCATATACGGATTGTTAGCCTTACCAAGTCGATGGGAAATCATGGCCACACCTCCCCTAGTCGCATTTTCGAACATCAACAGCATATCCGGATCTGAGAGGAGTTCCAGTCGGACCCCAGTAAATTTTAGCGCCGCGTCGTAAGCTAGCCCTGGAGATGTGAAGTAGTGTGCAGGGTCGAGCTTGTAGTGTTTGATGCACATATCCCTGAAAACTTCGAAAACATCTTCCAATATTGCTACGTCGCTCTCCAGGTAGAGATTGTGATAGTCCTGTATCGTCCGACAGCTGAATTTCTCGAAGACCTGCTGCGCGTGCTCGTATTCCTCATCGCTGATGTGCGTGCCATAAAGTCTGCTAAAAAATTCCTCCTTGGGCGGTAGCTGCGTTTCCTCCAGCTTGGCGGGCCCATCCATATAATCGTAGGGATATACCCCTTTCCTAAGCATCAGTTCGGAGCGGTCGCCAAAGCACTTCTGCGTCGCGTTGAATTTGTCCTTGGTAAGATTCCCTGCCAAGGCTTCGAGAGAGCTAAGCATGAATCGCATGGAGTCGATGAACCTCATCTCAAGGTTTCCCACCTTTTGGAAAAGCTGATGTACTTTTCGTCAGTGTTGGGGATGCAGGTAATCATCCCTTCCCCTAATCCTAATTCCTTCACGAAAAGGTGGGCGTCGTACCCACTCAGGTTGTGAAAACGATGGGCACGTATTTAGGGAGCTGAAAGTCAAGATTGCACTGGTTGTGTGCGGCGCCGCGATACCTACCCGTGAGGTGATCGTGATCCCGTACCTTATCCTCACCCAATGCGCCACCGCAATGTGGCAGAGTGTGCTCGCCGCGAAGCTCTCCTTATCTTCGTCCGTCATTGTCATGGGTTTGTTGTCCCGATAGATTTTGTCGATCTCCCCAACTTCCTTCTCCATGAATTTCTTGGCCGCATCCTCCCCACAGTAGACGACCAATTCCTTGTGGTCGCCTTGGGCATACTTCACCCGGTAGCAGAAACCCGATGGTCGATGTAGCTGGTATGCCTTCGTGTAGGCCCGCGATGGGTCGGGTTGGCAGGTATCCATCTTTCCCGTGAAGTACTCGAAATTCGCGTAGATGGTAAATGGAACCCTCATCTGACGCTTGTGGTGTTGGAAGCTGATGAAGGATCCTTCTTCGGGCATCTCGATTCTGACCGCATCCTTTTTGCCGCAGTACTCCATATGATCGTCAAGGATGTCCTGCCTGGAAAAGTGGCACAGGCATCTGCGGCAAAAAAAGAGCTCGTGCCCGTGCTACGTCACTTGCGAGCTCAAGAGTCGTGACAAGCTCTTAATCCAGCAGTAATGCTGCTTGCTATCGCTGGTTAGGAAAAGGAGATCTACGTGCTGTGCGCCGGTGTTCTTGGATATCCTTAGGGGATATATCTGGAGGTCCTCTTCCCCATCCTCACCCTTCTTCAGACCATCATAGCCAAAGACGTTGATGTTGAGGTCTGCTTTCCGCCTCTAGAATTTATCGATCGCCTTGAGGGACACTGGGAATTCAATATCATCGAATTTTAGCTCATTCCCCACTGCTTGTACTGACCTACCCGCTTGGTGCAGTTTTTGTCCACTTCCTCGTGATGTAGGGCTGAAAGAATAGCCCAACGGAAGCACTCCTGATCTTGGTTTTGGACGTTGATGACGGCCTTCATCTGAGCGAGTGGCTTTGGGAGTGGTATGTAGGAGCTGCCCCTAAGTGGCTTGAATTCGTTCAGGTGGATCTCTAGCTGCTCGATGTGGGCGAAGGTCCATCCACTACCCTCGCGCATATACCTTAACATGCTTTCCTTGATCTTCCTTACCATGACCCCAATCTCGAAGTCCAGGTCTGCTGATTCGGTGATGACTGTCTGGGCTGATCTGAAGTAAGGGATGACGTAGGTATTCCCCCCAGTCGCGGGATTCGTTTTAACCAGCTCCACTTTCAGCACTAGCTGTACCTTCAAGCCCTACTTTCGGGTAAGGGCATCTTCGATCGTCCTGGAGATGGTGCTGCGACTTACCTGAAAAAAAAACGTTTCCAAATCATGCTGCTGAAGCGGGTCAATTCTGACTGTGCCAAAGACTCCTTTCAATGCATCGCGTCGGTCGACTACCTTAATCTCGTCTTCCACTGGGGCATTTTCGATATCCTTCTTCACCAGGTCGGTTAGGGCGGCTCTTCCTAGTCGGGAATAGTTGGTAATTTCCCGTCTTTTGGCAATGGTCTTCAGTTCCTTTTTGGTGAAAACCTCTTCGCGAGTAAATTTGTGGGCAGTATTGGTCTCAATTAACTTAACCAATTCCCTTTAGGTTTCCTACTGTATCCCTTAAGACCCTCCTTCTTCACGATTTCTCGAAGTTCTTTCATGGTGGTTTTCACCACGATCTTCCCTACAACTGGGGTATCCTCCTCCTC
Source organism: Mytilus coruscus (assembly GCA_017311375.1). NCBI lineage: Eukaryota > Metazoa > Mollusca > Bivalvia > Mytilida > Mytilidae > Mytilus > Mytilus coruscus. The sequence continues at coordinate 88,101,272 of CM029597.1, read as the reverse complement.
CTGCTGGCGTGGTTCTTTACTGTGTCTCCAGCAAAGCCCATCTTTCCCTGGTTTACTCTTACAAAACTGTCCCTTCTTTCTTTTTAGTAAAGCACCACAAGTTTTGAGTTCTTCATTTTCTTTGAACTGATCCATATTCATATCAACACTATTGAATGCCATCTCTTTATTTATTTTAATTTCATCCATCTCACTTGTAGCAACACGGTCCTTTAAGGTGTCTCTACAATTGTTTGCAAAAGCCATATTTTATTTCTACCCTAGGATTACATTCCTTTAAGGTGTCTCTACCATTGTTTGCGAAAGCCATATTTGTATTTACCCTTAGACTAATTGAAATGCTAGTCCGTTTACATTGTAAAAAATCTAAAGTTGGATTCATGCTAGATTTCCCCTTAAAAATGGAAAGTGCCGCAGAATCGGCCTTTTGATACTAGTGAAATGTTTACCTCCGCCACATTTTGTATTTGTGGTTGTCATTGGTTCATGTCTCTCATATTTGTTTTATGTTAATTGTTTTGTTATAAATTAGGCCGTTAGTTTTCTCAATTGAATTGCTTCCTATTTTTCTTGTCGGGGCCATTTATAGCCGATTATACAGTATGGGTTTTTCTCATTGTTAAAGGCCGTACGGTTGCCCATAATTGCTTACATCCACTTTATTTGAAATTTGGTGGATAGTTGTCTCATTGGCAATCAAACCTCATCTCCTCATTTTAATATTTCTATTATCATCTGTTTAATTATTTCTTATTTATTGTTTCTTTGTTTAATTTGTACAATATACAAATAACATATTAATGTATTTACTTTCAAGTTCAGCTATCAACAAAAAAAGCTTCCTTTCAAAGTCTGCCTTGAATAGTGAAGGTGTAGCCTAGATCTGTTTTACTCTTGAAGCTGTAAATTAAAAACTTAACATAAAATATCATTATGTCAATATGTGCTTAAGAACAGGATCGTACAGAGCAATAACTAGAAAAAAACCATACATACATCTGGCAGTCTAAAAGATTTTTTTTATATCTCAATCCTTTGAGCCTTCCCCTTTAAATCTTGGTAAATGAATTAAGAAATGGTTCATAAAATGAAAATAAGTTTAAGACAAGTTTTTACTTTAACTCGATACCAAGGGTTATCAAAAAGTATATTATACAGTTTTTATGAACAAAATGAAATTCTAGATATTCCTCATGGTTCTGAGCATTAGGTTCAGACTGTTGTTCAATTTTTATGTCAGAAGCTTTTTCTTAAGCTATTATTGCTGTCAACATGGTCAAATCCAAAATTACCGGTCATAACTTTAAATTTCAATTTGAATGAGCTGTCAGTAATACAATTTATGAATTACTGAAACTCTAAATATTCAATTATTATAATATAATTGACAATATAATATAATCTACTTGAAAAGTAACGTTTGATGAAATTTTAATCTTAATTTCGGGCATGCAAGTAAAGAAATAACCTGCAGTATGAAGTATTTAATCAATATTTGGTTATGTTTTGCAACAACATATTGAACAAGAAAGCCAAAAAAAATGTAAACACTTGTTTGCTGTCTGGCAGAAAGATAGGGTAAATAGATAAAATAGTTGTATTTTTTTATATTTCTTGTATCTAAACTATTTATAGACTATATACAATATGTTCTGAACTTAATCATGCTTAACAAAACAAATTTTGACTTTTAACAGTACTTTACAAAAAAATGCCAGAAAATATGAAAGGAAATCGAAAGGGATTCAGATAGGAGACAGAAACAAGAATGTGTCCATAGTACACGGATGCCCAACTTACACTATCATTTTCTATGTTCAGTGGACCGTGAAATTTGGGTCAAAACTCTAATTTGGCATTAGAATTAGAAAGATCATATCATTAGGAACATGTGTACTAAGTTTCAAGTTGATTTGACTTCAACTTCATCAAAACTGCCTTGACCAAAAACTTTAACCTGAAGCGGGACAGACGGACGAACGAACGGACGCACATACCGAAAACATAATGCCCCACTACTATCGTAGGTGGGGCATAAAAGAACTGACATAAACATCAACAATTTATTTTAGTATACTTGAATAGGAAATGTTTTCTTGTGTTACTATTAAATTACCTTCAGCTAATTAAAACTTGATTACAATCAAAATTCTACTAACTTCTGTAACCAAATGTGATTCTGAAACACTGCTAAAGTATCAAGTCTTCTACTCATCATATATATATACATTTCAGTATATATTTGCCTAATATTCAGATTTTTTTCTGGAAAAATAAATATTCAAATACATGTACATGTACATGAAAGGAATATGTTCGATAAGGCCCAAAAATGGCCCCCTTTTTTAGCTTAATTTTCAAATTAGGATTTATTGACCAATATCACAATGAATCAAAGCTAATACAGTGACTAGATAGGAAATAAGCCTTTCTGTTGAAAGTTTACGTTCCTGCGACTCTTTTCACAAAAAATCTTACGATTAAAATTGATCGTAAGTTATACTGAAATGTGTATGACTTTCGAATACTTTTACTCTTAAGATTTTTTGTGAAAAGAGCCGCTGCGTTTTATTCATGATGTCACAAATAGTACTCATTTTGATTTTCCACGAAAAAATCAATGAAAATGGGTAAATTTCCATTGATGATTGGACAGGAAACATAGAGCGCATACGTCGACAAAAAAGATCTTTTAAAATGTTTGTAAAGACATTTTACATGTCTGACTTGAAAATTCAGTTTGTCGACGCCTGCGTTCTATGTTTCCTTGTCCTAAATTTGATTAAAATCAGGCCGATTTTGTCAAATTTCGCCAAAATCTCTTATCTTGACCTATTTGGGATGTACAAATCAACGCTTTAGAATAAAACTTTGACACAAATAGTTCTATTTATTTTTCTCACATATCTTATAGTCAACTTAAAACATTTTTTATCTTGTAAAATTGAACTTTATAATCGGGGTCAAATATGGCCCTTACCGAACTTACTCCTTTAGTCCACATATTATGCCCCTTTCTATTGACTGAAAAACAAATGTCACATAATCATCTTTAGTAATGTTAATATTATGAAAAGTATATACATATATAACATGTTATCATTAAAGATTGGCATCATGCATAGGGATTTTATCATGTTTATGCTGAATGACTAAAATATTTCTTTGTATGTATAATTTTTTTTATTTTTTCTTCCTTTTTTTACATTTCTTTTGTTGTGTGTTATTTAATTAATTTTGTATATATATTCATTATATCTCGATTATATGGGGCCTTGGTGGCCAAGTAGTTTAAGTAGTGAAACTACTGTATCACTAGCCAGTCAACACTGAGGTTGTGAATCCCGCACGGGGCAGGTGATGACGTGCCACTCGACTCCAATCTTAATTGACTAGGATTGGCAGTTTTCCTACTGAAGGTCGATGGTTATCTCAAGCTTCCTCCATAAAAAAAACTGGACGCCACGAAATAGCACAATAGGTTAAAAGTGGCCCTAAACACCAATCATTCAATATCTCAATAATGAGGAAATAAAGACATGAATGAATCAATAAATGTCCATTAGTTCTTTTTTTTTTTAAATTATTAGCATTAACAGTAGGTTTTTTTTTTATGATGATTCCAATTATGCAAGCTTATTGTACAGTGTGTTAAAATTATATAAACAGCAGCAATAGGAGTGAACGATTAATAAGCCCTCCAAATTCATATCAAATTTGTTTCAAGAATGAAATGAAATGTTGTAGAAGGCAGTACAGTACCATGTATACCATAATAATCAGACATGATTTAAGACCTATTTTATTTATTTTTTTAAAAGTAACAATGAGTTGCATCTGATGTCATGCCAAGTACATTGTGTACCCCCATTTGTTATTAAACATTGACTGACAGAATTTCCATACCAAATATCAAATAATTTCTTAGAACTGGAGTAATTTGTAATAGAAATCATGGTCAGATGGACAAATAAAACATTGAACAGTCTTTGATGCATACCACCTACTCAGTGAGAGAGGGTTGAATAAGATAAGGGCTGTTCCAAAATTAATTGTGGTTGGGACGGGAGGCACTGAAATTAACTAATATCATGAATATTGGGTTGGTTGTAATTTCCTTAGAATTTCTTTAGAAAAATACTTCATTTAGTAAAATAAAAATTTTATATTACGGATGGTTGGTATAAAAAAAAAGTGCCTCCCTGTTAGGTAATTCCTGAACAGCCCTAAGTCATATCTATTGTTTTTTCACTTCTTAGGTACATTTTGTATATATGTATATATATAGTTATACATGTTATATGATTATTCTATTCTTATCACCTTTTACATTTGATTTATCAATTTTGTATGCATTACATAACGTCCTTGTCGTCCAGTGGCAAATATTTCATGCTAACATTCACAACATTTTGTTCTGCAAAGTTATTTAGATATCATATGTAGCATTAATGTAAAAATGATATCTAACTGACTCTATTTTAAAAGAGTAAAATCCATTTTATTCCTTTTTATAATCTTTTTCAATGTTTACCATAAATGAATGCAGATTTCATAAAGAAACACACAATTTTTACAATATTCCATGTTTTTATTCATATAATTGATAAAACTTACATTTAATTTTCGGGAAATTTCCCAAAATATATGAAAGTTTTAAAATATTTGTGGTAAAGATGTATGTGACAACTTTTTATTCGGGAAATGTCCCGAAATCATTTTCAACATTATTTTTTATAACATATATGTTGGCAAAGTGTTTTGACAAACAGATCTGAAACACATTTCGGGAAAAATCCCGACAAAAATAAACTAAGTGCAAAATGTATAACACAGATGTCTTCAAATATTTCGGGATTTATCCCGAAAACCCAAAGTATATGCTAGAACTCATGACTAATAATTTCTTTTCACATTTCGGGAAAAATCCTGAAAATATAAATCTTTATCAGGCACACACTTGTTGCATAGATTTTTTACCTATTTCGGGAAAAATCCCGAAATAAAATCTACAAGCAAAAATTATGCTACAGATTTCTTAAACATATTGGGAAAAATCCTGAAAAACAAAATCTATAAGATTTTACAACACAGAATTTTGATACATTTAGAAAGTTTTTATGTAAATTTGTTTCCAACATTTGTTGAAATATTATGATTCATAAAAAATATGTGTCTAACTGAAAAAAATATGAATTTTGTTTATAAGCATACTTTTCATTACATTTTCGAAAAAAGTATTTTCTAAGAAATATAAAGGTTGCTCTCTACTGCATCTCTTTTGTCATGCTTCAGTGATTCCTATATATAATCAACAAAATTTGTCCCACAAAGGGGGAGGGGGCCCAGGCCCCTCTAAATCCACCTCTGATAAGTGGTCGATTTTAAACTGGCCTAAGCATAAACTTTAACATGTAAACTATGCGAAAGATTCTAAGTTATTAGACCATGATTGAGGGTTCAAGGTAAAAATCCCTAGCAAATGCGTTGCCAAAAGCTTATTCAACTCCATATAAAATATCCCTGACCTTCTATTAGTGGTTCTCTTTTAACTGAATTTTTCAAAAACCTTACAGTGTAAACTAAGTCAATATACAAATACTGAGAGGCCGGTGAGGAAGGCGGTGCTCTGTGAGATGTGTGTCCATTACGCATTATACCCTCCTCCCACAATCACATTTCCATGTTCAGTAACTTATTTGTAATTATTTAAAAATGACTTCATAATGAACACTTGTAAGTACAAAGTTTCAAGTTTATTTGACCATAACATCATAGTAAACTAATGTACACCAAAGACTTAATTACCTACTGTACTGTTTGTACATCTTGAAAACAAAATGATTGATAAAACTGGTTTCAACTCATTACTTCAAATGCCAATGAAATTTTAAAATAGGATGTAAAAAACTAAAACTCAAAAATATTTAATAATATAGCCTCATTTCATTTTCCTAATTTGCACAATTTTTTTTGTCACAGAAAAATGGAAGAAACTATCTTTAATTATATTTTTAAATTTCTTTGATGTTCTCCACAGCAAAAAAAAATAAAAATACTGTTCTAAAATAAAATACATGTACTATATAATATTACAAATACATTTATAACTACAAATCAGAGTAGACATGTGAATAAATCTTCATAACACGTGCAATGTTTGTTATATTCAGATGGAATTATTACATGTTATATAAATTGATCTGTTTCTTTACTGATGACTAGTTCTTTCTTCCTTTCAATCCTGCCTATAAGAGCAAAGTAAAATAACATTTAATAAAAGATAACAAAAACATTCTATTCCACTGTACATGTTAAATGTAAATATTAATAGTGAAATCAACAATTTTGATCATGCTGATAGGTTGAGACTATCACACTTGACATTTATAACAAAACTTCATTTCCCCCTCTGAACATTTTGATTGCCTTGTGTGACGTTTCACACAATCAACATGATCATAATGTACATAACTTTTCCAACATTTTTTTACAATAAAGATGGTATAGCCATTAATAGTTTTCAAAATTATTTCAGTGTAGAGTTGAGTAATCTTTTCCTTTCTCCAATTGAATGTTACTGGCAACCTGCATTCTTCTATGTAACTTTTTTCATTTTACAAAACTGATCAAGATTTAAAAGGGAGCAATATTGAGTTTTCAGAAACTACTGCAAGTCCATGTGCCTATCCAAAGTCATGACTTTTCCTGTCACCTAAAGTTGTATCTTAAAGCTTTTGTTTTAGGAATTTGATGTTGATAGTAGATGTTTGTTTGTTTTTGGCTTTTCAATTGACAATTGAGATGTTTATTAAATTCTACAATCACGTGTTAATCATTTCAAGACAGTTGACCTATAAAATATGATGAAACCTTTTCAACTGATTTTTATAGTTTGTTCTTATGTTGTGCTGTAACACCACTGTTCCAGGTTAGGGTAGGGTTGAGCACTCAAAACTTGTTTAACCTGCCACATTCTTCATGTGCCTGTCACAAGTCAGAGCCAGTATTTCCATGGAAGTTGTTGGTTTATGTATGTTATATATTTGATTTTCGCTACTTGTTTTGTTATAAATTAGGCCGTTAGTTTTCTCGGGCCTTTTATAGCCGACTATACAGTATGGGTTTTTCTCATTGTAGAAGGCTGTACAGTTACCTATAACTGCTTACATCCACTTTATTCAAACTTTGGTGGATAGTTGTCTCATTGGCAATCATGCACCATCTCCTTATTTTTTTATAAGTATAGGTCAAAACTGCATCTATGCTGTTTATTTATTTTTTGTGTTGTTGAGTTGCATTTCATCTGTAATAAACAGGTATAAATTCTTGTAACAATATGTTTTATCTATGTGAAAATCATGGATTATTTATTCCTTTCAAAATTCTGTGAATAAATAAATGGGGAATGTGTCCATGGGACACGATGATGCCCCCGCTTGCATATAACATGTTAAAGGGTCATAAATCAAGAAAGAAGTGACACACAGTACCCAAATGAGTACTTGATCTGAGTTTTGTGGTAATAAGCATTGTGTATAAGTTTTTGAACATTTAATTAAGCAAACTTAAGTTTATAGTGAACTAAAATGAATAAACAGCTGCACCATGAGTGCATGATACGCCCATCGCTTTTTCAAAGAATAAAGTTCAATAACTTCTTAATGTCATAACAGAAATTCATGAAAAACTAAAGGGAGGTTATCTTAATAGATACAAACCAGTCACCAAAGTTTCATGATAACTGCTCAAAGCATGGTCTGAAAACTGGAAAATCACCCTTTTATGAATAAAATCACATAACTCCAAAACTTAAAATCTAAAATTAATAAAAATCAAAAGGAGCTTAAGTCAAAAGATATAAACAATTCACTAAAGTTTCATGAAAACTGCTGAAAGCATTTTGAGTCATTGTCCGAAAACTGGAAACGTAAAATTTTGAATTTATAAAATCGAAAGTCAATAGATATAAACAATTCACCAAAGTTTCTTGCAAATTGGTGAAAGTTTTTTTGAGTTATTGTCCGAAAACTGGAAATTCCCCCTTTTGTAATGAAAAAAAACCCAAAACTTGGAAACTTAAAATCTAAAATTTATAAAAAACGAAAGGGAGCTCACCTCAATAGATATAACTAATTCACCAAAGTTTCATGTAAATTGGTTCAAGCGTTTTTGATTTGTCAGACATGTTGACGACAGACGGACAGACAGATGGACGGACAGATGGATGGACGGACTGACGGACAACGGTATACCATAATACGTCCTGTAACTGGCGTATAAAAATTTGGCAATTTTTCTATTTGTAAAGGAGCATAACTCTAGAACAGTAAAAGTGAGGCCACCAACATTCAAACTTGATCTGTGTTTTGTGGTAATAAGCATTGTGTATAAGTTTCATAATATTTGGTTCAGGCAAACTAAAGTTAGAGAACGGACACAAAAAAAATCAGCAACTTTTCCATTTGTAAAGAGGCATAACTCTAGATCTAGAATGGTAAAATGACGCTACCAAAATTCAAACTTGATTTGTGGTTTGTGGTAATAAGCATAATGTCATGAATGTATAAGTTTCATAACATTTGGTTGAGGCAAACTAAAGTTAGAGAACAGAAACCAATTAATGGGACGTACAGACTTACACTGGTAAATTATTAAGTCAGGATTTCGTTACCATAAATTACCTAAAACTTTTAATAAATTCTTTCATAGATACAAAGATTTGATTAGTAAATTTGGCTGTACCTGTAGAAAACTTATAAAAACGGTATTTCACATCCTAAATTTTACAGTAATATTGTACTAAAGCACGGAAATCACTGTGTGATCCATGTAAACTCATCGAACCTTTAAACAAACTTATTAGTAAAGGTTATCTTACAAATTGTTGTAATTAGATCTTTGAATATAGTTTACATTAGCACAAATAACTATTTTGTCATCAGCAAATCAATTTAAAACAACTAAATTTGTATTTTTTTTAAGTGGGATGTATAAATACACATCCAAGTTAATTTTTTCTATATATATAGAGGTTAACATAACTATAATCCTACAGCCTGTCGATACTTTTATTTTTGGCATTGCACAAGTCATGTCTTCTTTGACTGTCCATGATATTAAAATACTAAATCCCTGGGATGTGTTTTAGTTGATTTTAGTCTCTGATGTATGATTTTTATTATTAATTGATTAATTTTGGCTTTTAACTAGCTTTCAGTATACGTAACTGCGAGTACTCTCAAATCGTACTTTCATGTTGACCTGTTGATACAATCGTATTGTTTTTGTTATTCAATCTTTCTCTATTTTTAATATATACCAGCTGCTTTGATAAGTGTTTAGTATGACTTTAAATTTTACTTCTGTTTCTCGTACTATGAACAACAAAATTATTTATTTTGTAAAAATATTTCTGTTTTCCATTTATACTGTGTCTTTCTATGTTGTGAAGTTACACTATTTTTCGGGTAAGGTTGAAGGTTGGTACCTATTAAAACGTTTAAACCCGCTGCATTTGTTTGCACCTGTCCTAAGTCAGGAACCTGATGATCAGTAGTTGTGGTTTGTTGATGTGGTTCATAAGTGTTTCTCTTTTTTTCATTTTTTATATAGATTAGACCGTTGGTTTTCCCGTTTGAATGGTTTTACACTAGTCATTTTTGGGGCCCTTTATAGCTTACTGTTCGGTGTGAGCCAAGGCTCCGTGTTGAAGACCTTACTTTGACCTATAATGGTTTTTCTTTTACAAATTGTGATGGAGAGTTGTCTCATTGGCACTCATACCACATCTTCTTATATCTAATTACGTACAGAAGTACAAGGGTAAAACTTAATGCCCCCTCCGCTACGACGGGGCATAAAAATGCATATATATAAAAGCAGCAGGACTCTTATTAAGACTGAATTTGACAGTACCTTATTCTGCATTCTTTCATCTTTAACCATTTATACTAGTTCTTCTGGTATCTCCTGATTGTTGTCATGAATTTAGGTTCTTCATTTCTTTAACGTCCAGGCAATTTTGGTAAGAAAGCACCATATTTCAAGCTAAGTGTACCCATGGTTTGTCCTGGGTGTATTTTGATAAAAATGATAAATGTTGACTGCATCTCTTGGTGTCTCTCTTGTAAAACAATAATGCAAAGTCTCTGTGTGTTGTTTAACATTACTTAATCATAGGAGTTAACCAGTACCATATATTGTATTATAATTTCACTTTTCAAACATCTGGAATAATCCTGAACAGTGACTGCACAGTTTCAGCATCCTTTGTTCTTAATTTTTCTGATATTAGCTGAAAGCAGGATCAATATCTTCATGTGTGTGGCCAACAAGTACGAACGACCAGAGAACCTGAAAAAATATCTGTTGAGTTCTTGACTAGTATCATTTATTTATCCATTAAAGAAGTAGAGCTTTGTTAGAATTTTGAAAGGTGGAAGCAGTATAATTACTTTTAATACACTAAAATATGTAATAAATAAAACTAGAATGTGTCAATGAAACACAGATGTCCCTGCTTGTAAATATATCTCAAATTTATCAATATTTTTATTAATAAAGTAACATAATATGAGAATGGTGAAAGTGACGACACAAAACTTGATCAGTGTTTGGTGTTAATAAGCATTGTGTATAAGTTTCATAACACTTGGTTGAGGCAAAGTAAAGTTAGAGTGCAGTTTGGGTTTTGAACTAGTTTTCAATTACTTCAACATGTTCAAGTTCCTGATATTGATTCATGTTTTTTATTGCAGTACAGTACATACTAATCTGATGGTTTATGAGAACACAATTAATACAAAGACAACAACACGTTTATCAAAATATCATTTTCATTTTGTTACTTCTTAATATTCTAAAACCACAGAAGAAAAATAAATTTCCATATCTTGCCCTGTTAATGAGTTTTGATGAAAATTAGTTTTAAAATTATTCATCAAATACACAGGATAAGAACATGCGGGTAGTGCTCTGTGGTTAAATAATTGACTCATTTTCATAGGTTTATGACCACTGACCAGCTATAATAATAATGGCTATAGAAAAAGAGGTGTATAACAAGTGTTTAGAAATGAAGAAGATAATGAACTTCAAAGAAAAATACATTTTTATTTTAGAGCTGCCATGAGAAAAACATATAATAAATTTTATAGCAATAAGGAATTAAAATATTAATGTACAAGCATTAATCAAATATAGTTAAGTACAACATTTAATATTGTTGATGTTAATAACATTTCTATAATATAACAGATTTTCTTGAGGAGAATTTCTAGAATATATGAATTTATGAGGGCTGGGATCCCGCTAACATGTTTAACCCTGCCACATTCTGTATTTATGTGCCTGTCCCAAGTCAGGAACCAGTAATTCAGTGGTTGTCGTTTGTTGCTGTTTTAAATATTTGTTTTTTGTTCATTTTTTTGTACATTAATTAGGCCTTTGTTTTCTCGTTTGAATTGATTTACATTTGTGATTTCGGGACCTTTTATATCTAACTATGTGGTATGGGCTTTGCTCATTGTTGAAGGCTGTTCTGTGACCTATAGCTGTTAATTTCTGTGTCATTTGGTCTCTTGTGAAGAGTTGACTCATTGGCAATCATACCACATCCTGTTTTTTATATGTACACCTTACAATCATTCTATACATCAAATATAGTTGACCTACTGCTTTAAGTATTTTAAAAACAGACCAAAACACAAAAACTGAACAATTGACCAATTAACCATGAAGGTGAGGTCAAAGTCACATGATACCTACCAGACAGTCATGTAAGCCTTACAACCATTCCATACACCAAATATAGTTAAGCTGCTGCTTATAGTATTTGAAAACTGACAAAGACACAAAACCTTAACATTGAATACTGAACCATGAAAAGAGGTCAACCTCAGTGTTGACTGGCTAGTGATTACAGTAGTAACTACTTAGAACACTCGGCCACTGAGGCCCCCAACTGTGAAAATGAGGTCAAGGTCAAATAAAACCTGCCAGACTATCCATGTGTCTGGCTTTCTTCAACAGAAGTGGCAGGCTCGACAAAAAAGGACTAAATCACGCAACTCTAACCTTGAATACTGATCCATATAATGAGGTCAAGTTCAGGTGAATTGTTTCTGACAGACCAGGGCTTCCAAAATTTTCTGATGACAGCCGGACATTTTTCAAGGAAATATTTTCAAGTCCGGAATAAATGACCGTTTTGGAAGCCATGGTGCACAGTATTTCCTATTAAAAGAAATATGTTGCAAAATATGCAAATTTGAAACTATTTGTGGAAAATAGGAATTTTGCTATCTTTCAATCATAAAATTTCATAATATTTTAAAGATCTGAGTTTAACTTACTATTCACAACTGTGGAAAAATAATTCTATAGTGGTGTAAACTGAACTGTATCTGTTTAACCCTGCTTAATTCTATATATATGTACATGTACAAAAATAAGATGTGGTATGATTGCCAATGAGACAACTCTCCACAAGAGACCAAATGACACAGAAATTAAAGGTCACTGAAGGCCTTCAAAAATGAATAAAACCATGTATATATATATGCTTGTATCAAAGTCAGATGCCTGTAACTCAATGGTTGCTGTTGGTTTATGTCTGTCAAATTTGTTTTTCTTTTTTTGTTTTGTAATAAATCAGTCCTTTTATAGCTGACTATACAGTATATGTTTTGCTCTGCATTGTGGAAGGCTATACAATGACAACATGTGGTGTCCTTAAGTTAATTCTACTTCATTTTTCAACCATACCACATCTCCTCATCTTATATTTATCTAGGTGTTAAGTGGTCAAAATTACTCTAAAAAATTTCAGACCATTTAGAATTAGCTGAGCCTGTCAAAGCTATTCTGCATATAAAATCCTGAAATCCAAGTACATGTATAAAGATAGTAAGAGGGGATGAACAGACAGACAATATTACAATAAATTATCTCCAAAAAATTTCAAACTTTAAAAAAATAGCTCTCCCATTTATATCTTAAAACAAGAGGCTCTCAAGAGCCCGAATCGCTCACCTGTAACATTTTGCTGAAAATCTAAAAATGCCATTTAAATGTTCTTTGTATCTGTCATATTTTCTTGAAAAGCAAAAAAATGCATTTTACCCCTATGTTCCATTATAGCCATAGTGGCTATGTTTCTTGACGTGCAAGGAAATAAAATACAAAATTTATACTAAATACTCTGAAACACATTCAGCCCTAGTTTGGCTCAAAAAAATTCAGCAGTTTCAAAGCCGAAGATTTTTTAAAGTAAGGCAAGCAAACTAGATGAACAAAGTGTGAAAAATTGTCTTTAAAGGGTAATAACTCCTTAAAAGAGGTCAATTGACAATTTTGGTCACATAAACTTTTTTGTAGATCTTACTTCACTGAACCTTTTTTTATCTTTATCTTCAATAATATTCAAGATAATCACTAATAAACTGTTATCACAGAGATATGTCTCACTTTTTTGTAATTTTAATAATGCAAATGTTGAAATTAAAATAGCAACACTTCAACATGTAAGTTTTGCAAATATTCAAAGTCAATGAACCATGACTGAAGGTACATGGCTAAACAATCTCCATGGAAATGAGATGTGCCAATGCTAATACAACTGCATACCAAATACCATTGACTTATCATAAGAAGTTCCCCTTAAACAAACCTAAACACAAATATTACATGTAAACTAAGCAAAATTTCAAAAGTCAATAAACCATAACTGAGGGGGCGGGGTCAAATAATCTCCATGGTAATGAGATGTGCCAATGCTTATACAACTGCATACCAAATATCATTAACTTACCACTAGTGGTTCCCCATAACCAACCTAATCACAAAATAATACATGAAAACTAAGCAAAAGTTTCAAAGTCAATAGACTATGACTGAGGGGGCGGGGCCAAATAATCTCCATGGAAATGAGATGTGCCAATGCTTATACAACTGCATACCAATTATCATTAACTTACCACTAGTGGTTCCCATAAACTGACCTAATCACAAACTAATACATGAAAACTAAGCAAAATTTCAAAGTCAATAGACCATGACTGAGGGGCGGGGCCAAATAATCTCCATGGAAATGAGATAGGCCAATGCTTATACCACTAGTAGTAAGTTAAAGATATTGATATGCAGTTGTATAAGCATTGGCCTATACAACTGCATATACATTCCTTGAAAAGCAAAAAATGCATTTTACCCTATGTTCCATTATAGCCATATATAGTGGCTATGTATATATTCCTCATAAACTGACCTAATCACAAACTAATACATGAAAACTAAGCAAAAGTTTCAAAGTCAATAGACCATAACTGAGGGGGCGGGGCCAAATAATCTCCATGGTAATGAGATGTGCCAATACTAATACAACTGCATACCAAATATCATTGAATCACCACTAGTGGTTCACCATAAACTAGACTTAATCACAAACTAACACAATGTTGACGCCGCCACCGCCGCCGGACACAGCATACCTATGTCTCGCTTTTTGACTCCGTCAAGCAAGACAAAAACTGCAAAATTTCCTTTAAATTACCAATTTAGTGGCAGCAACCTAACAATGGGTTGTTCAGTTCGGCTGAAAATTTCAGGGCTGATAGATTTCACCTATTGAACATTTTTACCCATGTCAGATTCGCTCTAAATGCTTTAGTTTTTGAGATGTAATCCAAAACTGCATTTGACCCCTATGTTCTATTTTTAGCCATGGCAGCCATTTTGTTGATGGATCAAAACTTCGGATAAAATTTATAAACTAGATACCTTAAGGAACATTCAGGTAAAGTTTAAAAGCATTCGGCCCAGTTGTTTCAGAGCAGAAGATTTTAAATGTAAGCAAACATGATGAACAAATTGTGTAAAATTGTCTTTAAAGGGCAATAATTTTATATGATTTGCATATCTATAAATACTTGAATTGGATTGGTGAATTAGATTTTTTCCTTGATTTACACTTGATAAACCATGTTTCCGAAACTACTTTCGTAACCTTCACTGTGATCTATTCATGCGCGATACACATGCATGCAGGGATCCCGGATTTTCAGCAAATTGAGATTGAAAACAAATACATAAAATTTGTTTCTATTCTAATGCATATATAACAAAAAGAAATAATGCATTAAAAGCTTCTAAAATGTATAAAATTAAGATTTAAATAAAATTTCGTGAAATTTCATGAATGATTTAGCGATTTTACATCATGGCAAATACGACGTCATACAAATGAAAACTTAAAAGCGAAAGATTATTTCACTACTTGTACACTTCAAATTTGAATTATTTCTCATTAAACATGTTAAAATGAAGTTTTTGAGGTAGGTGCTATTTCATTTTAGGTTCTGTTGCATTTATCGAACATTTATGGATTTTAGAAAGTCAATATTGCGGCCATCTCCTTAGATACGACCTGTGCATTTGGTGGTAATTTATATAGTAGCCATTACACAAAAAAATGTTAATTAAAAATCGTGAATATTTGGCTTAAGAATTATAAGGATTAAACACATTTTTCTAGAGGTTATTGATGTGTAAATCAGGGCTCTTACTCACAAACTTAACATAAAAGTCCTTAAGGGGTCAATTAACAATTTTGGTCATTAAAACTTTTTTTGTAGATCTAACTTTGCTGAACATTATTGCTGTTTACAGTTTATCTCTATCTTTAATAATATTCAAGATAATAACCAAAAAAAGCAAAATTTCCTTAAAATGACTAATTTGGTGGCAGCAACCCAACAATGGGTTGTTCCGTTCGTCTGAAAATTTCATGCCTGATAGATCTTGACCTATTGATCATTTTACCCCAATTCAGATTGCTGTAAATGCTTTAGTTTTTGAGATATAAGCCAAAACTGCATTTGACCCTGTGTTCTATTTTTAGCCATAGCGGCCATGTTTGTTGATGGATCAAAACTTAAGATACAATTTATAAACTAAATGCCCTAAGGAATATTCAGTTAAAGTTTGAAGGTATTTGGCCCAATAGTTTCAGAGGAGAAGATTCTTGAAATAGTTTACGTCGACGACGACGACGGACGCCGACGGATGCCAAGTGATGGCATAAGCTCACATAGGGCCCTTCAAGCCTCATGGTGAGCTAAAAAGAAACAAATATTCTGAGAGTATTGCATGGCAATACAGTCCTCTACCAGTTAAAAATTTATTGTACATTTACAAAATGCTAACTTGATTTATAACTTGTCATGGTGTAAACAATATATAACAAATATCAAGTCAATATCTTCAAGCATGATGAAAAAAGGTGTGGAAAACTGATTTGCCTCACGGACCGACAAACAAACAGACAGACAGACAGACAGACAGACAGACAGGCAGACAGACGGACGAACGAATGGACAGACCGACAAACAGACAGACAAAAGGACAGACAGACAGACAAAAGGACAGACAGACAGACAGCAGACAGACAGACAGACTGCAGACCTAAATTCCTTAGACTTCGTGGGTAGGGGACTTATAATTACAAAACCTACCTAATAAAATTAAAGTTTGAATGTATATATACAATTCTAACTTCATATCATGATATTTCTTTTAAACTAGATTAAAACTAGACAAAGTGATGCCCTGCACTCCAAGTCTCTGAAGTAACAACGTCAATGTGAGACTTTCTTTGAGATATCATTGTGTCTGGGAGACACAAATGATGTCCCTCAGATGCAAAGTGTTATTTTAAAATACACAAAGTTGAGTATGGGAGCACATAGGTTTATGGTTCATTGAAGGAGGAGTTTTCCCGAAATGCTATGCACCTCTTATGCAAGTATATACTCCATGAATGACAAAGTTCAACTATCTCCAAAAAGAGCAAATATTAATAAAAATCAAAACCCTGACCACATGCACATCTTAAATATATGTACAAACCGCCAGCAAAGTGAAAACTTCCTAGCATTCAAACTGTAGGAGGAGTGATCCTGAAAGCTTTGCACCTCTTATGCAAGTAAATACTCCAAAATGACAAAGTTCAACTATCTCCCAAAAGAGCAAATATCAATAAAATCAAAACCCTGACCACATGCACATCTTAAATATATGTACAAACCGCCAGCAAAGTGAAAACTTCCTAGCATTCAAACTGTAGGAGGAGTTATCTGAAATAACTATATACCCATAATGGGACAGACGGACGGACGGACGGACGGACAGGGGTAAAACAATATGCCCCCCCCCCACAACTTTTAATTGCTGGGGGCATAAAGAGTTATACACTTAAAGTTTAAAATACTATTGAAAGATCATAATTTAAATTATTCATGTTTACATAGTTAAGTCTTTTGTTTATATTTGTGTTGTGTTGTTTTGTTTCTATATCATATATACAAATGTACTTACCATCCATTTCTTTCATTTTTTTATATCTATTTTACCAAATTCCATATATATATATAGATATATAGAACAAACCCATAAAAGATATTTCTTGTGATTGAGAAATCAAATTTTATATGCTGGTAAATATAGTGTATTAGGTCACTAGCACACTATGTAACTAATAGTATTATCAGAGAACAATTTAGAATATGGACAACATAAAACTTTTTTATCTTTTCATTGGAATGAATAGTGGAATATATATATCATAATGGAGAGTATGGATGGGGTTTACAGAATAGAGAATAATTGACAAAAAGTGCAGAGTAAAGGGCAAACAAATAAAGAATAGAGAAACAATTGCAAAAATAATACAGAATATTGAATAATGGGGCACACAAATATAGTGAATAGAGATAATATAAATGGGCAAAATAAATATTGACAAAACTAGAATAGAGAGAAAAATGGTCTAATATTTAAAGAATAAAGACATAAAGGACCCCTCAGTCATCCAAACCCTCATTTAGCAGAACAGTAAAAAGATAAAAATCTACTTTCAAGGAGTGTATTATATGTGGACTTTTCAAACAATTTCATACATTCCCAATATCTTTAACTATGTTACCAAATACTTACATCTTTCCATTATTATGTTGTCTTTTAGGTCACATTGCATTTCAAGCTGCGATGTTCAATACTTGCACAGTTGTACACCTAGAAAAAATTTCTGCAAAAATAAGATAAAACAGTCTTGTTAAACTTAGGCAAACTGTCATACTAGTATAGATACAGAATCGTGTGACTTTCTAACAGAAAATTTACATCACATCAATGAGAAATTGCAAAAAGGAAATAAAATTATTCATTTGTCACTATCTTTGTTGATGATACATGAGGGCATTAGCCGCCTTATTTTTACATGTTCACAAATCAGTATCCAGGAGAGCAGTAAATATAGAGGCTCTGCACCTCCCTGAAATTTTGCACCCTGGTGCTCTTTAGGAACCAGGTGCTTTTTCAAGTAAGGAAAGAGTTTAAATATTATCTATCATGATGCCTTAATCATCAACCATTCATCAGATGTCCTCACATCTAAGGGAGCTACCATTTGAAATTTATGGGGGCTAGAATGAAATTAAAAAAAAGGCAGGACAGGAGTTTTGGGTAAAATAAAAAGTTAGGATGAGCAACTTGGCAAAAGAAAAGGCAGGAAGACAACTTATGTTAAAAAAGTCAGGAAAATTAATAAAAATAAAAAGGCAGGACAGTGATTACAACTAAAAGAATGCAGGACAAAATTTTTCATCCTAGCTCCCTAAAATCAAATGGTTAGCTCCCTATTGGCTAATAAAAGATGATTTAATTGATCATTGAAATGTGTGTCAGAGTGAGAACTTCTCAATGTTCATTTCTTTAAGAATATTTATTACCCTAAATTAATGTTTTTATTGTCTTTAAGTGACTGACACAGTACTGAGGATACAATTTTATCCTGGGGGATTAAAACCCATGAAATTGAAATTTTTCACACATAATTGACTACTAGTAGTAATTGGGAATGTAAACATGTAATAATGTTTTTCCCAGTAGGCAGTTTAACCAAACTTCAGATAGACAAGACATAATAAATCTATTATACTATAAACACAGCATGCACAGGACATGTGATCCTACCATAATGATGAACTGAGTCTATACTGTCCCTTTAACAAATAATGCGAAGTTAAAATTTTGTTATTTAGATTCTGTGAATTTTAAAAATTTTAAACATTCATAGTTTGTTGGAAATAAATATAAGTTATAAAATTATACTTAATCATCTGTAGAATTTTTTTATTAATGAAAAAAAAAAGAATTAGCATAAATGATTAATCTATAAACATGATAAAGATTATAGTCGATCCGGGTAATTTCGTACAGGCAGATAAATACCATACATACATGACATATTACATTTCGCTTGTTTATCAAACAGGGAACCAAATGACTTTCATTTAGGACCAAAAGTGTACGGAATTACCCCAACCGACTCTAATGTAAGATCAACCTCCTTGGTAAGATATGTACATGCATTCATATAGCCTGGGATCCTGGCTCACTGCTCCACAGTAGAGCCAGGCGGAATACAACGACATGGTTTCGTCAATTGGATGTTAGAATGATGCATCGTGGGATAGCGTCATTATTGACACATGGCGGGAAATATTTATTGTCACGAATTCATTGAAAATTATATTTCATTTCATATCAAATGGAAATTTCCAAAAATTTAATATATATAATTCAAAAGTTATTGATTAACATCGTGAATCAACTGTTAATGTTAACGATCCGATCGATATATAACATGCACATGCGCAGTATTTCAGTCCTGTTCAGCGCTGATAGTTGGTCACGTGGATTGTATTACGCCTGGCCCTATCGACGAAGTATTAGATTGGTTCAGGATGCCAGGCTAGCATTCATACACTGGGGCTCCAATAGGAGGTTCACCCTAAGGTCACAAGGCTTTTGACCTTAAATGAATGGTGTCTAGAAATTTCTCCAGGTTACTTTTAAGCAAATAGAACAATTTTGAACATTTAAAAGGTCCCAAGTACATGTAAATATTAATGAGACACAAGATGGCTCCCAAACAATGTATTAAAAAAATTTCAAAGAACAGATATACATATACATACAGAATAAAAGTGACAAGCCATTTTTACATTTTCACTTGGGGTTTGTGTTGATAGTAAAAAAGGTATTGTAATCGACTAATAATGGATTGTTGAGACTTGCTATCAGGTTATATGTTTATACATTGTAGAAAATTGTAAATTTGGAAAAAAGATTTTCATTATAAAATTTAACTTACTTACAAGTATTATGTCCATGCCAGCATTTATCGTTTACAAAAGTCCTACACAACATTTAATTAAATACAATCCAGTCAAGCACACCCTAAAAGGTGTACTTAAATACAGTGGAGATCACTTCTAACCTCTCATTAGAACTGTCAGAATAATCTGTCATAGAACTGTTCTAACCTGTCCTAGAACAGTTCTACCTAGAACAGTTCTACCCTAGAACTGTTCTAAGTAGAACTGTCAGAATCAGTTCTAGGTAGAACTGACTAAATCAGTTCTAGGTAGAACTGTCAGGATCAGTTCTAGGGTAGAACTGTCTAAAACTGTTCTAGGTAGAACTGTCCAAATCAGTTCTAACCGTAGAACTGTCAGCAGAACTGACTAAATCAGTCAGGACTGTAGAACAGTTCTAAATGACGTCACTGCAGTAAGGGCACTTTAGAATTTAGAAGAAAAAATCAGTTCCAATTACTTTACTATATAATAGCAGATTTTCTATATTTTTACTGATCAAACGTTACATGTACAAATATCGAAGTGAATAGAAAGGTTATCCAACTCATCGGAGAAATATTTTATAAGATTGCATATAAACATCATTGTTTACGTTTCTTCGTTCCCCGTTTTTAACAGTCTCTTCCTAAATATAACTCTGCATTTAATTCATGGAATTTTAATCGTAATTTACCTTGTTTGCCTTTGCTTCTGTTTTGACAAATGGTCAAACGAAAATTGTACAGTGGATGAATTATGGGATATTAATGAAAATGTTTTGTATAACGTAAAAACTATGTACATTTGCACCATCTCGTCAATTTAGCCAGACTTATCCATAACGATTATAAATGATATCTGGGAGTCTTGAACGTCAGAAAAATATACTCGATCTGAACATGAATGAAACATTTGCCCCTGGACGTTAGGCTACAAACAAAATCAATCATTTTTCTTTGCGTGCTTCAAATTATATTAACATGATTAACAGTATACTATTCCAAGAAGAGAACTTCTCATACATGTACTTTTCATTTTAAAATAAAGTATATGAATCAGTCATGTGAGTGTTGGATG
The DNA here is from genome assembly GCA_017311375.1 of Mytilus coruscus. Taxonomy (NCBI): domain Eukaryota; kingdom Metazoa; phylum Mollusca; class Bivalvia; order Mytilida; family Mytilidae; genus Mytilus; species Mytilus coruscus. The sequence continues at coordinate 88,079,994 of CM029597.1, read as the reverse complement.
ATGCCGTTAAATAGTTTTGTTTAAAAACAAACCATCACGAGTACTGACTTAAAAAGTCACTTAAGTCAGTCAGGGTACTACTTGTACAAGTTAATTTTATTTATTTGAAGAAGTAAAAAAAAATATACACATATAAGTAAATAAATAATGTTTGAATAATCTCCCTTAATTTTCTAAAAATTTACTTGTATAAGTAAATTTTTCTTACAATCCCACAAAAATCCTCTAGTTTTGAGATGTAAAATCGTGCCTTTAATGATTTTTCCCAGGTTTGCTCAATTTTTTTTATTAAAGTTCAATGTTTCATCTCATTAATTCAACAAAGAAACTGATTGAGCAAAGATCTTGTATATTTGCGCAAGGCCTTCAAAAATTGCTCCTTTGGGGCTTGTAAATGAGCAGTGTTATGAAGATAACAGACAAATGGGATTTTCATTGTCCATGAAATTACACTTAAATGATTAGTAAAGACATCTGCAAAGGGTACATATTTTAAAATTCTATTAGAGCAAAGAAATCTTAAGAATTCAAGAAGAGAAGAAAGGATGACTTTTTTACTTATTCAAGTAAAAAATTCTGAATGTCTAAGGAAATAACTAAGCCAATTTTTTTTTACCTATACAAGTAAATAAAATTCACTTGTATAAGTATCCTACAAATTTACTTATATGTGTATTTTTTTTACTTCTTCAAGTAAATAAAATTACTTGAATAAGTAGTACCCTGACTGTAAGTGACGGTTCATTATTATGGATACAGAGAGGAAATAATGGCACGCTAAATTGATGTGGACAAAATTTTAAGATATGGTATACATTGTGTTCCAAAGTTGGTGTCATCTTTATCATACGATCCGTCCTGACATAGAAATATTATTGGTTTACAATGAGGCCATATATATTTTATTTGATAAAGTGTAAATATGTTCAGTTTTGGTTGATGCGGTCAAATAATTTTGTTAAAACGAATCAGTCTGATATATTGAAACTACTGAAATTTGTTTACGATTCAATATTTTGAATAAAAAGAGGACATGCTGGTACTCTAAATTGATGTGGAAATTTTTCCAATATTGCTGTCATTTGAATTATACAATCCATCGTGATATGTAACTATAAGTGATTTACTATGCGGCTATATATATATATTTAGATTTACATAATAAAGTGTAAATATGGTCAGTTTTGGTTGATGCTGTCACATATGGTCAGTTTTGGTTGATGCTGTCAAAATGGTCAGTTTTGGTTGATGCTGTCACATATGGTCAGTTTTGGTTGATGCTGTCAAAATGGTCAGTTTTGGTTGATGCGGACAAATAATTTTGTTATATGAGTCAGTCTGAGATATCAAAACTACTGAAATTAGTTTACGATTCAAAATTTTGAATAAAAGAGGACATGCTGGCACTATAAACTGATGCGAGCATAATTTTGTAGTCATTGTTTTCCAGTATTGCTTTCATTTATATTAAACAATCCATCCTGATATAAAAATATAAGTGATTTACTTTATGCTATTAAGATTTACATCATGTACATAATAAAGTGCAAATATGGTCAGTTTTGGTTGATGAGAACAAATAATTTTGTTATACCAGTCAGTCTGAGGTAAGAAAACTACTGATATTTGTTGATGATGCAATATTTTGAATAAAAGAGGACATGCTGGCACTCTAAATTGATGCAAACGAAATTAGGTAGCATTGTGTTACAATATTTCTATCATTTGTATTATACAATCCATCCTTGCATAAAATATTACAGATTTACTATGCGACTATAAGAGTTACATAAAAAGAGCAAATATGGTCAGTTTTGGTTGATGCGGTCAAATATGGTCAGTTTTGGTTGATGCTGTCAAATATGGTCAGTTTTGATTGATGCAGACAAATAATTTTTGTTACATGAGTCAGTCTGAGATATGAAAACTACTGATATTTGTTTCTGATGCGATATTTTGAATAAAAATAGGAAATGCTGGCACTCTCAATTGATACGAAAAAATTTGTGGTCATTGATTTCCAATATTGCAGTTATTTGTATGCTACAGTCCTCTTGACCTAAAATTACAACTGAATTACTGTGCAGCTATATAGATTTACATAAAAAAGCGAATGTGGTCAGTTTTGGTTGATGCGGTCAAAAGATTTTATTACATGACTCAGTCTGAAGTATGAAAACTACTGATATTTGTTTACAATTCAATATTTTGAATAAAAGAGGACATGCTGGCACTATAAATTGATGCGAACAAAATTCTGTGGTCATTGTTTTCCAATATTGCTGTAACTTGTAGTATATTACAGTCCCTCTTGACCTAAAATTATAACTGAATTACTGTGCAGCTATATAGGTTTGCAGAAAAAAGAGCAAATAATGTCAGTTTAGATTGATGCGGTCAAAGATTTGTGTTAAACAGGTCCGTCCGAGGTATGAAAACTACTCGTAAACAGATATCGCATTTGTTTACGATTCAATATTTTGAATAAAAAGGACATGCTAGTTCTATAGATTGAGTGCAAACAAAATTGTGAAGTCATTGTTTTCCAATATAATTGCTGTCATTTGTACAATACATCCTTGCCTAAAAATATAACTGGATTACTGCAGTGTGCGCCTAAATGTATATAGATTTACATGATGAAGAGCAAATATGGTCAGTTTAAGTTTAATTTAAAACATATTTATTTATAATACATGTAATAGTGGATTGGGAAACAAGTTATTACATTTGGTTAATGAGGTCAGATAATTTTGTTATGTGAAACGAGCCATCCTGACTCCCGGAATGACAAATATAAAACAATTCAAATAATAATGCCCCCACCCTAATACTAACGGCCTAATTTATGTACAAAAATAACCGAAAACAAATAATTTATGTAACACATCAACAAAAGAAAATCACTGAATTACAGGCTCCTGACTTGGAACAGGCACATACATGCAGAATATGGCGGGGTTAAACATGTTCTCTTGATTAAAAATCTGAAATAAAACCGTCAAAATAGCAAAACTCTATATAATATTAATCGCTATTTTGCCGAAGCCTTTATATTTAGACAAAGAGTTCTTAAAACTTATAAATCAATTCTAGCCGTAGAATTTATAAATCAATTCTAGCCGTAGAATTTATAAATCAATTCTAGCCGTATAATTTATAAATCAATTCTAGCCATAGAATTTCAATTTGTAATCAATTCTAACCGTAGAACTGTTCTAGAAGTAGAACTGACCAAAAATTTGGTCAGTTCTAGGTAGAACTGTCTAAAACTGTTCTAGGGTAGAACTGTCAGGATCAGTTCTAGGTAGAACTGTCCAAATCAGTTCTAGGTAGAACTGACCAAATCAGTTCTAGGTTAGAACTGTTCTAGCTAGAACTGACTAAAAGGTGTCAGGCTGACAGTTCTACGTACTGTCCTAGAACAGTTCTCCTGACAGATTCTGACAGATTTCATGAGAGGTTAGAAGTGATCTCCACTGTAGGTCCATATTTAGTAGTCTTGATTCAATGAATTACATGTATCTTTATTTCTGAATTTTAAATTTGTTTTATTAAACTGTATAAGGGAAATTATTGCTCTATCTATTTAGCATTGACTTTATTGTGGTCAAGCAGATGACAAAAAAATATTCTAAATCCAGATTTCCCCATACCTTTAGCTTTACCTTAGGATTTCCCAACTGAAGTGGTTCATCCACAGGGGTTTGTTACAATTTGCCAGTTTACTATCCTATGCAGGGGCGGATCCAGCCATTTTTAAAAGGAGGGGGGTCCCAAACCAGGATAAAAGGGGAGGTCCAACTATATGTCCCCATTCAAATGCATTGATCGTCAAGAAAAAAGGGGGTTCCAACCCCCCGGAACCCCCCTCTGGATCCGCCAATGCATACGAACCCCGAAAAAATCACGGTTCGTATGGATAGTAAACCCGGCAAATTGTAACAAACCCCTGTGGTTCATCTGGAAAAGGTGGAATTTACAGAATAGGTAACAGGTAACAGGTCTGTGGAATCGGAACAAACATTCTCACCTTCAATCTGTTAAACTTAAAGTTCGATCTACAAGAGTCAAGAAAGAGTGGCAGTGTCGATAGAAAAAGCGTCTGTTATCCAAATAAATCAGGGAACCAGTTCAAGAAAGACAAACTTTTGTGACCTTGAAGATGCAGGCCATCGTTTCACAAAAATCTTACGACAATCTTAGATCTTACGTCAGTCGTACGTCAAATCGTAAGTTTTTGACCGTTTCATAAACAATCGTAAGTAGAATTTTATCGTAAGTTTGATCGTAAACTTACGAGTGTTAACAGGCAGTCGTAAGTCAAATCGTAGTGATTTAACCTGTTGGCATTATTGTTAAAATCAACAATATTACGTTATCTTACAGAAAATTAAATTTCATTGGATGAACAGAATACATGTATTCATGTTATTTTGTCCCAATCATAAGTAACTGAAATTTTAAATTCCTGAAATAATCGTAAATTTACCATTCCTATATTTGAGTTTATTTTAATTGAACTAAAACGAGCACTTTGCTTCCAAAAGTCCAAATATTTTATCATAAAAACTTAGAAGTGATTGAGCTAGCACAGCACTGCCACTAGGGACATCTGCTATAATTAAGGGGGGTTGGTATACGTTCCATGCAAATTGGTACTAAATATTCTCAAAAAAGAAAATTATAATTATAAACATTTATTTACTAGTTCTGTAATCTATGTCATACACAGCATTAAACACCCCAATTGTGGTGTTTTACACGGAGTTTATGAAGTTAACAATAAAATTATATATGCCAAGCTAAAATTGCAATCATCCCTATATATATAATAATAATAATAATAATAATAATAATAATAATAATAATATTATTATTATTATTATTATTATTATTATTATTATTATTATTATTATATATAAATATTGCATCAGTAGGGGATCTAGAGATTCATGTGGGTTAGTTGTTTGTGACTTCTGGGAACTTTATTTGGATATGCCAGATATGGTCTCATTGACATTTACCACACCTTAATTCCATTTTAGCTTCAGATAAAAAATACTCTCCTGGAAGAACATGTTGAAACTTAGAATTTGGGATCTAAAGAATTGAGCCAAGCGGAAATCATTTTCTTTGTGCCAAAATAATACATTTTTTTTTATGTATGGAGAGCGCACGGTAGGGTGTGCGTCTCTTGATTACGCATCTCTAGGTCATAAAGGAAAAAATAGTGTATTCATCAATTAGCTATGATTTTTGCATGTTTGAAATACAGAGTTGCTCAAATATTTTTGAAAACATTTAGATGTCGCCCCCCCTTTAAAGTATTAAAAAATTGGATACTCCCCTTTCCATTCCCAAAATTTTACAAGGCACCTTAATGGCCTCCCACTCACCCTTCAGTTACAAATGACCAGTCCCCAATCAAAGTGCAACATATAATTTACCAAGACAGTCCCTAATTTTCCCCTCTTTGTAATTGTAGTAGTTGTATCAGCTCGAACTAAATTCATTTCGCTATTGCTCGTGTATGTTTTCCGTTATTAAAATGTTGTTCCTCTCGATTTATCCTTTTTATTGTTACTATATATATATGTTTGTCTTTGTCAAAAATATATTCGATATATACAATTTCATTACAATTTTAAGACAGTCCCTAGCATCGTGGATCATTGTACTTCTATGCATAAAAGAACACAGTGATAGGAACATCAACAAATTACAAACAAAGAAATCAACAAATAATACCATAAATTGCATCAATATATTAGTTATATTACTTGGCAGGAAATTGATGTTCCGTATTGAACATACAGTGGCAATATTTCATGCAGACGAAAATAAAAAATGTCAATTCTGCAAGGTATGTTGGCAAGTATAAATGCATTTTTAAAAGATAGCACATTGGATAGGGCAGAAATTTTGCCTTGCAACAGGCCACCAACAGACCCATACTGACGTTGTAACAAGGAATCTTTAACGTGCAGAGAGTGTGGAATTCGCATGCACGGGGCATCATTTTCCATACCGAGGGCTGCTTATCTATACATCCAGCACATCCGAACTGCGGACCACTTCAGCGAGGGTTTTACTTCGTGACTAGAGAAGATCAGGCAGTACAATTTTTATCTATACCAGTCATTTCATTGGGGGTTGAAAGAGAGAACGTATATATAGTAGTTCCTATAAGGCAATAGTTATGACATAAATGTAAAAGTACAAAAGTATACTCCTCATGTATGAAAAAAACTTTTTACGGACTCCACCTATAGCACGAGACAAAATTTGTAAATATCATTTAAAGAATTTATATATGGCGTAGTATATGAGATTACGAAACAAATATAATGATGAACTATTTCTCCATAAAACCAAGGGATATATTGTATTCCACAAAAGACTCTTGATGTTCGTTGCGTTATATTGATTGATTGATTGCTGATGGTTAACGCCACTTTTATTACTCTGTGCTATATCGTGGAGAATCCAAGTCAATTAAGGTCAGAGTACGGCCACGAGCAGTGTTAACAGGCTAGTGATCGCTGTAGTTGAACTGCTTAGACAACTCGTCCACCGAGGCCCCTATAACGTTACAAAATTATCTTGAATGCTTGTTATTTATCAATAGTTTTTTTGTTGTTGATAGTATTGAGATTTTTGTCTATCTTTGACATTTTCCTTCGAGTTTAGTATATTTACCACATGTATCTACTAGCATCTGTATAATTCGAAAACTCTCCAATAAACAATTGCCAAAAAGTATGCGCTTAATTTTGTGTAAAACTTAAAGAGAATACTGATGTATAAATGTCCTATTCACCCGGTTTAATCTGTCATAGAAATAAATTAAAGCTGTATTTTAAGAATATTTATTTATTTTATCACCTCCATTATACATTTTGCTACGAACAGAATATCGGTATATAAAATAAATACAAAATTGTCACGATTTCCCGTTGGTTATAACATGACAAATTAAATGAAAGTGGCGACGGGTTCAAAAAATGACCCTTACCGCCACTTGTCCTTATGGTTTGATCAAGATTTCAAGGGTCAATTTTCAATGAAATGTCAGTTAAAGCGTGTATGAGGTTAAATTTTGGGTTAAAGTTACTTTGAGATCACATTAAATTGAAACTTGGTGCGCATGTTCATTACGCAGAGAACTGTTTAACAAATATGCAAAATTAACATGGAATACGTAATAGTGCGAGCAGGGATTGGTGTCTTATGGACACATATTCTTGCACCGATTCTTCTTAATGCATCGATTTATTTATTTTACATTAATGTTTTGGCCACAGATTGCTGACTGGTCCTGTAATTAAAAAAAAGTTATATGAGGGTCTGAATGGAGTTTACAGAATAGAAAATAAAGTGCTAATATTACAGAAAATGGGTAAAAAATAAAGAATAGAGAAAAATAAAAAGGCCAAAATAATAAGGATAGAGAATAATGTGCAAAATTTATAAAGAATCGAGAAAAAATGGTTAACAAAATTAAAGAATACAGATTAGAAGGAAACCCCGCCAAGACCCTCTTATATTCTTGATATCTCATTCTATAGTTACATTGAATTCACGACCATAGCGCACTCCTAAAAAAATTGAGGCAAAGGGGGTCTGGAGATGTGCATCAGCAGGATTTTAGATTCGCCCTTTATAGACAAGGAAACGACAACCCCCAGATACCAAAAAAAAAAAAAAAAAAAATTACGTAGACATTCATGATTTTAAAAATCTTTTAAATCTCCTGATGACCATTATATTTTGGATGACACAGTAGCAAATACATAGCATAGCATAATGAAATATGAAATGAAAATATGCACATTAACTGTACTACAATCTGCCGATACCTATATTTTGGCATTACACAAGGTCATGTTTTTCTCTGACTGTTAATGACGTCTTCACACTAAATCCATTGGATGTTGGATGTGTACTGATTGATATTTTAGTCTTAATTACGTGATTTTTGTATTAGTTGTTATTGGCTTTGAACTAGCTGTCAGTAATCAGATCTTTACTTAGTGTCTTATTTGTTGTGGGATGATAGATACGCTGGCACGTCCGGTCTGTGTTTTCGTTAGATGTTTTCTGCTTTGTATCGATCTGATGAGTTAAGCCCTTTTCAATTGATTTTTAATAGTGTGTTCTTATGTTGTACTTTTACACCACTGTCCCAGGTTAGGAAGAGGGTTTGGCGCCAGCAAACTAGTTTAACACTGTCACATTCTATATGTGCCTGTCCCAAGTCAGCAGCTTGTAGTTCTGTGATTGGCCTTGGTTCATGTCTGTCATACCGGGGTATTTGTTTCTCGTAAATTGTTTTGTTATAAATTAGGCCGTTTGTTTTCTCAATTGAATTGTTTCATATTTTTCAGGTCAGGTCCTTTTATATCCTAGTATACGGTAAGGGGTTTTCTCATTGCTGAAGGCCTTATGGTTGCTCATGATTGCTTAAATCCACTTCCTTTGAACTTTGGTGGTTTCATTTGCAATCATACCACATCTCCTTATTTTTATATGGCTTTTTAACGGGAGCTTGGAATGTAGTTTTAGGCGTTTATAGCAAAATATCAGTTGTTCTATAGTAAGTCTCGTTGTCGTGTCCCTTTGAAGTAATAGTCTGATTGAATCAGTATTAAAACTCAGAGGCGGATTTGAGTAAAGGGGGCTGGGGATCAGGCGCCCCTTATAGAGCTACACATATGTTTATGCGTAGACTTTTTACATGTCCAAGTCCTAACGTTGTCTTACCGGTGGGTTCCTCTTTAAAAAAGCCTCGACACGCATCAGAAACTATCACGATGCTTAATGGATTTTATATCAGTTCATAATTAACATTTGAAGATACGTATAATTTCATGTAAACAATTTAGAAATTCATTTTGATTTTGATTCAAGAAATGCCGAAGTCCTAATGAATTTGTCTGTTTTTTTTTATGATTTCATCATTCTTCAACAATACTATGATCAAAAACAGACACAACTTGCAAAAAAAACCGACCTACAGCCATTTTTTCTAATAAAACCAAAGCAAAAAAATATCTTAAAACTAGACGGGAACTTACCTTACCAAACCTATTTACCATACAAACAAAAAAACTGATAACAATTTCAAAATACGACTTTGAAAGCTGAGCTGAAAAAAATCGGTGATCTGAATTTTCTTCCTGGTTTTGAAAGAAAGATTCTTTTTTTAGACATTAACGCGGCTGTCAAAGAAAGCACCCTTTTTCTTTGTAATCGTAAGTTTACGTTACGTTTACGATCACCTTTGTGAAACACTCGTAGCTAAAATCTTACGCTTTACGTAAGTGTAATCGTAAACGTAAATCGTACGATTTTTGGTGAAACGCTAGCCAGGTCATGCAGAGCTTTGCTGAATGAAAACACGTCAGAACGACAGGAGCATGTTGTTGAAATGATGGTAAACATTTAGTTAAAACAAGTGTGAGAGCAATGTACGTTTAAAGAGGACTGGATTTTTGTTGTTGTTGTTGTTGTGTGTGTGTGTGTGGGGGGTGTGTGTGTGTGATGGGGATGGGGAAGGGTCAAAGGTATAGATAAGGGGCCACCAGTCTTCACGCTTAACCACAAGTCCTACAGCATTGGCTTGTAAAATTGCTTTCGGGCTTGTAAAATTCTTCTCTACAGGCCAACAGAATCCAACTAAATTTTCAAAAAATTGAGCTTCTGGCTTGTGGACTCAAAAGTTAAGCGTGAAGGCTGGACCACCATTTGATTTTTATGGGGGCTTGGATGAAAAGTTTTGTCCTTCATTTTATTAGTTGTAATGTCTGTTCTGCCTTTGTATTTTTCACTCTATTCGGTCCTGCCTTTTTTGTATTAAAATTGAGAATGGAAATGGGGAATGTGTCAAAGAGACAACAACCCGACCAAAGAGCAGAAAATAGCCAAAGGCAAAGGCCACCAATGGGTCTTCAACATAGCGAGAAAATTCCGCACCCAGAGGCGTGCTTCATCTGGCCCCTAACAAAAATGTGTACTAGTTCATTAGTTTATCCTGACTTTTTTTTACATAAATAGTCATCCTGCCTTTTTTTGGGCCAAAGTGTCTCATCTCAGGTGACGCCTTTTTATTACTCAAACTCCTGTCCTGCCTTTTTTTTTCAAATTTCATTCTGATATTTTTTTTTATTATAGTCTAGTTGCATAATGTTTATTATTTGAACAGAGTATGTTAAAGTTTGTTGAAAAATTTGCCGAATATTTGTATTTGCTGCAACCAAAAATGAAATATAAGTTATTTTCCTTTAATTTGCATAGTGGAATACTGGAATACATTGTACTTATCTTATTGATATTTGTTAACAATTTTATTAATTCTGGTTAGTCAATTTGATAACAATATGAATTTATATCTTTTTCAAGTTTTAAAATTTGTACATCATTGTTTTTACTCATTCCAAGCTGACTATATAGATATAAGAAGATGTGGTATGAGTGCCAATGAGACAACTCTCCATCCAAGTCAAAATTTATAAATGTAAACCATTATAGGTCAAAGTACGGTCTTCAACACGGAGCCTAGGCTCACACCGAACAGTAAGCTATAAAGGGCCCCAAAAATTAATAGTGTAAAACCATTCAAACGGGAAAACCAACGATCTAATCTATATAAAAACGAGAAACGAGAAACACTTATGAACCACATCAACAAACGACAACTACTGAACATCAGATTCCTGACTTAGGACAGGTGCAAACAAATGCAGCGGGTATATAGCTAGTTTATCAAAATAAAATGTTGTTTTTATTATTAATCCATTACAACAATCAGTGAGAATTATTATTTTGAACAATTAATGCTCTAAAACAAATCTTAAGCCAACAACTTTTAAATATTTCCATGTGTTTTCATAAATTTCCAGAATTTATACCATATAAATATTTGAATAAGTTTTTTAAAGTTTAATACCCATAAAACAATATGTTTTAATAGAAGTAGGGAGAACGGACCCTAGGCGAACGGACTCTATGGGCGAACGAACTCAGGGCAAACAAACCCAGGGCAAACATGTAATCAGGGCGAACAGATTTTGTTAATGCGATTTATATTCTTAAATGAACAGGCTATATATACATCAAAGAATATAATGTAATAAAACCTCAATCTTTATCCAAATCTTCATATTGTATATATATATATATATATATGTAATTTTCTTTCCTTTTCAATCAAACATAATTATATACCTACTTTTGGTATAGTCAAAGAACAAATATAAATTTCTTCTCTTTATTAAGTGGGTACAATCTTTTTTCCTTTATTTTGTGTCTGCTTATATTGACATTTTGATTCACTAATGTCAAAACATAATCCAAGCAATATTCCAGAAAACAGTTGGGCACTCAAGGGAGATATTTAATTCTATTCATATGATCATGTATATTATTATATAGACATGTATAATATATATTTTGTCTGAAGTCATTATTTGGGTCAAAACAAAACAAAAATATTCTGAACCTGTGTGAAGTTCAGTAAATAATGATTTAGTACATGTATACCAGTAAATATATATGTAAATCTTAAAAAAGACAACCAACTGCCTGTTAATAACATGTTTAGTTAAAATGGATAAATGTTATGTAGATCTATGTGTATTCATGTACATTTGTAGCTCCATAAAAACATTTGGTATTACACTTCAGCTGTGATCTATAATGTTACTGTTCACAACATTTTAGGGTCAGAGAAATTTAATGCTTGATTGGGAGCAATTATTTGTGGTCACTAAAACTAAAGAAATTTATTTCTTTTAATTGATTGACCATGTGCAGCTGGTAAGAACATAATCAGCTGATTTACTATATAATAACATGAGTCAGTGCCAAAGTTTCTCCTTTTCCTTTTATTCTTTAGATTTGTTTACTAATTATTTACTTTGCATGGGGAAAAAGTGTAAGCTACTTTTTTCTGCCTTTGTTATTTATTTGGTCAGACAATCAACTTGCTTAGTACTTGTACTTTTTAATTTATTTAAAACTGATATCCTTAAATCCAAAGGAGAGTCATAAAATACATTAATTTTAAGACATCTACAGGGAATTGAAAGTAATAGAGAAACTATTTTAATAATATGGCATGATACTAAAATCATAGAGCTCTAATGTTACAAACTTTTGTAAGGTATTTTTAGCTCACCTGGCCAAGTGAGCTTTTATCGTCACTTGGGGTCCTTCGTTGTCTGTTAACTTTTACAAAAATCTTCTCCTCTGAAACTACTGGGCCAAAGTAAACCAAACTTCAGACAAATCAGACAACCCATTATTGGGTTGTTGCCCCTGAATTGGTAATTTTAAGAAAATTTTACAGTTTTTGGTTATTGTCTTGAATATTACTTATGGATAGAGATACATTGTAAACAGCAATAATGTTCAGCAAAGTAAGATCTACAATTAAGACAACATGACCAAAATGGTCAATTGACCCCTTCAGGAGTTATTGCCCTTTATAGTCAATTTTTTAAGAATTTTTCTTAAATTTTTGTAATCTTTTACAAAAATCTTCTTTGAAAGTACTGGGCAAAATAGAATCCAATTTTACCACTTTTTTCGAATTTTGCCTATTATCTCATGTATCTTGAAACTTTAAAATGCAAAAATGATCAGAAGGACAAGTTTTACAAATAAGTCTTATGGTTGAAATCATCAGTTGACTCCTAATTAGAGATGTAGCTCTGTGATGCCAATTTGTACAATCTTTCTTTAGCGTTTTTGTCTTACATCTTAAAACTTATAATAGATAGACACATGATGATGATAGAAAGAAACTTAAATATATACAAAAATGATCAGCAAGACAAGATCTACAGTTAAGACAAAAGGCGGAAATTGTCCGACGACTCCTTATGGGAGTTATTTCCCTTTAATTACGATTTTTACGATTTTTTTTTTTTTTGCTCTATATGATAAAAAATAATAATAGATAGATAGAAACTTAAATAATCAAAAATGATAAGCAAGACGAACTACTAATAAGTCAAATTATGCTGATACAATTAGTAGACTGTTACTCTTTATTGGAGTGTTTTTACTCTTTTGTGTTTGGAGCAAAAGCTAAATAAGATCATGAAGATAGAGAGAAACTAAACAGACTTCAATGATCAGCAATATAAGATACAAAAAAAACCCAGAGATTTTTGTCATTAATTCTATTCTTGTCTACAATGTTGGAGAGTGTCCTTTGTTGAATATATTGCATATATAGACCAAGGTGAACGACACAGGTTCGCGAGAGTGCTAGTCATTCAAAGATGAAGCAAATATCCTAAAGCTCATTTATTGCCTGGATTGATGTTTGGCAATAGGTTGAATAATCATTGCAGATTTCAGGAAATAAGCCTAATGCCTGAAAATTGCCGTCAATAACCTAATGCCTAGGCATTAGCTTATTGCCTAGGATTTAAGCTTAATACCTAATTTTACTTATATATATAATTAGTGCCGCTAACATATAAAATAAAAAAAAAAAAATAGAAATTAGTAAAGAACTATTAAAAACATACATAAGATCATTTATTTTCATCTAGTTAAGGTACACATATGTGACAAAATATTCATAAAAGTGTTTCACTTCAAACTGTCCTGAACCAGTTATTTCAGGACAGAATTTCATAAGTATACAGTCATTATATGCATTAATTAGGGAATGACTGTTGTTGAACTTTAAAGAAATATTTGAAAGAGAATCGTTGACATAATCTTTTATATTATATTACTGTATCTAAACTTCAAAGTGAAATTAATTAACTTGCCATTTTCTTCTTTGAACTGTTTTCCTCCACTGCATGGTTCTTCACAAAAACAATAGTAATAAAAATAGTAATAAAAATAAGAGACTGAGAGTAGTGTATTCATGATGAATTTCAACATTTTATATTCCTCTACACATTTTATGATGTCCAAGTAATCAGGTCATGACATCAATATGAATCCATAGTAACCAATGAGATAAAAGAGAAATTCATTTTATGTCTTCCTAGATCTTTGGATGAAAACAGGCTATATTTACTTGTGTGTATTTTGCTTAAACATAAAAACACAAGTAAATGTTATACATACATGACATATATATATATACTCACCACATTGATTCAATGGACATAATAAAGTATAATGGGAGTAGGCCTATTAGTGTAAATAAAAGTGAAACCATAAGAATTAAGGATTAGAATACACAGTATTAGATGTTCACAATGACATACAGGGAGAGAATTTGAAAAGTTTATGGTAAGTATGTCATACTTAATGCCAATAATTGTTATCTTTTCTGTTTTGTGTATGGTCTTCTAAAAGTTTTATTTTATATCCATACCAGAGGAGTACTAAGGGGGTGGGCTAGGGGGCCAGGCATCCCCCTTTTTTGAAAAAATTTGGTTAATTATTTAGGGAATCACTGAAGCATGATTTGAGCAGGCCCCCCATTTAGGCAGTCAGTGGGCTCCTTTTGAAAATTCTGGATCTGCCACTGCATACCACAGACATACAGAAATTCAACATGTTTTATATTTTTTTTTAAATCTAATAGATCAATTAAAAACTTTTTAGATTGATATATATGCATTAGTAATAAATTTAATAATCTGTCACCTAAGGATATTTGCCTATGTTATATGTCCCACCTTTGGGCATTATGCTTTTCGGTCTATGCATCCGTTCCTCCATCCATCAATGATGATATCTGTCCAGCTTCAGGTTTAAGTTTTTGGTCAAGGTAGTTTTTGATGAAGTTGAAGTCTAATTGAAACTAGCTTAGTACACATGTTCCCTATATGATATGATCTTTCTTATTTTAATGCCAAATTACAGTTTTTACCCCAATTTCATGGTCCACTGAACATTTAAAATGATAGTGCCAGTGGGGCATCTGTGTACTATGGACACATTCTTGTTGTTGATTTAAATGTGAAGTATTAAGTATTTGTTTCTGAATTTCATGACTTGATAATTGCCTACAATTTAAAATTCAAGAATTTTGCATACATGTGTACCACTTGAAAATATTTTTGACATGGATGAGGGTTTAGATGGGGTTTACAAAAAAGAGAATAACGGGCAAAATGTGCAGAATAAAGGTATAAAAATAAATAGGGAAAAGTAGGCAAACAAAATAAATATTAAAGAATAATAGGTGCTGAAATATAAAGAATAGAGATAAATGGACAAAATTAACAAAAGATTAAAGAAAAACAATCTAATATATGAAGAATAAAGATATACAGAACCCCTATCTAGACCTTAATAAATCAAGCCATTAACACATAAATGACAAATACCCTGATTATTTTTTTTTTAGGTCAGACAGGAATTTCGTCTGTAAAAGACTCATAAGTTACTCTTGAACATGTTGAATAAAAAAAGTTTATAAGGCCAAATAATGTACAAAGTTAAAAATTTTGATAATCAAGAGATTTTCAGTGAAAGACAGAATTCATAGATAAAATACAAAACTTCGAACCTCAAATTGAAAAATTATAATTGAAACTGGTTAATGGTATAATAGAGCAAAAACTTACTTTGTAATTTGAACACTCACTGTACATTATGTGATCACTGTTTTAGAGATGAATTTCATTTCATATATTTTATAGCATTAATATCATTATAGAAAGAGGACAAAAATATATATATATATATATCATATGTCAATCAACTTTTAGAATCCACTTACATTAACAGAGCGCTTATTTTCCATATAAATATAATAGCCATGGCAGCTTATGATTTTTTTCTGTTTGTCAAAAGTTTTATTTTCTATTTAGCTCACCTGACCTAAGAGTCTATGTGAGCTTTTGCCATCCCTTTTCGTTAATTGTCAAATCATCCATTGTCAGTTGTACACTTTTATACACCCGTTTACGCGACGTATTATGGTATACCGTTGACCGTCTGTCCGTCCGTCTGTCTGTCTGTCCGTCCGTCCGTCGTCAACATGTCGGACATTAACTCAAAAAAAGCTTTAACCAATATGCATGAAACTTTGGTGAATTGTTTATATCTATTGACGTGAGCTCCCTTTCGTTTTTTATAAATTTCAGATTTACCGTTTCTGAGTTTTGGGGTTTTATTCACTAAAAAAAGGGGGATTTTCCAGTTCAATGCTTTCACCAACTTGCAAGAAATTTTGGTGAATTATTTATATCTATTGACATGAGCTCCTTTCGATTTGTTGGTGTAAGCTCCTTTAGAATTTTATAAATTTTAGATTTTACATTTCTGAGTTATGGGGTTTTATTCATTAAAAAGGGATTTTCCAGTTTTGGACACTAACTCAAAAATGCTTTAAGCAGTTCTCATGAAACTTTGGTGAATTATTTATAGCTATTGATGTAATCTCCCTATTGATTTTCATAAATTTCATATATGACATTGAGAAGAAATTGAAATTTATTTGTTTATAGTCTGACAACAGATTTATTAAGTATTGCGCAACAGCACTGTGTATTGCACAACAGCAAGAAATCTTTAATTGAATATAAATTCAATTCATATAACCAATTTCAAGTTCTTTGACTACATTTATTCAGAAACCTATAATATGTCAAATATTTAATTACAATCCAAATTCAGACCTGTATCAAGCTTGAATATTGTGTCCATTTTTGCCCCAACTGTTCAGGGTTGGACCTCTGCGGGCGTATCCAGCTGCGCTCAGCGAAGCAGTTTATTCAAAGATCTTCTCCTCTGAAACTAATGAATTAATTTTAACCAAACTTAGGCTAAATGATCCTTAGGGTATATAGTACATATATTTTGTAATTTTAATCTTGTCCTTTAATTAAGAAACTCTGCATAGTTTGGTCAAAACAATTAGCATTTTAAGATTAATCTGCCCTGAAATTTTCAGACCAATCTGACAACCCTATTTGAAGTAATTGCCCTGAAATAATAAGTTTCCACAATTTATGTTCTTGGTAACACTGATTGTCATATTGAAAACAATTTCAGATAAAGATAAATTTTAAACAGCAAAACAGTAGTATGGATCCTTATATGAGTTATTGCCCTTGAAAGACAAAATTTTAATAGAATTTCAAGTTTCTTGTAGAAAATATGATAGAGAGACACTTTAAGTGGTAAATATGTTCAGCTAAGTAAGATCTGTGAATAAGCTTACATGACCAAAAAAGTCAATTGATCCTTTATCCTGTTTATAGAAGTTTTTGCCCTTGAAAAATTATTTTTACCAAAAATTGTGTTTTTAGCAGAAACAATGATAGAAAGAGAGAAACTTTAACATGTTTAAGTGATAAATATGTTCAGCAAAGTAAGATCTGGGAATAGGACTTTACATTATTTAAATCATTAATTGATCCTTTAAAGCAGTTATTTCCCTTGAATGAATATTTTACCCAATTTTTTTAACTATGATAGGTACAGACAACTTTTAACTGCACAAATGTATATAAGACATATACATTTTAAATAAGTCAACATGACCACTTAATTTAAAAATTATTGGAGCTAGCTAAGATACAAGTGTAAATTAGAAAAATGATCAGCTTGACAAGATGTACAAATTTATCCACCAAGGAATAAAAAGATTACTTTATTTTTATATATTGCCCCTGAAATACCTATTTTTCTAACTTTTAGGAGTTTTTATGCCCCATTTATGGGCATTATGTTTTTTTATGTCCGTCCGTACGTCCCAAAGTTGGTTTCCGTTCTCTAACTTTAGTTTGCCTCAACCAAATGTTACAAAACTTATACACAATACTTATTACTACAAAATACAGATCAAGTTTGAATTTTGGTGGTGTCACTTTAACCGTTATAGAGTTATGCCCCTTTACAAATGGAAAAATTGCTGAATTTTTCGTTTCCGTTCTCTAACTTAAGTTAGCCTCAACCAAATGTTATGAAACTTATACACAATGCTTATTACCACTAAACACAGATCAAGTTTGAATTTTGGTGGTGTCACTGTAACCGTTCTAGAGTTATGCCCTTTACAAATGGAAAAATTACTGAATTTTTCGTTTCCGTTCTCTTACTTAAGTTAGCCTCAACCAAATATTATGAAACTTATACACAATGCTTATTACCACAAAAAATACAGATCAAGTTTGAATTTTGGTGGTTTCACTTTTACTGTTCTAGAGTTATGCCCCTTTACAAAAGGAAAAATTGCTGAATTTTTCGTTTTTGTTCTCTTACTAAAGTTTGCCTCAACCAAATGTTATGAAACTTATACACAATACTTATTACTACAAAACTCAGATCATTAACAAATTTGGGTAGCGTCACTTTTACCATTCTTCAGTTATGTCCCTTTATAACTTTAAATGATATGCAAGCGGGGCATCATCTGTGCCCCATGGACACATTCCCATTTTTCATTTATTTCTTTTTATTACTGTTTTACTTTTATTTCTATTCATTTATTTTTTTTTAATTAATTACAGTTTTAGTTTTAATTTATTAAATAGTTTTGAATTGTTTTTTTAATTTGTTAATTAGAATTTGCATTTTAACTTTTGTTTTCAAACAATTTTAACCAATGTTGAATTAAGTGTTTCATAGTAAGGAAGTGTGGTCTTAAGGTAGCACTACAGTCTAACAATGATTTTTTGAAGATATTTTTTTTATCACATAATTTTGAATTAAGTATTATTCTGCACAGTTTGTAAAAATCCCAAAGTCATTATCATATCACAACAGGGAGTAAATTGATAATGAACTTATGTAAATAAAAGCACATGGTAATTAATCTCAATATATTGGCATTTAGGAGGGGCTAATATGTCAATCATCTGTTGATACCAGTGTCCAGCTGTTAATCCCTGACCACAAGATAAATATTGTGGTCTTATCTCATTGTATTGCAACAAAAGTAATTTATATAACATGTTTATAAACAGAGAAAAGGAAAAAGATATGAAAAGGAAAAAATCTAAAGGGAAGAAATCTACAAAAAATGAAAAAAATATGGAAAAGAGTGTGAAAGTATCTTTGAAAGCCTCTGACTGCCTGTATAAATTTCTTCTATTTGGTCTTCTACATTTAAATACAGTTTTAGGCATTTTAACCAATTTTAAGTTTATGTGAAATTTTTCAATTCCATAAAACTCAAAAATCATGTGGGAGTGTCTTTTTTTTAAAGAAGTGGATGGTCTTGGATCTTTATGAACATGTCTTTTGATTCACAATTTTAATGTTCTAGCTAATTTCAGTAATAGTATATTTCTTTTTAAAATACAAATGAAAATTATTCTTTATAGTGAGAATAATGATGTTAAATGTTGATTATATGCAGCTGGTCAATCCTGTTATTCCCTTATCTTAGACTGTCTGGACAGAGGCGGAGCTTTGACTACATCACAGATATTGGTCAAATCTGTGACGTCAAACTCCCGCCAAATGCCAATTTAGTGTTGCACAGTGCCACACATAATGCAAAATTTACAGCATTAGAGCATCAAAGAGTGTGGTTCTATTGATAAAGTAATGGTATCAGAACACTCCTGGGGTGTTCCCAGTGGAATTTTTGTATTTATGTTGCATTTATAGGGGTTCTAAGGGGGAAATTCCGTTTTGAGGTTATTTCTCAGAACAATTTTTCATGAGATTGGTTAGGAAAAAATGAAAATATAAACTTTATGGGTACCCCCTTTGGCTTGACTTTGATATATGTGATTAAAGGGAGTATTTTCTACAATACCAGTGTCCCAGTTTTTGGATAATTTGTTTCTAAATGAATTTATAGGTCTCCAAAGATGAAAGGTGAAATAAGGTTTGGCATCCAGCAGTTAAATCAATATATCTTCTTACTGGGGGCATATATCAAAAATCTGAGACACGGTTTAGCAGCTTGTATATGGTTGATTAAAGGGATGAAAACAAATTTTTACTACCATTTGACCTGAATGTGCCATTTCCATCCAAGTTGGAAGACCACTTTTTTGGCAATTAATGAGCTATATTTTGAGATTTATCATATCAAAAATAAATTTATCTATAGATTAAGAAAGAGTAATATTTCAGCTTTAAAATGAGTTAAAGATTTTAAAAATCCATTGAGTAGTTTTGGAGAAATTAATCTTTAAAGACTGTTGGTTGGAGTCAGAAAATTCTGACTGTAGTGCTACCTTAAGAATGTCAGTTTACATGTGTTGTTCACATGATGGTCATTAATTAGTTCTGCACAGTTAAATGTTAGTAGGAACTGTGAGGTTTATATAAATTATGTTATAGCTTTGTTTCACTTATTCAACAATGTTTCTATTTCTTTTGAATCCTATTGATAGGTTTTATGGAATTTGGCACCTATTGTAGAATTTGTTTTAATAAGATGCAAGTATTTCCTGAATACTTTTTGAAGTTTTCTGCTTGAGAATGATAATTTGTAATGAATGATATATTATATATCTATTTTCAACTTCGTTCTTTTTCTAGACTGACATAATTTCATAGAAATTGATCCAATATATACCTATTTAGGTGAGAATCATATCTCTGGTCTAATTTCATAGACAAAATTTCATAGAAGTTGATTCAATGTCCACCCATTTAGGTGCAAATCACCATTTTAAATTGTGCTTTCAAGCAGTTCATATGTAAAAAAAAAAGCTATGGATGATAAACATTTTCAGCATGAGGTTTAGGCCATTCTGTTCTTATTTCAGATTGACATATATCCATAGGACATGCAGTTAACCTAGACAAATATGAAGAGAAAGGTCTCTGATTCAATTTTCTGTGAAGTTCAAGGACTTTCTTAGTCAAAATATGGGAAGATGTGAAAGGTAAGTTTGACAGTTTGTAAGTGTGCAAAAATATGTTATGTCTAACAAAATGTGCTGTTTCACAAATAAAATACTATCAAAACAACTCCTGATTGCTCAACATTAAACTTCTGAATTGTCCATAAATCATCTTCACGATTGTCCCACATTATTTGCTCACCTGACTGGTTTGGTCAAGTAAGCTATTTTCATCACTTGGCATCAGTCATCCATTATTTTTTACAAAAATCATCTCCTTTAACATGTTTAACCACTGCAGGGCTCAACAATAATGTGTGTCGATTGTCCGGTACCAGAGGAAAAAAAGGTCGGACAAGTAAAAGCCATATGAAGCTTGTCCGACAGCACAAGTTAAATCATTCTGTAGAAAAAAAATATTGAATCCAACTTTGACGATAAAAGTAATTACAAAAAAACAATAAAAGAAGATAAAAGCAATTATTTATTTGACACGTTTACTTGCAACCAATAATTTAAAACTGGTTCTTTGTCAGATACTTTTAACAGATAAAACGCATACTATCTCCGAATCCGGTCTTACTGCTTTGTAGATAAGGTAACAAGACAGTTTGGCACGGAAACGAATCGCCTCCATGTGTAGTTTGGCACTGTAGGAGATATTTTGGGACCAAGACAACTCAGTACCTCATTTCCTTTCCTTATTCTGTTGCTTTATGATAAATATGATAAATTTTATTTATCAAAATATTTTAAAATGAAAATGAATAAATTATTGACTATTAAATTCAGAAAATTATATTTGATCATATGTAGACAAAAAAATATTTGATTGCGTTTGAATAAACATTTTAATATATTAAAACAGCTGATTGTAGTAGGGCATCAATCATAATAATCAATATTTTTTAACATAAAAGACCAGGATACAAACCAAATGACATGAATGAGTGTAGACTAGCAGGCCTACCAGACTGTGCCTCATGTGCTGAGTCGGATGAGACTTTGGCTTTGATGAATACTAGATTTAGTTGTTCTCGACTCATATTTTTGAAAAGGATATCAAGAGATAATAATCAAATTCTGTTCCATTGTTTTAACTCATTTTGTTCATTGAATCAGCTTAAAATGCAAAAATGGTTAATATTAAGATTTTTTTTGGACAAGTTACAATTCCATTCGGACAAGTAAGGTGGTCAAGTCCTTAGCCATATACTTTAAGCAGTATATATAGGTCATATATTTGGTGTATGGAGTGATTGTAAGGTAAACATGTGCAACTGACAGGTATCATCTGACCTTGACCTCAATTTCCTGGTTCATTGGACAATGTTTAGTTTTTGTGGTTTGGTCTATCTCTCAGATAATAGTAGCAATAAGGCCACTTTATTGGTGTATGAAATGATTGTAAACTGTATTTGCTTGACTGGTTAAACTGACCGTGACTTCATTTTCATGGATCATTTATGGATCAAGTTTATGTGATAATTGTAGTAAAAGCGTCATATTTTCAATCATAATAAAGCAGGCATGACATTTGTGAATGTATTGCACTCTTGTTGAAATATTTTCTATGCCAAAAAAATATTATGTCATGTATGGTGTGTTTCCAGTTGCATGTAAAAAAAAATATAGGGTCAGTAGGTCAGGATATTTTCTTACTAATTTCATAGTGAAGTTCTTTGAACTGTTGTTCAAATGTTTTGAAGTTTGAAACTGTCATGAATGTTTGTATATCATGTATATATATTAGATTTATGGTTGTATTTATATAATGAAGTGTACTGAAAACACACATTAGCTGGCCAATTGTTTATTAGCATTCATGTTCACAAATAGTGCAAATTAGGGACATGCTAAGGAAGAATTTTTGATTTTTGATTTTTTTGGAAAAAAAATTTAGTGTCAGAGCCGATAAATTAGGGTTGGACAGCAAATCGAAACACATCTTTTTTGTTGTTAGCCCTATTGAAAACTATAGTAAAGAGAGGGAAACAGTTTGAATAGTAAAAATGATCAACACCATAAGATCTACAAATAAGTCACATGGCCAAAATCTTCTGTTGAGTTATTGCCTGTCAGTGATGTTTTCTTTCTTTAATTTTATGATAGAAAAATAGAAACTTTAAAAAGCAAAAAGGATGATCGTGAGCTTTAGATTTTTTTCAAAATCCAGGTTGATTTGAAATAGTTATAGAAATTTTTAAAGGTGACTGTTGGATTTTGGTTCGAACTGAAAATTTTAGCTTTTATACCCTATTAATTAAATCCTTAAGTTTGACAGCAATAAACCAAACTATAAAATAACCTTATCAATACATAGTTGATATAGATGGGCTGATTTAAGACCAGTCGAGACTAAAGGAGTAGGTTCGATAACACCCTAAAAGTTAAACGGCCCTATTTCTAGCTACAATTTCAAATTAGGATTTATTGACCAATATCACAATGAATCATAACTTATACAATGACTAGATAGAAAATATGTCTTTTTGTTGAAAATTTACGTGCTTGTGTTCTATTCATGACGTCACAAATAGCACTCACTTTGATTATCAACAAAAATTCAATGAAAACGGGTAAATTTCCAATGATTTTTTGGACAGGAAACATAGAGCGCATGCGTCGACAAAAAAGCTTTTTTAACAAAATGTTTGTTATCACATTTTACATATCTGACGTGAATATTTAGTTTGTCGATGCCTGCACTCTATGTTTCCTAGGCCTTAATTTGTTTGAAATCTGGACGATTTGGTCAAATTTCGCAAAAATCTCTATTTTTGACCTATTTGGGATGTAAAAATCAACACTTTAAAACTAAATCTTTGACAAAAAAAATTCTATTCAACTTTCTCACATGTCTTTTTATCACTTTAAAACATTTATTATCTTGAAACATTAAACTTAATAATCAGGGCCAAATATGACCCATACCGAACTTACTCCTTTAAAGGTCAAGACGGGTGGAGACTGGGTCAAGACT
This sequence comes from Mytilus coruscus, assembly GCA_017311375.1. Lineage (NCBI taxonomy): Eukaryota > Metazoa > Mollusca > Bivalvia > Mytilida > Mytilidae > Mytilus > Mytilus coruscus. Next base: position 88,056,267 of record CM029597.1, on the reverse strand, counting down.
GGTCGAGACTGAGTTGAGATTGGTCAAGACTAAGTAGAGACTGGTCGAGACTGGTTGAGCATTTGGCAAGACCTTACCAAGATTATCAAGTACTGTATTAGACTCATTAGGTTAAATTGTAGACCAAAGTCAAGTACAGTTAAGTACAGTCTAGATAATGTTGAGTCTTTTCAAGTAAAATCTGTGCTCACTGTTAAGGTCAACTTTACATTGACAGCAGCAATCACAGGCGAGACACTGGGTTCTAAGGAACCCTTACAAATTTTCTTAAAACCATTTAAATTTGCCTTGTTTGTTTTAAGACAATTATTGGTAAAGTAACATAATTAAATTAATAGGATTAGAACTTTGCCTCTCTTTTAGAGAAGAAGATATCTGTAGTATGATTGCTAATCCTAATGCTAACTCTAAAAGTAAAAAAAACTGTTTTATTTTTTAAAACTTTTCCAGTTTGCCCCATTTGTTTGCAGGTAATAATCGGTAAAGTAACATATATATCAAAAATGAGAACACCAGATTAGAAAAAAGATGCAGTATGAATGCTAAGGAGACAACTGCCTTAATAAGAACAAAATTTAAACATCATCAGTGTGATATGGCTTCAAATATTGAACAAAACAAATGACATACAGTAAGCTATGAAAGGTCCTGTGATAACAAAATAATCTATTATAACATGTATAAGAAAGAACAAAATATGCTGACAAAAACAATCATGAATAATATGCCTGAAGGACTTTAAAATATTGAACTTGAAGTGACTTTTATTTGTAGGATACATAGAAATCTTGGAGGACAAATTGACGAGAGTCTTAAAAGACACAGATATGAAGATAAACAAGAGGAAAAGAATGCCAAACATAGTTTAAAGGACTGCAGACTTCCTGATATCTTTCAAACTGTTGTGTTTTTTGGTTTAAATGTAATAATGCATTATCATCTTATTTGTATAGGCATACATCCTGCAAATCTTGTTGGTACCTTTTAGCTCCATTAATGCAACCGCTATTTATAAAACATTGTCGTGATTGTAGTTCTATATGTGAGTTTATTAGTTAATTAGTGCATAGTAATTGCATATATGAATTATTTTATACCATATCTATCAATCTTTGTCTTTTTAATTAAGAAATAATTTTTAAGACCTTGCTCTTTCAATCCTAGTACATTTATTTTAATTATTTTGCATAGTTTATAAGTTTAAGTAATGCCATTTTATTTCCACATTTGAATTTTACAACAAAAAATACATAAAGATCAGATTTATATCTGTGTTAACAGTTTATTTAATGGAATATTATATTTATGTTTAATTTGTAATATGCACTTTGTCTCATATTTTTTTCAGTTTGACACATTTTCTTTTATTAATCATCAAATTTCAACAAATGTTGGAAACAAACTTACATAAAAACTTTTCAAATGTATCAAAATTCTGTGTTGTAAAATCTTATAGATTTTGTTTTTCGGGATTTTTCCCAATATGTTTAAGAAATCTGTAGCATAATTTTTGCTTGTAGATTTTATTTCGGGATTTTTCCCGAAATGGGTAAAAAAATCTATGCAACAAGTGTGTGCCTGATAATAGATTTATATTTTCGGGATTTTTCCCGAAATGTGAAAAGAAATTATTAGTCATGAGTTCTAGCATATACGTTGGGTTTTCGGGATAAATCCCGAAATATTTAAAATCTTGCATATAGATTTTGTTTTTTTCGGGATTTTTCCCGATATGTTTGAAGAAATCTGTAACATAAATTTTTGTAAATTTGGTTTCGGATTTTACCGAAATGGTTAAAGAAATCTATTCAACAAAAGCATGCTTGATAAGTGATTTAGTTTTCGGGACTTTTCCCGAAATTTGAAAAGAAATCATTATTCATAAGTTCTAGCATATTTATATGTTGGGTATTCGGATAATTCCGAAATGTTTGAAGACATATGCTTTATACATTTTACATTTAGATTATTTTTCGGGACTTTTCCCGAAATGTGTTTAAGATCTGTTTGTCACATAGCTATGCTACCAAAAGTTTTAATTAATGTTGAAAGTGATTTCGGGAAATTCCGAATAAAATGTTGTCACATACATTTTACCACAAATATTTACAACTTTCATATTTTGGGAAATTCCCGAACACTAAATGTAAGTTTTATCAATTATAAGAATAAAAGCATGGAAGATTGTAAAATTGTGTGTTTCTTTATGAAATCTGCATTCATTTATGGTAAACATTGAAAAGCTTATAAATAGGAATAAAATGGATTTTACTCTTTTAAAATAGAGTCAGTTATCTATTCTTCCTCTGCAAGCCAAAAGGAATGTTGTGTTTTTAAAAGTTCACTGTTTTGTTAAAATGCATTATAACATTTAAAAAATGGAAATAGTGCATGCATATCTGTTGGAGCTTTGCTGAATTGTCCTTGTAACATTGAACCGGACGTCTCTCCCTGTCATTTTCTTTCTCGTGTCAGGAACTTTCAAGCAGATCCTCCATACATCGTTCAAGCCCTGCTTATAACTGTCATATAGAAAAAAAAAAACGCATAAATTTTAATATTTTTTTTACACATACAGTTATTGTCATTGTCTGTCAAACTTTAAATTGGGAACATTACAGTTAACTACCATTATTGATAACTATAGCCATGTTGCAATTTGGGCATCACATAATTTAATTTCAACCAAAATTTTGTGGTAATTAGTAGGACAATGAAATGTAATTGCCTGATAACTCAAGTGTCAGTCTGTGAAAAATCTTGACATATATTTAACTGGTTAAATGAAATGAGTTATGTGGTGTATGTCTATGAGACAAGTGAAGTTTATATACCACTCCAGAAAGATCAGTGTAAGTGATCAATACATGTAGGTCTTAATACCTGCAGCTGAATATTAAAAAAGCCCCTTTTCATTTATTGAAGTCTTGTAAAAATCAAAACCCATATATATATATATATATATTTAAGAATGTTGGCTCCTCATGTTTTTGAGTTTTTGCAAGATATTCAGAATCCTCTGGCTTTATCCATGATATTCCATAAAAAAAAAATTCTGATAACCGCTACTTTTCTTTTCAAAATTTGATTTCAAATAGATACAATTATAAACTAATTTATCTACAAATACTAACTTAAGTTCTCTTTTATACTTGTGATGTAAATCAGAGACATATATGTATCCGAGTAAATGTATATTTTATTCAGACAAGCAGGGGCGGATCCAGGGTTTTTGAAAGGTCAGGGGACATCAAACAATATATATAGTCAGGCCAAATATATCTATTCCAATCTAACGAGGATGTACGCCCTCTATGTCCCCTTCCTGGTTCAGGACAATAAAGTTTAAAGTTCACGAGCGACCATCCAGCTTCAAGCGCGACACATAAATAATAAAGAATACAATACACCTTATCGGTATTTGTCCGCCATTACTGGACATCACAAAAGTTCCTGTAAAATTTTGACGTCATAATAGAAAATATCTGACGCCACAATGGAAAATGTGATTGTTGTATGACGTCTAAACATTTTGAATCAATAAACCACAGGCACTTTTTAATCTGTAAATATATATGAAGATATTATTTTTTTTCAGAGATACAAAATGTTAGTGCCTGTGGTAATGAGGGGGTGGACAGGGGTATTCAATTCCCGCTTCCCTCCACCTGACTCCCGCTTCCCTCCTATAACTTACCATTTCGTTCAGATAAGCCTTTTTCCCCCCTTCACACAAGAAAATCTAGAACTGTGAACATACCTCCGTTTCTCCAACTAGTCCTTGCTGGTGAAGTGGTTCATTTCAATGATCCTCAATGGACATGAACATGGTCACATGCATACGAGTATCTAGCATACCATACCAGAGGAGTGACAATGACGAGATGCACAGGGATATAAAAAAATCTAAGTTTAAGGGTTATAAATTTGGGAAAACTCGACGGACCGGGTCATTCTATCGTAAAATCTACTTAAATTTTCATGTGTATCCAAAATACCCTGTCAGTGGAGTTGCGATATCAAGATAGATCAAGGTCCATACTGGATAAGCTCAACATTATTGTTCAAATGGGTATAACTCGGAAAAAAACTCAATGGACCAAAATATTCTACATCCAGGCACATCAAGAAGTTCTAACAACCTACTGGATTTTATGTGTATCCAGAAAGCCATGCCAGAGGAGTTGCTATCACAAGGTGCATACTTGATAGGGTCAAACTTTCTAAGTTCAAATGTCCATAACTATGGGAAAACTAATTGAACCAGAACATCTTATCTATTAATACTGAAGTTTGCATGTCATGGTCAGCAGAAACATATACGCAAGATATTGGAAAGTCCACTATACGGCTTGTTTTTTCACAATACACAAGGTACGATTCCCTCCTTACCTTTGAAACATCTTTTTATTCATTTAACATATTTCTTAACCAATAAATGAATTATTTTCTTCACTATTTCCTGATATAGTTTAAAAAATTTGAAAAAAAAAAAAAATCGCAAAACAAAATAGATATTAGGGGAAAAGTGGAGACTTGGCATGAAAATATTGGAAGTTTAAAACTACGAACTTGAAACTCCTTTTTTATTTCTGTGAGCACAACTTTCTGGTTTTAAAAACTTTTAAAAATCTGATAATTTATTGATAGAGTTTTAGAATATTTTATTTTGATTATTTCTTACGTTATCGAGATATTAGCGATTTCCCGTAAAGTTTGGAACGTGCCAACCAAATATTTAGCTATAGGCCGACTGTTCGGGCAGATTTTTTGAGGTATCAACTTATTATCAAATAATAATTTTTATATTTTCTTATAATTTATTGTTCAAACTTTACAATTAACACCAATAAAAAATAAAGATAACTTTAAAATCTAAACGTAATAATCTACTGTACTGACAGATTTATATATAAATACCTAGATTGATTTTCATATTTCCGAATGTAGAACTGAAAACTTTAAAAAAAATTAACAATTTCATTCCAGACAATTATTTGTTGAGATATTGAACTTTGTATTTCGATTTGAAACAAATTTCTTCACAAGTTAAAACATAATAAGCTACTGTCCTGGCAGATTTGTTTTTACTTTAAAAGTGAAAAGTATTCAATTTCTTGATTTTTTTGATGATTGTGTCTGTAATTTTATAATAATATCAAAATAGTATATACCAGACAATCGTATTAAAGAAACTATTTCATTTATAGTTAAAAATTGCGTTGTTTATTTCCGCCATTTATACAGAAATTTAACGTAATAGGCTACTATCCTAGCAGATTTATTTTGTGTTAACGAAATAAAAGTCCATAAAATTTTATATTTCCATAAAGCTTATATTTTTAACTTTCCAATGAACAAAAATTTGCTTACCAGACATTCATTTGGAAGAAGATATTCAACTTTATATTTTGATTTTGAGCGAATCGGTGTCACTGTTTCCTCGAGTTCTTCATGTTCCCGCCCCGCTCGCTCCCGGTTCCCGTCCCCCTTACTCCCGGTTCCCGTCCCCTTACTCCCGGTTCCCGCCCCCCTACTCTCGGGTTCCCGCCCCTTGTCCATCCCCTCGGTAATTGTCTTTTTAAAATCTGGGTTTTAGTGTGATCATTTGATCTTCATGATTAACTCATTAAAATCATACGGCCCAGGCACATATAAATATTGCCGGGCCAGTAAAATTTTATTGAAGAAGGACTCACAACTCACAAACCATAAATGATATAAAATTGAAAGGAATTTTATGACTTTTTTTGCTATACTTTTTCCAATTTTCGGGCAGCCAAGTTTTTCCTGATTCTGGAATGATATATTATAATTTACTTCTATACACATGCCTTCACAACGGGGTTGTGAAATAAAATATACCTGCCACTACTGTGGTGTCAATATTGGTGTCGTCCAAATGTGTCGTAATCTTTTAATTATATTATGCTACCAGTTAGATAACAAAACAATGTTAATAAATTGATTCCTCCGCTTCTAGGTTACACACGGATTCCGAAATTTTTCAAGGTGTGCGGTATTTCCTGCGGTTATTTATGGCTAGCAATGCCAATCTCCTTGTTCATGCGATACCTGTTCCTATGAAACTGATAGAGTCTGTGTATTGTACAATGACGGAACTTTAGCAGTAAAAAAGTTCTGTCTCGGGTCTACTGTACTGTGCACATGTGACTTTAATAATAGGCAGTGCAGGTAAGTTCGATAAAATTACCGCTTTTTCTGAGGTTTTGTCCCCTAAGTCCGCTTTGATATTTATACAGCTGGACACTTAGGGAATGACACGCTTTTGGAATGTGGGATATAGGAGGTAAAAAAAAAGCGATGTGGGATATAGAAGGTAAAAAAAAGTGGGGATTTTGGATATTGGGGTGAAAAACTGGATGTGGGATTTAGTGGATTCTTCAATCAATGTCTTGATGACAGGATAAATTCTCTTCTCTTGTTTAACGATATTTTCAATTGTAGTTTCTCCTTAATTTGTACTTCAGGGGTTAAAAAAGTAGGATCTGGGAAAAGGAAGAAAAAGCAGAATTTGGGAAGATATCATAATTTTTGGACTGTTGTAGGAAGGCACCACAACAAAAAAATAATATTTCCTTTCATTTCAAGACGTCATAATTATTTCGACTACCGCTCTACTTACATTCCCCTGAAGTATGCCATGAAAGACCTTGTACAACTGCAAACTTATACCTATGTCAGCTATCTTTTATTTTATGTTTAGCTTACATCATTTGTAGTAATGACATTACTACAAACTTCAGCTACATGTAAAAAAACATTAAGAGTAATATTTCTATTGTGTTATAAATAATACAATTATAAAAATTGAAAGAATTTTTTCCATCAATTGAATAATTTGATATGTTTTTTAGGGATACAGGAAGTCCTCAAGTCCTTAGTTATTGAACAGAGAAAATTGTTGAGGAGCTTATTGGGAAAAAAAAAAGAAATTAACAAAGGAAATGTGCTTTTTCAATAAGGAGAAGAAGTAAAAGCAGCAGGTATTATGTACTTATTTTAGACTTGATTGACTTGGGTGTAACAGTCAATTGATTCAGATAAATAAATGAAAAGAAATGTTGTCTATATTTTAATGAATCAGCACCGGAACAAACAACAAAACCACTAGAGGCATCTGTTGGTTAATACAAAGACTTCAATATAAGTGTCAATACAAATGTCAAAATAAGAAGATGTGGTGTGATTGTACACATGTACATTGTATATATATATTTAGATATATAAAGGTCTAAGTGGTTTCTTATTTCATTGGGTACAGTAAATATCCTGCATTCAACCTCCAATACTTCAATTTTCATCCTCATTTGCTTTTTCATCACTTTTACTTTCAAATCCCATAAATATAGCTTTTATTTGTATAATATATTTATACAACCGCAAATTTTTGCGGCTGTATAATGGTAAGGCGTTGTCATCTGGAGACATTATGTTTCCAGGCAATAACTTGATTATAAGTGAATGGATCTCTATGACATTGTACCACAAGGTTCCATACCTCAAAAGGAAGGTTGGGATTGATTTAGGTGGTTATGGCCTTAACCGTTTAGGCATTAGGGGCCAAAAATAATACTTTTTTTATACTTTGTATAAATTGCTTATTCTTGACCAATTTCAATTGGGTTTAATTCAAAGTCTTGATGTTTTTTTTAACCAAACCTTGTATATAGATTTTGGGCTCCATTTTTAAATAGGTCCACATTGAGGTCCAACGGGTCCAAATTTCACTATATAAAATTTAATTATTGGGGTTTTAATTTGAATTTTGTGCCCCGTTTTCAAATTGGTCCCCATTAAGATCCAAAGGGACCAAAAGTAAACTTTGTTTGATTTCAATAATAATTGAATTTTTTGGGTTCTATGATATGCTGATCTAATCGTGTTGTTAGATTACTGATTTTGGGCCGCATTTTCAATTGGTCTATATCAGGGTATAAGGGTCCAAAATTAAAACTATTTTTTGATTTTAACAAAAATTGAATTATTGGGGTTCTTTCATATGCTGGATCTAACTGTGTATTTAGATTTTGGGCCCTGTTATCAGATTGGTCCACATTGAGGTCCAGAGGGTCTAAAATTAAACTTCGTTTGAATTCATAAAAAATGAATTCTTTGGGTTCTTTGATATGCTGAATGTAACCTTGTATTTAGATTTTGGCAATTGGACCATAATAGGTAACCGTGAATGTCCAATTTCAAATTTTCAATTTCTTAGACCACATTCATTCTGTGTCCAAAACATATGCTGTGTCGTATATTTCATCACAATCTTAATTCAGTTCTGTATCAAGCTTGAATGTTGTGTCCAATCTTGCCCCAACTGTTCAGGGTTTGACCTCTGCAGTCGGTCATATCAAGCTGAGCCCTGCATTTTATTTTCATATAGGTTAACATATACTCATGATAGAATTAAATAATTATACAGAAGTAAAACTTGTGTCATATCCTATTTTAGTCAATTGTTCAAATAAAATAATCATAAACTAAAACATATAATATTATATGATGTAGTTTTGCATCTTCTATTTAGAGCATGTTCAGTACCAGTAGAATTCAATGACAAAATTAATAAGCTATTATTACAATTTCTTTGTTCTTACTACTTATCTTATGTTTGCAGTGGAAATTGGCAGAGTGAAACATCTTCTAGGAATAAAAAGAGGAAATAAGTGTCTGAAGCAGTAAATCATTATAACAACAAGACTGTGAAAAGACGATATCAGAACATGAAATGATTTTTATTTCAGTTAAAAAGACTTGCTACAGAATATACCCCTTGTGATTCTTTTGAAGACCATTGTCAACTTCAAGTAAAGGAAGATTTTAAAAAATAGAACAGGAAATGAAGAAAAAGACTCAATCATTTAGAGCATAGCAAAGCACAATGTATATTTCTAATTAGTCTGTTAGTTCAGAATAACTCATGCGAAGAAATAATATTGTACAGTAAACAACATACAATAACTTACAATTTAGTTTTTTGCAATTGGTGAATTTTTATGTTGTACTATCATAACTATGGTTACAATTAAGTCTGTTTTCGATTAAATACTAATAAAACTTCAGAATTTTAAACTTTTGCTTAAAATCAACACATCACTAGTGATAATAACTGTACAAGTCTTGCTTGAACTGAAAATTGAGGTACATGTACATGTAGATTATTACTTTTCTTGTGACACTGGGAACAGTATATATGTTCCTGTGTGACATTAGTATATGGAAAGTGATGCTTTAAGTGTAAAATAATCTTAATATGCTGTTGAAATGTAGACAATGTTCTGTTAGTTGTGGAATGGATTCCATGATTAAATTACTGTATCAGCACATATCAAATCAAATTTCAGCAAAATAACTCATATTTTAAGGTAAAATTTATATAACAGATGCATTACCTTAAATATTCACTTGACAAATGAACATCCAACATGGCCAATGCAATACAACTTGCACTTACATATGTAATTTATGTGATAATAATATGAAATTCACATTACAATCTGGTGAAAAAATAGACGTGAAAATAACACAACTTTTACGCGTTAAAATAACGTGAAAAAAATTTACACGTGAAATAAACACAATATTAACACGTTAAAATCACGTTAAAATGTTTACATGTGGTAATAATGTTAAATTTAAAAGTGAAAATCACGTGAGCAAATTAAAACGTGATTATCACGTGAGAATCTTATGTGTGTAAAATACATGTGATATACACGTTTAACCGGTGTGATACACACGTGGGGAAAACGTAGTTCTCACGTGATGAGCACAAACGTTAAACACACGTTGGAAAAAATTGCCAGTGTACATTGTGACTTGGATGGAGAGTTGTATCATTTGCACTCATAACACATCTTCTTATTTATATCCACAAGTTTGCCTAACAGTATTCATTTATACAAATATTTAAAATCATAATCAGTTGTCTGTTACTTGATTTAAGGTAGATTCATGGTATACCGCCATCTTGGATTGTACAATCCCAGTACAAAATCGGTCTAGTTATTTGCCTAAATCTGCAAATTTGGAGACAGATTTACAATTTATTGGTTAGACTTTTATTTATGTAAATAAAAATTGGTGATTTATTGTATAACTCAAAATATTTAAACAAATATCAAATTTTGTGTTTTTAGAATCAATATTTTCAGATAAGCCATTTCAGGGAAGATAACTCTTTTAGTAAGAAATATATACTGGACTGATAGGGAAATTTTTAATTTTTACTTGTAGCAAGAAAACAAGTTCGGTGACACCATTTTTCCTTTTATTTTCTTAAAACATATTATAAAACCTATCTTCTCACAATTTATTTCAAAATTTTATCTCATAGATTTTTTTATGCACAATCTAACCAAATTTAGGCAATTTTCAACGACTCATAGCTTGGAAAATAGCACGGTGACCCATACTTTTTATTATATTTTGAAAAAAGCATAGTAAAATCTTCATTTTGGCAAAGTATAAGAAAATTCTATCTCAAGAAATATATACCTATAATCTACCTTAATGCATGGTAAGAAATTCAAAGCATTTAAAACGAATACGAATACGAATAATTTCATAAAACAATTATCGGCCCATAAAGGACATGTTACATATAATGATTACAAATAGACTTACATTCTACATGTAAGCAAAAAAAAAAAAACAAATAGAAACAATAACGATAATGCTTAGGATAATATGGATTTAACTATAGCTGTTGTTTTCTTATTGTAAAACATTGATAACAAATCAAAGTCACAGTGTTGTATATTTCGTCATGTTCACAAGAAAGAAGCTGAACTGATAACTCAGTTTACAGAAACTAATATATAATATCAAAATTATTTGATCTTTGTCAGTACTAGTCTTTCTATAACGACCTTACTCAATAGCTAATTTATGAACCAATTCTCATTTTTGTGATGTACTTTCTAGTTTCAATTTTTTTTTATACTACATTTAGATAAGAGTCTCTTTTGAAAATATCTTTGAATTTAAAATAGGTTCGTAATTTAGTGCGGTGACAGAAGTGTCAAAAGTCGTTTAGATTTCGAGTTTAATCTCCCCAAATAACACACGGCTAAAAATGGTCTTAACTTAAATACAAATATATCCTATTTATTGTCCACCCTGTTGTAAAAATTTCATATGGTCATATGTTTCTAAAAAATCGTTTTAATGACTAGTAGTATATTGGAAAGTATGCAGCCCCGTTTTCACAATGAAAATTTAAATATATTTGCTTCCATTTAATTAGTATATTTTTCCTAGCTATTATCATATGTCAAAATATTTTATTCAGTATTCAATTTTATTCTAATCTATAAAATTAGTAAAGTTTTGACTGTTTAAAAATGAAGTCATTTTTATTGCAAATTCAGACACAAACTTTAGTTTCTTCTTCATAGTAGTAGTCAAAACTATCCCATAATAGTTTAAGTATATAGTACTTCATAAAACTTGTTACTGATAAGAATTTCAGAACCTTGATATAAAAAAGCCTGAAGATATCAACGGAAAAAGAATAATGTAAAAAACTGCAATTTCATATAAGGAAAGTCTTATTGTATAAAATTAAAATAATTGGCAGATAGTTTCAGTCAAAATTCCGCGACATGTACGATTCGTCAAGTCCGTTGCAAATTGCTCCTTCAAGTCCAAAGAAAAGACAAAAGTTGTTAATTTCATGCATTGCATAAAATGCAAAAATGCAAAAAAAAAAAAAAAAATCAACCGGAAGTTTGATTCAATTTACTAGGATTTAAAGGGAAGTCGACTTTTGTATCTGCAATGCACAAACGATTGGATGAGGTTTACATCAATGTTATAAATGAATTTGTTTCATTTGATAGTTGTGAATTTAAAGAAATGAAGGCAGTATACCATCGTTCATGATACAAAAGTTACAACAGTAATCAGAATGGTTCTCCCTTTAAGAGTGAGGAAGATTCTAACCTGACGACAGACAATCATCGGACTGCAGATGACTGACATGGTGTCCCCATGATTCGGGTGTTTGTACGCGTTCTAGAAGTCAGAGATTCGACTGGAGTTCTTGTATAATTTGTTGCAACAATACATTTAAAAAAGATCTGAATCTCTGCAAGTTTGAATCAGATAGAAACATAACTATTAGGGATACCATATCAGCTGCTAGTCAATTAAATGCTGACGTCAAAATCTCTGAGATGCAGGCATCAATGTCAACAGTAATATACACAAATAAGGAACAAATATTGCATTCCTCTGCAAGTATACTTAGAAAAAACATCGAAACTCTATAGATTTCCACAGAAGAATATCCAACTTCTGATGAATTGTCTTTTCCTTCTTCAATTCATTCTATGCTTTTGTCTTTATTGCAATTCATTTCATGGTTACTGCGTGATACTGCATACAACCAAATTAAATGGCATGGGCAGTTTTTCAAGTATTTAATGCGAATAAATCTATTGAACCGGTTAAGGTGGTACATGTTCATAACACAACAGGGAGATAACTCTGTAAAAATCAGCTGAACGTTTTAATCACGTTCTATTGTTAAGGAAATATTAAGCTTCTCAATGATCAAATCAGTGTTTGTCAAACTGCTATATATCCAACGAATTTTTTCCGATAAAGTGTATGGTATAAGTTTTTTGAAATTTTTATATTTTTGTCAAAGGGTCAAAGAAAACATTTTGTTAAAATTTTATGAAAATTAAACGAGCCAAATTAATTTGAGTCCAGGTGTTTGGTACCACCTTAAGCTAAAAAATAAAGAAGGTGACGAGAGATCTGTTACACTGACCGAGGATGCCATGTCCAAAAACCAAAAATTCGAAAAGAACCACCCAGAGTTCATAATGCATATCAACGTATTTTCCAAAATGCAAATCATACAAGAATTATCATTTTATGCTACCGAAAGAACAAATTCACAGGATATGTTATGGGTGTTTTTGAGATTTTTATCTATAGATATTATTGAATTACCTTTTGCATTACCATCTGACACTCCCCAACTTCCTTCCTGGAGTGGGTACAATTATAGCACTCTTTCAGATGTCAGGCCCGAATTTTCAGTTGTTTCATACCCAACCATTATTGACTTAAAATGTCAAAAGTATATACTACCATGAAAAAATGCTTGGACATGACCAAGTCTATTGGACAAAATCATGCTATTCAGACATTTGACCAACAACTGTATGGGAAAACACATTATGTATGTGCCGGTCCCAAGTCAGGGGGGTTATAGTTGTAAAACCGATCATTTAACCAGAACAATATACACAGCAGTAAATAATACTTTGGAAGCATTAATAATTGTGAGAAAACCCAACACATAAGTATCCGCAAATTCAATTTTAAGTCATATTTGACTGTAGTGTTCTTTTGCTTCTGGCTTGATACTTCACCCAATATTCTAGTTTAAAAAATAAATTTTGAAGTATTGTCCTTCATGACACTTGATTTTTACTGGAAATTAAAAAAAAATTATAGGGTTAAGGTGACCTAAACATTTTATAATTGAAAACAGGATTTTTGAAGTTTTGTTTTTAAAACGTTGTTTTGGGATTTTTTTGGTGAAAAATAATTATGATTGAGGTTTATGTATTCAAAGAAACATTACTAAAGCCAAAACAATACCGTTGATTAGAAATAGAAAAAAAAATGTCGAAATTGAAACTTCAAAATTTTCACAGATTTGTTAAGATAACCTTTGACCTCAATTTAAAAGAAATGTGACCCTATCAGGTCCTTATGACAGGCATATTGTTATAGTACAAGGTTCCCTCTTTCGAATGATATATTATATAGGTGTGTGTTCGGTGGGGACATTAAATTCCAAAAAATCTTCCCTCAGTCACCGCACTAATTTGCCCTTTTTCACTGTAGCATTTTGTAAAAGATTATCTTTCCAAGATTGCATATAGCTCTTAATTAAACCATCTTTAATCTCATTAACATTGAGATAATTAATATCTACATTCAGCTGTTATGCAATAAAACAATATGACTACTGTACTGACTTTGTACAGGCATGTGCTTATGCAGAAAATGGAATTTAACCTGGTTTTCTAGCTAGCTAAACCTCACACTTGTATGAAAGTTGCATATAATTCCATTATATTGACAACATTGTGTGGGCAAAACAAACAGATATAATATGTAAAAATGTCAAAAATTTGGGTAAAGCAGTCAACATTCAGTATAATAATCTTTATCACTATAAAACAAACAACTATGCCAACAAAGAAAAACAAAATGGCATATACATGTAGTTTAAAATTTATATTTTCAATCTACAACTAAAGGAATCATTTAATCAAAAGGGCCAAAGTGTATTGGTGCAATTCAAGTGAATAAAGTACATAGGATTTTGCCATGTACATTTAACAACTCTCCATCAGAGACCAAATGACGTAGAAGTTAGATCGGTACTTTTTTTTCTATTTTAACTTTTCGTTGCGGATGTTGTGTGTGTGATGTTGCGCTCTGCTGAGTCGAATCCTTTCCAACAAAACTTTATAGTGTGTCTTATGTTGTGCTGTTACGTCGCTGTAAAGTATATCGAGTCAGTTTCAACAAATGGTTTTGTATTTTTCGATTGATCAGATCGTCAAAGACCTGCTTTAGAATAAATACCCTGCCACGTCCGGTCGGTGTTTAAGTTTTATGTGTTTCCGCTTTGTATTGATCTGATGAGTCTTCCCTTTTTCAATTGATTTTTACAAATTGTTCCTATGTTGTGCAGTAACACCACTTTCCCAGGTTAAGAGAGGGTTGACTGCTCACAAACATGCTTAACCCCGCTACATTCTTTATGTGCTTAGCCAAAGTCAGGAGCCTGAAGTTCAGTGGTTGTCGTTGGTTCATGTCTGTTTTCCGTAAAAAATTTTGTTATAAATTAGGCCGTTAGTTTTTTCTATTGAATTGTTTGATATTGTTCATGTCGGAGCCTTTAGTAGTCGTCTACACGGTATGAATTTTTTCTCATTGTTGAAGGCCATACGGTTGCCTATGATGTAATATATCCACTCATTTGAACTTAGATGGATAGTTGTCTCCTTGGCATTCATACCACATCTTTTTTATTATATTAGTACAGAATAATAACATAAAAATGAAAATTGATATTTATATACATGTTAAATTTAATTCAGAATCCTCTATATGGATATAAACATTTCGTCATTTCTATAAACTTATTAAGATTATGGTCACTGATTTTTTGGTCATCTATTTTGCATATGTAAAGTTTGATGTTCTTAAATTATATTCCAAATAAGGTTGTTATACATATGATGGGGTTTTGTCATCATTTGTTTACTTAATAGTAATTCAAATTTATATGATTTGATTATAAAAAATACTATCTGCCTTTCTGTGATTTTCTATGAAACCAAACTGACTGTTACTTGTGCATTAAATAGTTTGCAAGACAATCGATTACTAGCAATCAAAGAGAAGTCCCTGCAATGAATCTTTTTGGGGTATTTTCCTATTTCCAGGTAATTTTTTTTTTTTATCATAAATGGGTAAGAATATTCTTATACTTCATTTGGGACAGCAAGTTTTCTTTATTGTAGTTTTTTATATCTTTTTTGTCATTTCTGAGATACTGAATGGATTATCTGATTAATAATTTGTTAATGATTAAATGTCATAGAACTTAAAACAACCATGATTAGGTCACCTTCAACAATGATCAAACCCATACCGCTAAACGACAAGACTCATGAGTGACGCTCGAATTAAAGAAGTTCAAGAGTATATAGGACCTAAAATTCCGAAAGGTTTTACAAAAGACAGCTATGGTACAAAAAATTTAATTCATTCTTTGGGTAAAATATCTGTATTATTTCAAACCAATGATAGATCATGTCAGCACAGATAACATTGAGAATGGAAATGGGGAATATGTCAAAGAGACAAAAACCCGACCAAAGAGCAGATGTATATATTAAGCATGCAAACATAATATATGTACTGGTATACTCGCAAATGAGAGCATCATATTAAAAGCAAAAACGTTCCTTAATACAATATCAGGGATTTAGAAGACATATTCAGTTTAATAACTTTAATACTGTTGAGACGGATTCTTTTTGGTATATGTACCTGATGTGCGAATCCATCCGTTATTGCACGATTGATACATTTGGCCATTGTAAAGAGCAAATATGCCATTTCCGGTATTAATTATAAAGCGTGGATCAACTCTAATGTGAGTAAGAAAATCAGCAGGTTGCTGCATACTGGGACTCTTTGCATACCCTTGTACTTGTGGAAAAGCTTGAAAACTGCCTTGTTCATCACAATTTTCTAATGATACAGCTTGGGCTTGTTGTTTTATGAAATTCTGAAAAACTACGCATTTTGGTTTTTCTTCTAGGCAAATTGTTCCCAACTTTTCGACATTTTGAATAATATTTTGCAGTGCTTTGTCAATTGGAAATGATACCGAAGTTAATCTTAAATTCCTATCTTCACTCATTTTTAGGACATTGCGTTCTTCTTCGATCACTTCTATATCCATCTGCTTAGCCCCTAGGAATACTTGCATGTCGGATCCATACTGTTTTATTGTTGAAGATTTTCTTCTAATTTAGCACTTTTGTTTTCTTTCGTCATCATTTCTTTTATCCATTTATTACTGCGTTGTAGATTTGTACTGTCGATTTCTGACAGCTTCTGGAGTAATTGCGTTTCCATTGTATCCAAATGACTGTTGATTTCTCGTCTAATCTTCTTTATCTCTTTTTCGATATCTTTGCATTCTTTTTCCGATCTTTGGTAGTATTTTCTATCACTTTTTGTGCGCATGAATAGAACTTTCTAAGAATTCTAATGCGTTCCACCAGGTTATCCAAAACAAATGAAGACTTAGCAGTATTCATAACCTCATCTAAAGGGAAGATCCTGACATTTCTTGTGTGTTGTGTCGATGCATTTTCGGCAGCATGGGCGTTCATGCAGACGACAATAATTTTGATACTTCGCTCCATGAGTTTCACATGTCTGCCGAATTTTCAATATTTAAGCAGGCAGCTTTTCATAATTTTCTACATTGATCACTTCATGATCACGTGTTGCTTTAGCAACAGTATGATGACTAAGACACTTGGAACAAAATCCCTCGTCACATTCAGGACACCATTTGTCGGCAGATCTAGACACTGAGAGGGACGTGCAAACACCACAAAGAGTACCTCTTTCTGTAGCCATTTTATGCAGGTGGAAAGCTGTTAAGAAACATAAATCAAATGTAACAGATATGTTAAACTTTCAAAGTAACAATTATTTCGATTTCACATAGAAGAAAAATACTATTCCACTGTATGTTAAATTTGATAACTTAATCAATAATATATACATTTGTTGCAGTTAATTGGTTGAGTACAATTCGACGTGACATTGGACAAAACTTCATTTTCCACCAAACATCGGGACGCGCGAATAATGTACATAACATTTTGAACGTTTTGTATTTCGCCTTTTCAGAATCTAAAGGACTATGGGTAATCTCATTGTTTGTACACCAAAATGAAAATAATGTTACGCCATTGGTTGAATTTCTATTGTTTATTAAAGGATTAAACGCCTTTTTAAAGGAATTTATTGGTGTATAAACTCGACCAAGTCACTCACAAACAAATAAAAGTCCGAATGACTTTTATGATATGTTTGTGAGTGACTTGGTCCAGTTTATACACCAATAAATTGCTTTAAAAAGGCGTTTAATCCTTATAATTCTTTAAAATGTGAGATAAGGAATTTATTTTTCAACACTCGTAACCTCTGTCACAAGTAAATTGTGTATTTGTGTCATTGAATTGGCCTGGCGCATGAATATATTTGTTGGTTAACGCACAAATGTGTACTCCATGAAATTTGCTATCTGGTAAAAAATAAACTACAAAAACACTTATTATCATTCAAATGAATGTTTTGTGTTTATTGTTTAATTTAACGATTAACGCGAAGTGAAAATAAATATTTTTAACGTGCCGGATTGTGTTATTATAGCCGCCATCTTGTTTACATTGGTTACAAAAAGAAGTTCGGTCAACGTCGTCTATCGAAAAACAAACAACGTCAAGAACAACTACCGGAAGTCCTCTCGACCAATCATATCAACGTATTCCCTAATATGCAAATCATATAAGAATTATCACGTTTTAAAACAATCACAACGTTTTGGTGTACGCTTTTGGAAATATTTCCCAGAATGCATTAGATTCTGAAACGGCGAATTGCGATAGTAAAATCATTATCGTGTTCAAAATTATTTAGGACGTAAAATCAAAACAAAAATAGTAATTAAAAGAATTAACTTTTGTTCGGCACTGTTGATCAATGTTTTGACGAAAGTCGTGTTTAGTTATATGAAAACAAGCAGATAAGAAAAAAAGTATGTAAATTAATATTTTATGTGAAGTTACATAGTAGCAAACGAAGTATAGGCAGTGGAATAAAACATTCATTTCCCTTGGCTTAGGGAGATATGAAGATTTGTTTGCACTCGAAAAGTCATATTTCCGTCGGGCAAGGACCTCGGTAAACATAAATGTCTTTAGCGAACAAATCTCATATCTAAAGAAGAAAGATGCCTTGATTTATTTATCCAATCGTCAAATTTTGTCAAATTTTGATAGGTGTTTTCTCTAGTTATTATTATTTTAATGTTCTACTAGTATATAAACATAAAGTAGGTTTTATATTTAAAGTAAAATAGTAAATGGAAATTGGGAACATGTCAAAGAGACAACAACCCGACCAAAGAGCCGAAGGCCACCAAAGTAGCCTATATAACTGTAGGTAATATGCCTGGATGACATCGCGTTTGTCAATATGAATTTGAACTGGCATGTGTATTATTTGGTTTCATTGATTGATATTCCGCATCTCCTTAACCTACAAGACGTGACAAAATACTACGTAAATGGTGTAGAAATTAGGAGACAATACTTAAATGAACAGGTTTGTGCTCTTAAATTAGTATTGTTAAAGTTATGGTCCGGGGACACAGTTATTGTCCTTTGATTTTCCTTTTATACAAATAGAATCCCTTCAAAGAATCTTCAACGTATAGATTTTCCATGTTTGAAGTCATTTGAATATAACTAGATCTCGGGCATTTAGAGCGTGGTTGAAAGTATTTGTAAACGTAAGGATGAATTTTTGTAAAAGATTATGACTGGAGAACTTCAGGAAAGGTATCAAAAGTCATAGGTACTTGGGGACAGGACAATTTTTGTTTAGCCCTCCCCCCTTTTTCCAAAACCCTTAATTTTTTGTTTTCTATAATTTCAATTATTTTCGCGTTTTTTCTGTAGACTGTATACTATGAACATACATATACTATAAATAAAGTGTATTTGCTATTTACTATCAATTCCAAGTTTACTATCCACGGTGGTCACTGATATATTATATAGAGGCTGTCTTAATATACCATTGACCGCCGTGGATAGTAAACTTGGAATTGATAAAATAGCAAACACACTATATTTATAGTATATATGTATCAGTTTTCAGAGTATACAGAAAAACGCGAAAATAACTGTCCTAAAGTACCCATGTCGGTTAAAAGCTCATTAGAGCGTATGTTATGTCCTTGTTTGTACACTATGCCGACTCTAAATTACGCTTATTTATTTATTTATTTATTTATCTATATTTATTATTCTAAAATAATGTGTAATTCTAAACAGTCCTAAACGTAGGTCTTGTCTATGACTTAAAATAAATATAAGAAGATGTGGTATGAGTGCCAATGAGACAACTCTCCATCCAAGTCAAAATTTATAAATGTAAACCATTATAGGTCAAAGTACGGTCTTCAACACGTCCAGTGACGGAAACAATATCCGGACGCCTCATTTTTCCTCCCAAAATATCCCAAACGAAATAAGCATTAGCGAGGATAACAAATGCGACTATGCATGGTACATGTACATGTACCTATAGGACACAGAGGCACGATGATTAATTTCTTGTGGAAGGAAGAGAAGCGACACACAAAATGAGGTTTCCTCATTTATTATATACCCATATGGAGTTATTTTCTTTCAGAACGATAGGTCATTCTTTCGAAGAATTAACCCGGACGATACCATGTTTCAATGAAATATGCGTCAAGGCATAAAATTATGACCTGTGTGAGGTCATTATTTTCTTTGATAAAAATGCAAACTATTATTTATACTTCAACATTTAATTCGTTTGATAGTTTGTTGTTGCCAATTGGGGAATTTATTTTTTAAAGTTCTATCTTCGATAGGTTTAACTAAAAATCGTCATTGACGCGCATTTTAACTTTAAAACAAATAATGTGACGATTTGTTAATTTATCGCTACATTAAAGGGACATTTATCATATATCTGAGATGAAAATCTTATCGATTCACACTGAATAGGAAAGCATACTGTGACCTACATATGTATTGATATTCGTTTTCGTGTTACATGTACATGTACCACGAGTTCGTACTCTCTTCGTATCAGTTCTAAACTTTTTACATCTAGATTATACTTTTTACTCTATCAAATGATCAACAGATAAAATTTCTTAATTCTATTGAATAACAGCCAAGTACCTCACAATGGGGTCGAGGAGTATACAATTAAATCCCGATTCTCTGTTTAAAAAAAATGTATTGCCATTTAAACAGAAAACTTTTCTGAATAGTTCATTCGTTAAAAAGTGTTGAAAAATAATCTCTTTTCCGCGATGAAAATGTCATTACAAATCAGAGGTGGATTTAGGGGGTGTGCCCGACACCCCCTCTTTTGTGAGAAAACTTTGGTTGGTTATAAAGGGAATCACTGAGTCATGACTGGAACGGGGCCCCTCTTAAGCAGTCCCCCCTCCCCCTTTACGAAAATTTCTGGATCCGCCACTGCAAATAGAAAAAAACTTAGCAACCCCTTCCATAAAATAAGTTGTTACAATAAATTAATTACACAGTGACTTGTATTTTTCATTCACCGTTATTGAGTGGTAACAATTCATTTGTGTCTTACTTCTTGCAGTTGTAGGACTTTGCCCCCAGCAGAGCTATAGAAAAAACAGTACATTAACGGGTGTTACACGGACACTTTTAAGATGATACACGGACACTTTTCAGTTGTTACACGGACATTTTTTATGAATAGAATCACTTGTGCATGATCAGTGAGTTCATGGGCACTTTAAATTTCAATTAGATTTGAACTTTTTGATTCACCGACATATTTCCTGTCTTTTTAATTAAAATATTTACGTTTGCATCAATAACTATAAATTTTACAAACAATTCCAGTATATTACTATTCATATCAGTACACTAAGGGATTGACCATTTAACTTCAAAAGGGGGTTATGGTCTTTATCCCAATCAACTCACCAATGCACGATTGATCCTATAAATAAAAGTGTCCGTGTAATACATGTTCAAATAGGCAGCAAATCTTGAAGAAAATCATTCAACTTATGTCACCAATTTTGGACGGTAAGCTGCGATTGGATCATAAAGTAACACGTGTTTAATCCTGATCAACACTATCAGAGACATATAAAAACCTATAAGCATGAAATAAAAAAAATAAAAAAATAAAAATATATGCCTATATATAATTAACAACAAGACAAAATCCATTTTTGCATAACATTTCATTCACTAATGAAATAGGAAATCCATTCTTTTGATACGTTTATATTGTTATTGAATTCATATATAATTAAGTTGAATTCATATATATTGAATTCATATATTTGGCAGCAAACGTTTACGATTTGTTTAAAGGGGGAATGGGGGGATGGAATGGCACATCCTGCATTTTTTCAACCAAAAAAAAAAAAAGGATCAAGCCTGTTTATTTTAAATTTATTTTAACCCCCTCCTCCTTTTTCTTTTTTTCCCCAATAAAAATCAAATGTTAGCTTGCTTACCTCTGAAATCTTTTCTATACATTACTTACTTGCGAAGTTGCATTTTAAAAAGTCTCAAATGTGTACAAAATTCATCTTTAATATACTTGAAATAGTTCGTTTTTATAAAATTATAAGAGTCTTGAATATTTTGAGAAAAAAACTCTCGGCTGAAGGGAAATGAAAAAAAAAATGTGTTTAAACTGTACCTTACATTAACTGGTATATGGCCATTTAAGTTTCTCAAATGTTAAGTTTTGCTACCTCTTCTAAATGCAAAATGTACTACTTCTTTCTTGAAACGTCGTACAAGTCAGATACAAAACAAAGGTAACAAAAACAGGCCGGAAACAACCTGCCTAATAGTTTTTATGCTATCGCCTCGGACCTTGACCTGACTACTCGTGCAGAAAAACTATCCGGCAACGGTTGTTAACGGCCTGTTTCTTTGTTAAGGTGCGTTTACACGATACGATTTTCCGTTCGATTTTCCATCAGACTTGATACCGTCGCACAGGTAAATCGTACAGCGTTCTGTTCACACGATACGATTTTCCATTCGATTTTGAGCAGATTTGAACAAGTGATTTTATTTTTCTGAACGCAGCAACTTCCGAAATTATCTATACGGCATGTAATCGGCAATTATATTATTAAAATTTAAACAAATATTATTGAATTATTGATTGGTGATTGGTTAATGAATTTTTACCAGAGGCTCCAAGGAGCCTGTAATCGCTCATCTGATTCACAGAAGTCAAGAAAAGAATTAAAAAAAAATTTCAAACTGAAAAAATTTGACAACTGAAAAAAAAAGATAAATAAAAATTGTCATTTGAAGTCTAATGAATGTCAAAACCCGTTTCCAAGGACTATTCCTCCAAAATATGATTCCATCCAGCCCAGTTTTTTATAAATGTAGCTTTTTATACTTTTATATGAGATTTTATGTTTCTTTATTTTTATTAAGTTCAGTACATATTGCACTACCATAGTGATCGTACTGGCCGTAATAATGTTTTCTTCGTAAACCTGTAATTTCCGTTAACGGATAAAAGACCCAAGCTTGACAAAATATTTAGCACAATATAGAGTGTGGTATGAGTTATAAGGTTATCTTGAATAATTTTGTTTATATCAATGGTCATTTATTCCAAATTATATCAGTCTTGAAACAAAGGTGAAAAATGCAAAAAATTGTTCAGCATGTAATCTCAGACTCTGTTTTTTTAAACAAACACCAATTTTGAAAATGAATTCTACACCCAACAGATTGATATCGGTGTCAACATTTAATTCTAATACAACTTCTCTCTTCAGATACAAGTATTATGTTTTATAAAAGACGAAATAGTCGAAATGTAACCTCCGTGCGTGAAATGTAATATCCGTTGAAGTTTTTGGTGAAGAGTGATTTCTTTCACGTCCGCACTTCTGTCGAGTATGGCATGCCAAATAAACATTTAAATAATTATTACGGATGGCGAATATATAAATTACAGAACAATTACATACATTGCAATTCAGACGACATAAGGGGCACCATGTGACACTTTTAATTTTTCACTGAATTGTTTAAGTGAAACAGAGTTGTTTTTTCTCATATCTAGAAAAAAACCGAACCGGATATTTTAACATCAATATTAATGCAAGTAGATAAACCCGTTTTCAATATTCAAGATATGAAACTTTTATTAAAATATAGATCTAATAGAAAATTCAATACTATTAAAGAATGGAACTCTCTAAACAGATAGCAGTTGCTTCATGCGTCTTGATTTATTACTACATGTACGTCTTTGTTTTATAGGCACATGTTTTTGTGTAATTCACGTCTTTTTGATATAGTTAAGCCTCTATATTCAATTAATATTTTAGAGTGCTTCTTTTCGTGTTGAAATGTCATACATATACTACTTTTAAGGTAAGGGCGAAGGTTGGCGCCTGTTAAAACGTTCAAACTTGCTATATTATATGCATCTGTCCCAAGTCAGGAGCCTGTTGGTCAGTGAATGTCGTTTGTTTGTGAGTTTCATCGATGTTTCTTGTTTCTCGTTTTGTAAATTATAGATTAGACCGTTAGTTTTACTGTTTGAATTGTTGTACATTGGTCATTTTGGGACCCTTTATAGTTGCTGTTTTGTGTGAGCTAAAGAAGGCTCCGTGTCGAAGGCCGTACTTTGACCATATTTTTAGCTTAAATTCGCTGTGACTTGGATGCGGAGTTGTCTCTTTGGCACTTAAACCACATATTCTTATGTATAATGTTCACAAGTATTTATGATTATTTGTGATTTTTTTTTCAAACATACAATGTATTTTAAATTAAATATACATGTGCGAACTAAAGTAGGGTTTAAGTGTGGCATGAATATAGGAAAATAATACCTTTTTATAAAGTAACGTTTAAGGTCTTCGAATCCAGGATATAGTCCAGCTTGTGCAATACCATAAATTATAAAATTTAGAATAAATAAAGGGATATGAGACTTCTCAATCCCTGAAAAAATTTGCCAAGATTCAAGGTCGCCACACGTCCAAACATTATCGGACTATGAATAGCTAGCATGATTTGTTTTCCTTAAAAATGTCAATTCGATTTGTCAGTATTATAATGATCCCTAGCAATACTCTCAGTTCACAAATTCCCGGATCTAATTAAGTTTTACCCCGAAATGCAGAAGTTTACTTTTTTTTAAATGGCACGACTATTCAAGAGCTAAGAAAGTTTGACATAATTTTCTGATTTGGAGTATCGTCAATGGTTTCTGAGATACAAGAGGGGTTGATTCCTGATGAAGCCAGAGGCGAATTTAGGGGGTGGGGGCAGGGGGACCCGCTCCCCCTTTTTGTGGGAAAAATTTGGTTGATTATATAGGGAATCACTGAAGCATACATGACTGGAGCGGGTCCCTGTTAGGCAGTCAATGGCCACCGTCTTATGAAAATTTCTGGATCCGCTAGATTTGATTTTTCATCCGATTTAGATGAAATTTTTTTCCATTGTGTTATTCAGTTTGATCCCTTTTGGAAATGTCAACGGATTTTACATAGCTCATACAGTTATTGAGTTAAAAGGGTAAAATACTATTGAAAATTACACTTTGCCACACTTTTCTTATGGTTTTTAATATTTTTATTTTCCAACCGAGATTAATGGGATCTTTGGCATAAAGTTCCTCATGTTCATCTCTTTTAAAAAATAGAATTAAATGCCGTATCCAAATCCTTATTGTGTCTACCTTATTACTGTGTCCACACTCTTTGTTTCAACACTTACCCAATTAACCGCGATTTCGCGGGAATCATCTAGTGTAGTCTTATATCAAAGAAAATACCTCGGCTAGACGTTTTATAAATGTATTCGATAATCGTTATATTAAAACATATATGTGTGCATGTCCATAGGATTTTGATTTTTTGTGAAATTTTATTAAAATGCCAGGTACAGCTTTAACATTCCGTAAGATGTTAATACACATAATTGGGGCATGCCTGTCCACAAGTTTTTTTTAGCTCACCGGGGCCCTTTGCCCATGTGAGCTTATGCCATCACTTGGCGTCCGTCGTCGTCCGTCGTCGTCGGCGTCGTCTGTCGTCGTCGGCGTCGTCTGTCGTCGAAAACTATTTCAAAAATCTTCTCCTCTGAAACTGGGCCAAATACCTTCAAACTTTAACTAAATGTTCCTTAGGGTATCTAGTTTATACATTGTATCCGAAGTTTTGATCCATCGACAAACATGGCCGCCATGGCTAAAAATAGAACATAGGGGTCAAATGCAGTTTTTGGCTTATATCTCAAAAACTAAAGCTTTTAGAGCAAATCTGACATGGGGTAAGGAAATCATGTTCAGCAAAGTAAGATCTACAAAAAAGTTAATATGACCAAAATTATCAATTGACCCCTTAAGGAGTTATTGCCCTTAAAAGACAATTTTACACAATTTGTTCATCAAGTTTGCTAACATTTAAAAATCTTTCTCTCTGAAACTATTGTGCCTAATACTTCTTAACTTTAAATAAATGTTCTTTTAGGAATCTAGTTTATGAATTGTATCCGAATTTTTGATCCATCAACAAACATGGCCGCCATGGCTAAAAATATGAACATAGGGGTCAAATGCAGTTTTTGGCTTATATTTCAGAAACTAAAGCATTTAGAGCAAATCTGACATGGGGTAAAAATGTTCAAAAGGTCAAGATCTATCAGCCCTGAAATTTTCAGACAAACCGAACAACACATTGTTGGGTTGCTGCCACTTAATTGGTTATTTTAAGGAAATTTTGCAGTTTTGGGTTATTATCTTGAATATTATTGAAGATAAAGATAAACTGTAAACATCAAAAATGTTCAGCAAAGTAAGAGCTACAAAAAAGTTTATATGACCAAAATTGTCAATTGACCCCTTAAGGAGTTATTGCCCTTTAAGGACAATTCAACACAAGTTGTTTGTGTTTTTTAACTTTAAAAATCTTCTCAAATGAATCTAGTATAAATTTTGTATTTTATTTCCTTGTACGTCAAGAAACATAGACACTATGGCTAAAATGGAACATATGGGTAAAATGCATTTATTTGCTTTTGAAGAAAATATGACAGATACAATGAACATTTCAATGGCATTTTTAATCCACTCATTAATATATATTGAAAAGCAAAAATAATCATTGACGAAAGATTTAAGCAAAAGAATAACAGGTGAGCGATTCAGGCCCTTGAGAGCCTCTTGTTTTTTAAAATATATAGAAAATTATAGATAGTTTGACGAGCTCATTTTTTCATTCAAGCTGCATAAGGTAAGTTAACTGCCTTTTGTTAAAGCTTGGAGGTTACAATAAACCATTAGATTTTATGGGCGCAACATGGTATTCAGAATTAAGAGTATAGCTAATCCTGATTGGTTGATATGTGCGCCCGTTATTTTTTGTTATTAGAGACTTCGTGGATTCAGCATTATACCAAAGGCCAAATAAATTATTTTCCTTAGCCGTAAGGGAACTGAGATGTCTTTTAAACGCTAGGATGAGACACGTATTTTTAAGTGCAAAATTGATAGGCATGGGGATTCAATCTTGAAGAACAACATAATGGCATACTTTATAGAATTAATTAACTATGGCAGGGGCACAAAACCTGAGGTGTCTTACGTGTATACACAACCAGTTTACGGTTTTCTTTTGTATCTAATTTAATTTATGCAGACCTATCTGCATACATACAGACGGGCCACGGGGTTATATTCAATATGTAGTTTTTATTTATTTTTCTCTACTGTAGATAAGTGACAATTTTATTTCCAAAAAAGTAGATACAAAAATATTATCTACAAGTGTAGTTTTAATTTTAAAAAACTGTGGCGTTTTAATGTGTATATACTATTGTAACTATGTATATTGTTTTTTGTGTATTATTTGTAAAAAATAATGATATACATTGTATTAATAAGTTCATTGTGAGCTCTTTTAATGGGAATAAAACATCCTCCTTTAAACGTTTTGTCGATGACCACTGTGTCTGAAGTGAAATAATTATAAATAGATATCAGAACGCGGACGTGATAGAAAGCCTATTTAGTACATTGACTAGACGGAAGCCGGGAAGGAAATAAGATGAGTTAAAAGTTAAATATTGCAGTAGCTAGTAAGTTACGCCAGGATTTACGTATTATTTACGATCATCTTAACTTACGACGGCTTTGTGAAACGACTGTAAAACCTACGATTTATTTACGATGGACGTACGATGACACGTAGACTTACGAAGGCTTTGTGAAACTGTGGCAAGGTTTATGAACAAAAGATGACACTGTTCCCTTTACGAAATAAACACGTTTAGAATGATGTGAAAGTCGGAATATTTTCGATTAAAATTATTTGCTTGATTTTTTCAATCGACAAATAAATTTAGTCGATTTGGCGTTCACACGATCCGATTCCAGTTAAAAAGTAGAATAGAAATAGCGTACCTTTCGATTTCAAAACGACGTTTCGACTTGACATTCGACTTCAGATTTTAGTGTTCACACGGTACGATTTTAGTCGAAAGCAGGTGCATAGGTAAAAATCGAATGTAAATCGAATGGAAAATCGTATCGTGTGAATGCACCTTTACCTTGTATATGTAAGAGAATGATAATCCCTTTCTTCATGATAAAGTACGAGCGTTAGCGAGTACTTATCATGAAGTAAGGATATCATTCTCTAAACTTAGAATATTGTAAAGTGCTCAAGGCTTAAATGATCTCTTGATTGGTTGTTTTAAGAATTAGTTTCATTGTCAGTGCAATGTTTGTAATTAATGCATGACTTCCTTTTTAGGCATGATTTCACTTATGGAATAGTTTTAGTGATGTAAGGACCTTGTTATAATTTTGGAAAACATAATAAATTATGTTTTATACATTAAATGACACAACAGTACAATGAAATGGTAAGAAATGTTTCCTGATTGTGAGTATGAATGTAAATCATGTAATATTTTAGCGAGGAATTATCTTTTTGTTTATTTCCATTTCAAATCAATAAATTCAAAATTTGACAGCCAATATTTTATTCCAGTCCTTTACATCAAATACTACTTCATTATGTCAGGAAAATGTTCAAATATAATACCTTTAAAATAGTTTGAAATTTATTCAAAAGTTAAACTAAATTCCTTTTTTGTAGAATTTTATCAGAATATTGGAAATTACTATTCTCACCAACCGCGGATCCAGTAACCAATGTTACTGCACCAGTAAACTTCATCTAATTTTGATTTTTTTTTTGTTTGTTTCAAAATTCAACTTTTAGTCAGTTTTAATCACAAATTCTTTCAAGCTGATAAATGTGCTTCGGGGCATTTTAAACTCTTTGTTTTGAACTGTAAGTAGGCCTAAACAATAGGATAATCCCGTACTAAGAACATGATTTCATTCACACCAAAGCCTACAATTTCATTGGTCGAGAGCACTTTGCTATATTCTAATGTATTGTATCTTTTACTTACAGTAATAATTGTATTGTGTTTGGATAATGATTTCAAACGTTTATATCATCATTTAAGGTTTTTCTTGTGGTAGAACACACGGTCAGTCGGTCTTTCATTTGATCAATACTGACACCCCTCGGTGTGTTCTACGTAAGGAGGTCTTTCTTTGGGCAACCCTGACACCCCGAGGTGTGTTCTACGACAAGGAAAACCTTTAAATATGCATTATCTATAACATAGTATAGATAAATATCAGAAAAATATTTTAAACAACGTAAATAAAAGAAAATAAAAGAGACAGGAACAGACAAAGCTGATTCACTTTGTTTACGTGGACCATTTTCATTTAAAAACGAAAGTAGATTCTTGTTGTCCAATTTCGAAGTCCATATTTCATTTTTCAAACTAAAACTGTACGCATATATTTGAATTTAACAAATTTATATTACTTTTAAAACAATGTACTAACCAGTAAATTGAATATCAGTAAAATTATAAACGCTTCAGAATATTTCTTTTGTGTATTGCAATTCAATAAAACTAATCACATGACTCGAAAATCAACCAGCCAATTAATATACAAAGTAATAGCTTTTGAAAAAGCTAAGCACTACTTGGCTAATTGGTGACACCTAGAATACAAAAGTAATAAAAATCAGATTATGACTTCTTATACACTCTATTTCATCAGTAATGTCTATTTTAAGGATATTTCGAAATAAAAAAAAAGAAATGCATTGACTTATTATTAGTTTTCATTAATGACAATTCTATTTATGCAATTTTATGCAGTTCAACATAATATTTTATTTACATTAAAGGGATAAAGAAGGATAAAATTCCACATAAAGTCTGCTAAGAATTTTAAAACTTTTATCAAGATATCTCCGAAAACAGGAAACCAAAATATATTTTTTCAAATACCGACTCTGTTGTCATTATTTTCCAAAATAAATAAGTTGAAATTATAGTTAACGTCTCTGATGATAACGATGATAAACAATATATATTACATGCTATATATCTTAGACAAAAGCTCCTATAACATAAAATCCTCTTACACTTGAAAAGTAACCATGTTGCATATTATGACTCTGCGAAGACTATTTGTAAAGGTATGGATATAACAAAAATTTTAAAATGTCAGATACGGCTATGTCATTGTATGTATAAATTGTTAATGAGCCTGGGAGTAGCACGAAAATATGAATAATGATACAGATGAAATCGAGTAAATGGTTTAAAACTGTATAAGTTTAACTATGTTATGATATTGTAACTATCATATCTATTTAGTTGGCCTAATTTGTTTTGTGTGGCCTATTATACATGTCTACATTGTGTACAAAATAAAATACATTGTGTTACAACTATGCAGTTTAGAAATCACTGGAACAATCATTGATACTAATGGAATGATTAGAACTTTCTATTTCACTTACATAACGTTTCCAGAATGATCATAACAAAAGATGCGTAATTTATATTTCTAGCGTTGTCTAGAAGTTTCCGTTTGAGTATTTAAATGAAGACCCAAAAGCTAGTAGTATATAGAGATTTAGAGATAGACATAGATAGACTTAGACATCGATATACATCAACATTCTCAGCAGTTGGATTGACACTTTTATTGAAAACTACATCATACTAGATTGTGACCAATTGGATATAATATTCTGTGGATTCCCGTGAAGATTTCCGGATAAAGAAAAGATAAAAGATTGGACATATATTTTGACAGTTAAGTTGACATTTCTTTTTATGTAATACTTCTTGTAAACTAGTGTATAATAAATCTTGTTAAATTTTATTATTGATTTGTGTCTTTTGTTGGCTACAAAAAAGTCGATTTTTCTGTTCATAACAGAAATTGGAGGTTCGTGTCCGGGATAACGTTAATATCTTATTAAAAATTTTCAGTATTTTTATTAGAACTAGCCAACAAAATGGCATTTGATGCCAGTAAATTTTTGAAAACGCCAGACCTGGAGGGTTTGATAATTTAAAGAAAGAGGAATTAGTGTTGCTTGCTAGACATCTGAAATTAGACTTTAGAGTATCTATGAGAAAACAAATTATAAAAAATTTGGTAATAGACAAACTAGTTGATGCAGAAATGTTAGGTGAAGAGGCTCTTGAACTCAAGGTCGAAAATGTTGATGCTTTCAAATTAAAACAGCTTGAATTAGAACATGAACTTAAATTAAAACAATTGGAAAAAGAAAAAGCAGAACTTGAAATGAAGGAAAGGTTAGAGATGGAGAAGATGAAAGAAAAGAAAAAGAAGATGATTTTAAATTAAAACAGGCAGAACTTGAAATGAGGAAAGGTTAGAGATTGAGAAAATGAAAATTGAAATGGCAAAAGAAGAAAACAACACTAAATTCCAATCAACATCAGAACATTTTAATTTTGATGCAGCATAAAATATACGTTTGGTTCCCAAATTTTGTGAAAAAACAGTTGACAAATTTTTTCCACAGTTTGAGAAAATTGCTCAAAATTTGAAATGGCCGAAGCCTTTTGGACTACAATGCTGCAAAGTGTTTTTGAGGGCAAGGCCGCTGAAATTTACTCAGCACTTTCATCAGAAAATAGTTCTAGTTATGACAAGGTTAAAAGAGGTTTTGAAAGCTTATGAGCTAGTGCCAGAAGCATATAGACAGAAATTTAGGTCTTATAAAAGTTTGATTCACAAACCTATGTTGAATTTGCTAGGAAAAGAAGATCTATTTGATAAATGGCTTACATCAAAGAAAATAGATAAAATTTTGATAATTTAAGACAATTGATGTTATTCGAAGAGTTCAAGCAGTGTGTTCATTTAGACTTAAAACACATTTAGATGACAAAACTGTTGAGACTTTACAAGATGCAGCTGTTATATCGGATAATTATACTCTTTCACATAAAAGAAGTTTCAAAGGTCAAAATTTTAATACTACAAGAATCAAAGCACTGAGCGTACTGATAGTAAGCCTGTTGCACAGAATAAGAGTCAGTCTAGTTATAATATGTCTAGTCCAAAATTTAATACTTTTGAGAAGAAGTCATTGACTTGTGCTTATTGTAAGAAGAATGGTCACCTGATGGCTGATTGTTTTAGACTCCAGAAGAAAAATGAAAGAGATAATAAGCCCAAGACCAGTGCTTGTACGACACCCCGTGTTGCCAATACGTTGGAATGTCCTGCGAGTCAGGCTTTTAAGTCCAGTTTTTGTGATTACATGGAGGATTATAAACCTTTTATGTCTGATGGGTTTGTTTCTATTGTTGATAATACTACTCCTCAGCCTATTAAGATTTTACGGGACACTGGAGCTTCTCAGTCTTTATTGTTAGAAGGTGTGTTGCCTTTGTCCGAGAAGACTTCTGTTGGTGCCTCCGTTTTGTTACAAGGTGTGGAGCTAGGTTGTATAGATGTTCCCCTCCATCGTATTTATCTGAAGTCAGATTTGATAACTGGACCAGTTGTTGTGGGTGTTCGTCCTAATCTCCCTGTTGAAGGTATTTCATTATTGCTAGGAAATGATCTAGCTAGGAACAAAGTGGTTGCTGAACCAATTGTTACCAGTGAACCGGTGGTGGATGTTAAATCACCTGAAGATGATGCTGAACTGTATCCATCTTGTGTCGTTACTAGGGCGATGGCTAGAAAACAACAAAATGAGGATTTGCAAGAAGACCAGTTTGATTACATGGACCTTTCTGACACCTTTCTAGCCGACATTGAAGGTCCCGGTAGCTCAGAGAAGGCCGTAATAAGACCACCTAGTATTAGCAAGAATGTAATTATGCCATGGCCAGACGTAAACAGCCATTCATTAGACCGAAGAAAATTTGTCGAAGAGCAAAATAAAGACCCTGAGGTTCTTCAGCTCAGCAGGAGGGCTCAACCACAGGAAGAAGCAGACAAAGTGGCCGATTGCTATTACCATCAAGACGGCATTTTAATGAGAAAGTGGAGGCCTCCTGATGCTACCCCAGAGGAGGAATGGAGAGTGGTATACCAAGTGGTGGTGCCTAAGGTCTATAGGCAAGACATTATTGGTCTTGCCCATGACACCCCCTTGGCTGGACACTTAGGTATAAGGAAGACTTGTCTTAAGATCTTACAGCATTTCTACTGGCCAAGACTAAGAAGTGATGTCGCAGAATACTGCAAATCATGCCATATATGCCAGGTTGTTGGTAAGCCTAACCAGAAAATACCACCAGCACCACTTCTGCCTATTCCAGCCTTTGAAGAACCTTTCAGCCGAGTACTCATTGATTGCGTTGGAACTTTACCGAAGACCAAGACCGAAATGCGTATTTATACCTCCACTCGCTTTCCTGAGGCTATTCTGTTAAGGAATATCAAGACACCTACTATTGTCAAAGCTCTGATCAAATGTATTTTTCACGCTAGTAGGACTTCAAAGTCTATACAGTCCGACCAGGGTTCAAATTTCATGTCAGGTTTATTTCAGCAAGTCGTGTACCAGTTAGGGATTGCTCAGTATAGGTCAAGTGCTTATCATCCAGAATCTCAAGGTGCCTTAGAACGTTTTCATCAAACATTGAAGAACATGATCAGAACTTTTTGTCTTCAATTTGACAGGGATTGGGATGATGGTGTTCACTTTTACTTTTGCGGTCCGAGAGGCTGTTCAAGAATCCCTTGGTTTTAGTCCCTTTGAGTTGGTATTTGGTCATACTGTAAGGGGACCTTAAAAATTCATAAAGGAAAAGTGGCTTACTGAACACACTGACTTGAATCTTCTAGACTATGTATCTAGATTTAAAGAAAAATTGTATACTGCTTGTCAAATTGCTCAGAACAATTTAAAAACTGTTCAGAATAAGATGAAAATATGGTATGATAAAGATGCCAGGGACAGAGTTTTTTAGCCAGGTGATAAGGTACTTGTATTTTTACCAGTCCCTGGACATCCATTACAAGCTAAATATTGTGGTCCTTACACCATAGAGAGTGAAATTAATGATTTGAATTATATTTGTTAAAACACCAGGTCGGCGTAAACAAAATAGAGTGTGTCACATTAATATGTTAAAACCATATTTTGAGCGTACTAATGAAGGTGAGAGTAAACCAGTTGCCACTTTAGCCATGGTTAAATTGGAGAACAATCATGACAAACCAGATGTAATTGAACCACCTTTTAGTTCTAAAACTATAGAAGAGACAGATTGAAAAATTCAGAAATTTTGTCAAATTTAGATTCAAAACTTGCACATCTGTCTTTTGATCGTAGAGAAAATTAAAAGCCTTGGTATTTTCTTTTAAAATCTTTTCCAGATATGCCAAACAAAACCACTGCTGTTTGTCATGATGTCGATGTTGGTGATGCTTCTCAATTAAGCAACATCCTTACCGGCTCAATCCACTCAAACTTGAATTTATGAGACAAGAAATTAAATATATGCTTGACAATGATATTATTGAGCCGAGTAACAGTGAATGGAGCTCTCCTTGTCTGCTTGTGCCCAAACCAGATAAATCCTTTCGTTTCGTAACTGATTTCAGAAAAGTAAATTCTGTTTCAAAATCTGATTCCTATCCGATTCAAGGATAGACGATTGCATTGATAATATTGGAAAAGCAAAATTTGTGAGCAAATTTGATTTATTGAAAGGTTACTGGCAAGTCCCATTGACACAGAGAGCTCAAGAAATATCAGCTTTTGTCACACCAGACGGCTTATTTTAATATACTGTAATGCCGTTTGGCATGAAAAGTGCTCCAGCTACATTTCAAAGAATGATCAATAATGTTATAAAAGATTTAGACTGTTGTTATGCTTATATTGATGATCTTATTGTATGTAGTGATAGCTGGGAAGAGCATTTAACACATTTATATGATACTTTTGATAGATTGTCACAATCAAATTTGACTGTTAATCTTGGTAAAGTGAATTTTGCCAGGCCACTGTTGATTATTTAGGGCATACAGTTGGCCAAGGTCAAGTGAAACCTATTACGGCTAAATTGGACGCAATTACTAAATTTCCTCCTCCTACAAATAAAAACAACTTATGAGATATTTAGGCATGATTGGATTTTACAGAACATTTTGTTCAAATTTTGCTACTGTTGTTCAACCATTGACTCATCTTTTACGGAAAGATTCTAAATTCATCTGGAGTGAAAATTGTCAAAACGCTTTTGAAAATAGCAAATCACTTTTAATTAATAGTCCAGTTCTGATCACTCCAGACTTTGAAAAACAATTCAAACTTGCCGTTGATGCAAGTGATGTAGGAGTTGGAGCTGTTTTATATCAAGAGACAGATGATAATGTTGAGAAACCTATATCATATTTTTCTAAGAAATTAGATAAACATCAGAAAAATTATTCAACTATTGAAAACGAGTGTTTTGCACTGTTGTCTGCACTTCAACATTTTGATGTATATTTAAATCCCACTGTGCATCCTATTCTTGTTTATACTGATCATAATCCTCTCACCTTCATACATAAAATGAGAAACAAGAACCAGAGATTGACTAGGTGGAGTTTATTGTTACAGGAATATGATGTTATTGTAAAACATATTAAAGGTAAAGATAATGTAATAGCAGATGCTTTATCTAGAACTTATTAAAACACTGTGTATATACTGTGTATTTTGAAAATACTTACTATATATTACTATGTATTTTTGTACATATTATTCATGAAAAGTTTTGTTACACTCAAACTTTTTAAGGGGAGGTGTTATGATATTGTAACTATCATATCTATTTATTTGGCCTAATTTGTTTTGTGTGGCCTATTATACATGTTTACATTGTGTTACAACTATGCAGTTTAGAAATCACTGGAACAATCATTGATACTAATGGAATGATTAGAACTTTCTTTTCACTTACATAACGTTTCCAGAATGATCATAATAGAAGATGCGTAATTTATATTTCTAGCGTTGTCTAGAAGTTTCCGTTTGAGTATTTAAATGAAGACCCAAAAGTTAGTTGTATATAGAGATTTAGAGATAGACATAGATAGACTTAGACATCGATAGACATCAACATTCTCAGCAGTTGGATTGACACTTTTATTGAAAACTACATCATACTAGATTGTGACCAATTGGATATAATAGTCTGTGGATTCCCGTGAAGATTTCCGGATAAAGAAAAGATAAAAGATTGGACATATATTTTGACAGTTAATTTGAAATTTCTTTTTATGTAATACTTCTTGTAAACTAGTGTATAATAAATCTTGTTAAATTTTATTATTGATTTGTGTCTTTTGTTGGCTACAAAAAAGTCGATTTTTCTGTTCATAACAACTATTATTCAGATATGCATGTAGCTTTTAGATTCAGATAAAAAAAAGGGGAAGTTTTATCTGTAAGATAAAGCAGTCACTGACTATTTTTTTATGTATCTATTTTACTATGAAAAAGGTTATGTTTAATTAAAAGGAAAGGTCTGTTATATTGTACTTAGTGAGAAAAGTTATAATAAAAAAAAACATCGAATTTCAAGTGCCTTCGGATAATTCCGACTAAAGCCTGCATCTGCGCTTTATTAAGTAATGATTTTTACTGATAAAACAGTTACTAGTAGTTCTACAAATCCAGCTGACAACACATCTGAATGCCTCCCGCATATTTACCTTGGTCACCTGGACCATGTAGATCATTTAAGTATTGTCGTCCATGATCAACTGTCGTTACTTTTCTGAAAAGCTTCTCTAACACCCATATGACTATTCCAACATTTAAATGAAATATCTTTATTTTGTCTGAATTTTAAACTTTGCATCATATTTCGGTCTATCATAAAACATGATCGACACTTCTGAAATATTTACAAACGAGTGAAATGCAAATATGTGTCTAATGGCTTTAAAATGGAAATACACATGATACATAAGCCCAGGAAAATATGAAAGGTGCATAATTAATTGGAAAGAAAAGATCTATCGAAAATCCACCATAAAATGAAAAGACGATTTCTTATAATAGTTATTTCTCTTTACTCGTGATTGAACTCCTAGCTTTTTTGTTTATATCGGACTATAAATAAAAAAATTCAATCCTGGTATCTATGATGAGTTTATTTACAACCACTGGGTCGATGCCACTGCTGGTGGAGTTTTTAATCCCCGAGGGTATCACCTGACCAGTAGTCAGCACTTCTGTGTTGACATGAATTATCATTGATATGGTCATAGTAATAAATTAACTGTTCACAAAACTTTGAATTTTTGAAATACTAAGGCTTTTCTAACTCAGGAATAAATTATCTTAGCTGTATTTGGCAAAGTTTTAAGGAATTTTGGGTCCTCAATGCTCTTCAACTTCGTGCTTTATTTGGCCTTTTTTTACTTTTTTTGATTCGAACGTCACTGATGAGTCTTTTGTAGTATTTTTGTGATTTAACTTTTTGTAGACAAAACGCGCGTCTGGCGTGAATACAAAATTTCAATCCTGGTGTCTGAGATGAGTTTATTTACAACGACTGGGTCGATGCCATTGCTGGTGGAGTTTTTATTCCCCGAGGGTATCACCAGCCCAGTAGTCAGTACTTCTGTGTTGACATGAATTATCATTAATAATGTCCTAATTATAAATTAACTGTTTACAAAACTTTGAATTTTTGAAATACTAAGGCTTTTCTATCTCAGGAATAAATTACGTTAGCTGTATTTGGCAAAACTTTTAGGAATTTTTGGTCCTCAATGCTCTTCAACTTCGTACTTCATTTGGTCTTTTTAACATTTTTTGATTCGAGCGTCACTGATGAGTGTTTTGAAGACGAAACGCGCGTCTGGCGTAAATACAAAATTTCAATCCTGGTATCTATGATGAGTTTATTTGAAACAGATTCAAATATACGAAAAAAAAAGGGTATTCATAAAAGAACAAATCAGCAAACTTTTAACTCAAATGGAACTCTTTATCAGTTCAAATCAAAGTATTAAACAACCAAAATTATGATTGACTATACATGAGATACAGAGATATATAGAACTAGAGTATCGTATTGCTTTTAGAAAACAAATCAGAAAATAACATTGAATTAGATTGCGAATACTTTGAAAGACCTTTTTTAACTTATATTTTTATTTAGTTGTGAAAAGGGACGGATGATGCATGTGCCAAGGGGGAATTCAAAGCTTAAGCCGAAGAAAAACTGAGCAATGGCCTAAAAAAAAAACGAAAAAAAGACAAAAAAGTCCACAAAACACTACTGGTGTAATACCATCAAATCATAGTACGTCACATCCGGTTGCATACGAACAAGGATCGTACAAAATATTCCCTTGAATTTGACAGTTGCAGGTAATTTATCCTACATTTCATTGCAGTAACAAATTTCTGGGTCATAAACATATATCTTGGATATTTCAAAGCACCATTATTTTTTTATTTGGGGTTTCTATAGAATATTTTGGAAACTTGAGGTTACATGGTTACTAAAGCTTGCACACAGAACATTTGATTGGTTAACTTCCAGTGATGGTTATTTTCTTGTATGCAATGAAATGTTATGTGAAATTTTTTCCAAAGTACTGGACAGGATAAAGCTTTACTCATGCCAAGTATTTCTTTACTTGACACAAAGATAAATTCCGCACAAATTTTTGAGAGGTGCAAATTTAACAAAGACTAATAGGGGAAAATCAATGCTGGTATTACACCTACATAGAATACTAAAAAAAATCGCAATATGAATCTCATCAACAACCTGGGGTGAAATCGGTGCTCCAGTTCCTGTTCTACATGTAGTCACCCTCATATTGCTAATGCAAGTACAAATCCTGTGAAACACGAAAGTTTCATTTTGATTGTTTACTATTCGTATAATTCCTTTGTATCTATTGTAATTGCGATTATCGTAAACGCTTTGAAAACTTAACTCACACTCACTGCGCGGGAGTAATGCTAACCAGTCCATTTATGATTGTCGACCTTAAAGTACACTTTACGCCGTCAATCTGTGATCTATGATTTATGAATGTCTAATGTGGTTCCCGCGTGCCAAAGTGGTACTTAGTTGCTAGACTTTCATGAATGTATTATAAGCAATGGTATTCCTACACAAAGGACAAGAAAAACATGTTAGTATGTTATATTAATATTCACAGCAGCCACATTTGTTATGAGGTATAAATCTGGCCGTTAGTTTTCTCTTTTGCATGGTTTAATATTTTATTATGTCGATGCCTTCATTAGCTCACTGTATGGTGTTGATAAAGACCACGAAGTGACCTGTAATTGTTAAAATCTAGGTCCTTCGGTCTATGAATAGTTTAATCATTTCACATCTAAATATTTCTATATAAGACGACGACAGGGCTTCATCTTTGGTTTTACATTTAACGTACTAAAGTAATATGTAGATGCATGTTCCCGATCTGACAGTTTTTTTGTGTGCTGATATAGTCGGGTGGGGTTGCGGAGAAAGACAGTCAATGTGATCTTTACAATTTTCATGCTATTTTAGATCCAAAAAAACAAGAGAGCTAGTGTCAAACGTTTGAAAAGCCACCAAGACAATCAAATCGACAAAATTGAATCAAATGCACACATCTATACGAAATCGAGATAGTCAAAATGAAAAAAAAATAGTCTTTATCTCCTACTTATTGTATGCGATTCTTGTCAAGATAACAGTTAATAACGGGTAAAACAGATCAAAACAATAGCTGCAAATGTCGATGTTACAGATCTAAATCTACTGAAAATAACTAACACGTGTATTGTCAATAATAAACATCACGTCTTGATGATGTCAGATTCAGTAAACTTTCTATAAGAGTCAGATAGTTTTCTTTTTCAAAGATGAATTGTCAATTCTTGAAAAGATTTTTACTTAGTTGGCGATACTATAAATAAATCAAAGTGGAGCATTTTTCAAATTTCCCTGGAGAAAAACTAGCGTCAGGGGAAAATGGTTACCCTTGGGAAATGTTTTGCCTAGACATTTCCCTCAAAGCAAAATAAAGCTCCAAAATTTACCTCAATGAAATCTATAATCTAAAACATTCCCTCGAGGAAATTTCAAACAAACTATTTCCTTGTTATTGTATTTAATATATAAAAGATGTGATATGATGACAAATGAGACAACTATCCACCAGAGACCAAATGACGTGCATGTAAATAACTATAAGTCAACGTACGACCTTAAACAATGAGAAAAACGCATACTGTATAGTTAGCTTTAGTGTTCCTACATGACAAAATGTGAAACTTTTTCTGACGGGAGAGCACACACTCTGATTTCCTCATCAAGGAAACCAGGGGCCTGTTTATCGAAGCAGTCGTCGGATTAGGACGTGTCCTAAGACCAACTTAGGACATATCTTAGTCCTAAGTGGGTTTATCAAACATGTTGTAACTTAGGAAAATCCTAGTAATTGTCTTAACTTTAGGATACCAATTTAGGTGTCTTAAGATGGTCTTAGGATGGTCCTAACTTTAGGATATATTTAGGATGGTTATTTTATAAACAAACATGGCCTGTATTGGTTGCATTTACTTTAGGGAACTACCATTTGATTTTTATGACGGGGGTGGGGCTTAGGATGAAAAATTTTGTTCTGCTTTTTTTGTTGTTGTAATCTCTGTCCTTCCTTTTTATTTTTCACTCTTCGGTCCTTCCTTCTTTTTTATTAGTTTATCCTGACTTTTTTTACATACATGTAAATTGTCATCCTGCCTTTTATTTTGCAAAGTTCCTCATCCTGCATTTTTTTTTACTCCCAAACTCCTGTCCTGCCTTTATTATATAAGTTTATCCTGACTTTTTTTTTACATAAATTGTCATCTTCCCCTTTCCCCATAAAAATCAAATGGTAGTTCCCTTAACGATATTAAATCCCTATCCCTCTTTTCAGCACCATTTGTTGCAACATTTGGCATTTTACCAAAAAAACAAAGTGTTACTCTTGTCCACGTCGTACAGGAGAGTCTGCAGTTTTGCAAAGGTAGAATTCGCATTTCGTCTCTTATATTCACACGTATCATCGCATGTTATTTGCTGTAATAAAATAATTGAAGTACTCAGAATTTATATGAAAGATGCACGAGATTTGCCTTTGAACTTTTAAGTATGAAACCGTGACTTTTCGAATTCAGCTCACTCGAAGCATATAATGATTTTACCGATTATATTTTTATTCTAACTATTTACAATTCGTTTGTTTCAATTCTTCTATAAAACGTTGTTATTTTTTTGTCTTATGTTTTGTTTTATGAGTTTAAATGTACAATTATAATATAAAAAGTATTTATCACATTTAATTTAAAACTAATAACTATTTTCTAATTATTTGTCTTTTAAAAAATTAAAGTTATTGGTTAAATTTGATACAATATTTTCATTTTTTCATTTTTAATTTGTTATTTTCTTTTACGCCAATA
Source organism: Mytilus coruscus (assembly GCA_017311375.1). NCBI lineage: Eukaryota > Metazoa > Mollusca > Bivalvia > Mytilida > Mytilidae > Mytilus > Mytilus coruscus. Next base: position 88,014,986 of record CM029597.1, on the reverse strand, counting down.
CTTAGGACAGCGGATAGGACATCCAAGCTAAGATAATCCTAAGATAGCTTCGATGTGCATGCTGAGACATGTCGTAAGTCGATCCTAACTTTATCCTAATTTCTGTCCTAAGAAATTCTTAGGACCGATCTTAGGACAGTTTCGATAGACAGGCCCCAAGGTTATTAACTATAACACCAGTAACTCGTGTCGCCTACAAAAGACTCATCAGTGGAGTTTGAATAAATATTTGTTGGATGGCAAAATCAAAAACTAAGTTGAAGACCATTGAAAACTATACAACAAAAAACGTATTGTTACTAATATCATGTACAGGATACTTTAGAGACATGTCTGTCTTTTTACAAAATTTCAATTCTGGTATCTATGATGAGTTTATTTTCTTTAACATGGGGAACAAGTGTTAAATTAGGAAGTACGTATGACAAAAGCGATGATATGCAACTTGTATTCTTGAGAACTTTCTGATATACCACATGAAAATCATTTAGGAGACATTGAAAAAAGTACATATAAAAAATACCAAACCCGAGGAAAATTCAAAACGGAAAGATCATATTCCAATGGCAAAATCAAAACCTCAAACACAACAACCGATTGGATAACAACTGTCATATTCCTGACTTGGTACAGACATTTTTGTATGTTGAAAGCATAAAATTCCATTATATTGAAAATAATGTGTGAACAAAGCAAACAGACTTCTTTTTAACTGAGTTTTACTGTGCGTATTGCTGTGTGTTTGTTTTTTCTACATTGGCTAGAGGTATAGGGAAGGGTTGAGATCTCAAAAACATGTTTAACCCGCCGTATTTTTGCGCCTGTCCCAAGTCAGGAGCCTCTGGCCTTTGTTAGTCTTGTATGTTTTTAATTTTAGTTTCTTTTATATTTCTGAGTTTAGTATGGCGTCCATTATCACTGAACTAGTACATATTTTTGTTTAGGGGCCAGCTGAAGCACGCCTCCGGGTGCGGGATTTTCTCGCTGTATTGAAGACCACTTGGTGGCCTTCGGCTGTTTTCTGCTCTTTGGTCGGGTTGTTGTCTCTTTGACACATTCCCCATTTCCTTCTCAATTTTATTTATAGGAAAAAGTGTCAAAAATAGGGATACAGCAGTCAACACTGTGTTATAATCTTAATCACTATAAAACAAACAAATATATAAACAAAGAAAAACAAAATAGCATATAGACAAAGCACACCAGCCAAAACGAAAGACAAGAACACAAAAATGTACCATAGCACAGTAAGACAATGACGGGATGTATAAGTACCGGGCCACGACAAATGGACATTAACTAGCTGTCAGTAACTGCGAGTACTCTCAAATCGTACTTTCTTGTTTATTTGACCTGTTGATACTAATTGTAATGCTTTTTTGTTATTTAATGTTATTCAGGGTTATATCTGGTCTATATACCAGCTTTGATAAGTGTTTGGTACTAATATAAATTTCCACTTCGTACTATTAACATCAAAATTATTTATTTTGTTAAAATATTTCCTTTCTCTATTGTAACTGTACACGTATACCTAACAACAAACTTATTTTCATTTACCTGTGTATAAAGTTATTGCAAATGGCTGATATTTTTGTTCGAGCAAATTGTTTTTCTTAAATTGTTTAACATTTCATATCGATATAACATGTTACTTTTATTATTCTTCCCTTAGTTTATTTATTTTGAATTTACATTGTATCATAGGTCAAATTTATTTGTTCAGTGTATGTTCAATGGTGTTAATATGTCCTTTGATTGAGTTAAGCTATTTCAGTTGATATTTTATAGTGTGTCTTTCTATGTTGTGATGTTACACTATTGTTTCAGAAAAAGGGTGAAGGTTTGGTACCATTAAAACGTTTAAACCCGCTGCATTTGTTTGCACCTGTCCTAAGTCAGGAATCTGATGTTCAGTAGTTGTCGTTTGTTGATGTGGTTCATAAGTGTTTCTCGTTTCTCGTTTTTATATAGATTAGACCGTTGGTTTTCCCGTTTGAATGGTTTTACACTAGTAATTTTTGGAGCCCTTTATAGCTTACTGTTCGGTGTGAGCCTAGGCTCCGTGTTGAAGACCGTACTTTGACCTATAATGGTTTACTTTTATAAATTTTGACTCGGATGGAGAGTTGTCTCATTGGCACTCATACCACATCTTCTTATATCTATTTACTGCAGGGTTTGTTGCTCGTGCTGTGTGGATGCAGTAGAATGTGTCCCCGTGCTTGTGGTGTATGCCCTTATATTTTTCAATTATGGGTTGTTTGCCTGTGAGAGAGCTTTTACATGTTTATTATATCTTTGTTCTTAATTGTCAATTATATATTATGGTGTTTGGATGTATAAATACTCATCCACGCCTGCTATTTTTATTATTGCCCCCTGCTATGGTTTTACTAAGATTTCTTACAATCTCTGTTTTTGCCCTGTGTTTGTTATATGTCAGTATTGTAATACTTAAGTCTTTACGTCGGGCCTTTTATAACAGTTTTGTAAGAGTTCTTTACTGCTTTGCCTATTATTTCCTATTCCGTAATTGTGATCCTTATTCATTGTTACAACCTCCGGTCTTTTTTATTTTTCCTATACCCCTATTTAATTATCATGATTTTACGTAATGGAAAGAAAATTATTAACAACACAACTTCTAGGATATCCACGTGCTTAAACAAACGTATTTGTAATGCCTCTACAGCCAGATTGTTTAACAAAAATGCGCGTGGATATCCACAAATTTTCCCGTGCAATGCCAAAAAGTGACTAACCTGTTTTAGATTAACTTCACAAAATACTGTACGCTCAACAGTGAACGGGAGAGCTTTTTCGCTCTCCTTTTCCTGTGACATTACCTGAAAAACTCAAAACCTTATATATGTGGTAACTTGAACCCAACCTAAATGTGGTATTCAATATGTGGGACAGACGGGACGAGCGTATTACAAAAGAAATCAAGAACACCTTTACCGCTTTCGTAGACCTAAAAAATTCAAAAGTTTGATATATCAACATTTAGATAAGCATAATCACAATCTAAAATTTATTAAATTCCAACCACTTGAAACCGTTCAGAAACAACCAGGAGAATCACACAAGCAATTTGAAAATCACGTGAAATTCGCGAATTATTTTGGATAAAAGACTTCAAACAGCTTATCCTCTCGGTCTTAATGACAAAATATTAGGACAGGGAACATAACTAAAACTTCAATCGATGTCATTAATATTGTCGATAAACGACTTAGAAATAAAAGGTCTCATGGCAAACGCAAAACCGTAATCAACGTATTAAACATCGTATAAATTATACACTTGCTGATCTGTTATCTATAATAAAAAATAATGGCAGACATCAAGTATTATGCAAACTGGGTCAGATACCAATAAGTAAATTATATGCTATTTTTCTGGAGTGTGATACAATTTCTTTTTTTAGCCCAATGTATGAATACACCCGTATTATTACAGCCTTTTGTCATCATAGGCTATTTCCTAGTATCGATAAACCTGAAAATCATAAACGGCACTTTCTTAAATTAAAATATATAAATAGAGGTATTGATTTTATTAACTTATCTAGTATATTCAATGACTCTACCATCCAAAGCCAAATACCTCCATATTTTGATAATATAGAACCACCTATTATTTCGTATTCTTATAAAAACCCAGCAGAAGTTTGATTTTTAATTATACGTCAGTTACATCAGACGTCAATATAGTAAATAATGTTCCTTCCACTTGAGATTGTGAAACATCTAGTTTTAGATATGTTCCCTATGGTCATGTCCTTACAGGAGACCTCAACATCGTCGAAGACCGTGAGGTCATAACTTTTCTTAAGAAAGGACCGAAATATCGTCCTCCATCTAAAATAGATTGGAAACAGTGTCGTCAGGTTATTAAAGACGCTCTGTCTGTCTACTGTAAAATTGGTGTAAACGTGAAAATCTGATAAAAATCTCTAGACAGTTATTTGAATAAAATTATGAATACTGTTAATATTCGTATATCTCATTTTGAAAACAATTCTGAAATTAGTAATAGGGTCCATGATATTCCCATTTCCAGAATAAAAATAAACTCAAGTACTCAAAAGCGGTTTGTGTTCGTACCGGCAGACAAAGCAGCAAATAATGTAGTGGTGGTGTGACGCATATACTACACGGAAGTTCTCCAAAACGAAATTACAAATTCATCTACATTCAGGTCCGTACGCTCCACAGAGAGTCAAATTGTAAACAAGCATATCACTGCCACTACCCAGCTTAAAGCCTCTTCCGAACATTTGAAAGTCCCTACTATGTACTGGTTACCTAAATTGCACAAAAACCATTTAAATTCCGTTTCATCTCCGCATCTAGTAAGTGTTCTACTACCAATCTATCAGTTCTTCTAACTACCTCCTTACTACTATCAAAGAACTTGTTATTAACTTTTGTAATAAAGCTTATGAAAATAATGGTATTAATTATTTTTGGAGTGTTAAAAATTCTTTAGAGGTTTTAGATAAAATACATGCTTTTGATGGTCCTTTTAATTCTGTTGACAGTTATGATTTTTCTACTCTATACTACACTTCCACACAATCTTATCAAGAAAAAGTTTTCATATTTAATTAAATGGTCTTTTGAAAATCTCATTACAAATTTATTTGCTGTAACTCGTTTAAAGCCTTTTCTGTAACGAAAAGGAAAGTATGCTAGATACACTTACTGGAAATGTGAAGATATGATTGAAGCTTTAAATTTTCTCCTGGACAACATATATGTACGTTTCGGCGATAAAGTGTATCGACAGGTAGTAGGTATTCCTATGGGCACTAACTGCGCCCTTTAATAGCAGATTTATTCCTGTATTGCTATGAATCTCAGTTTATGACCAAACTCAGTAAAGACACTTCATTGTTACATTTGGTTGATACATTCAACAATACCTTCCGTTATCTAGATGATATTTTTCGTTAAATAATCCAGAGTTCTCTAAATATACTACCGAAATTTACCCAATAGAACTTACTTTAACTAAATCTAACATAAACAGCAGTAGTTGTCCTTTTCTGGACTTGGACATTTCAATCTCTAAAGGAAAACTCCATACGAAAATTTACGACAAAAGAGACGATTTTTCATTCCCTATTGTTAATTTTCCTTTTTAGACGGCGATGTTCCTTTGGCTCCATCATACGGTGTGTATATATCCCAACTCGTTCGTTATGCCCGTGTGTGTAGTGATGTCATAGATTTTAACGAACGTAATCAATGCATCACTAGTAAATTATTAAGTCAGGGATTTCGTTACCATAAATTACGTAAAACTTTTGCTAAGTTCTTTCATAGATACAAAGATTTGATTAGTAAATTTGGCTGTACCTGTAGAAAACTGATTAAAACGGTATTTCACATCCTAAATTTTACGGTAATATTGTACTTAAAGCGCGGAAATCACTATGTGATCCATGTAAACTCATCGAACCTTTAAATAAACTTATTAGTTCAGGTTATCTTACCAATGTTGTAATTAGATCTTTGAATATAGTTTACATTGGCACTAATATCGATTTTGTCATCAGCAAATTAAAACATAACTAAATTTGTATTCTTTTCAAACGGGATGTTTAAAGACACACCCACGTTCATTTTGATCTATAAAGAGGTTAAACTCCTAACTATCCTACTGTCTGTCGATACATTTATTTTGGCATTGCACAAGTCATGTCTTCTTTGACTGTCCATGACGTTAAAATACTAAATCCCTGGGATGTGTTTTAGTTGATTTTAGTCTCTGATGCATGATTTTTATTATTAATTGTTTTGGCTTTTAACTAGCTGTCAGTAACTGCGAGTACTCTCAAATCGTACTTTCTTGTTTATTTGACCTGTTGATACTAATTGTAATGCTTTTTTGTTATTTAATGTTATTCAGGGTTATATCTGGTCTATATACCAGCTTTGATAAGTGTTTGGTACTAATATAAATTTCCACTTCGTACTATGAACATCAAAATTATTTATTTTGTTAAAATATTTCCTTTCTCTATTGTAACTGTACACGTATACCTAACAACAAACTTATTTTCATTTACCTGTGTTTAAAGTTATTGCAAATGGCTGATATTTTTGTTCGAGCATATTGTTTTTCTTAAATTGTTTAACATTTCATATCGATATAACATGTTACTTTTATTATTCTTCCCTTAGTTTATTTATTTTGAATTTACATTGTATCATAGGTCAAATTTATTTGTTCAGTGTATGTTCAATGGTGTTAATATGTCCTTTGATTGAGTTAAGCTATTTCAGTTGATATTTTATAGTGTGTCTTTCTATGTTGTGATGTTACACTATTGTTTCAGAAAAAGGGTGAAGGTTTGGTACCATTAAAACGTTTAAACCCGCTGCATTTGTTTGCACCTGTCCTAAGTCAGGAATCTGATGTTCAGTAGTTGTCGTTTGTTGATGTGGTTCATAAGTGTTTCTCGTTTCTCGTTTTTATATAGATTAGACCGTTGGTTTTCCCGTTTGAATGGTTTTACACTAGTAATTTTGGGGCCCTTTATAGCTTACTGTTCGGTGTGAGCCTAAGGCTCCGTGTTGAAGACCGTACTTTGACCTATAATGGTTTACTTTTATAAATTTTGACTCGGATGGAGAGTTGTCTCATTGGCACTCATACCACATCTTCTTATATCTATTGGACACCGAATTCTCTTGTGTGGGTTGTACGTGAAGTTCTTTTAATTTGGTTGAAACTAAAGATTTTAATTTGCTTGGTACATTTGTTTTACAGAAATAAGAATTACCAGCTCTTAAAGGTGCTTATTTTAAACATTTTTGTATGATTCTTCTATCACTTTGAAAATTGCCTGACATGCATTATTTTCCATCGTATTTCCGTGTAGTCCGAGATTACTCTGACGTCCAACGGCTGTTTTGCCAGACAAGCTGGGGCCGTGGGACGTCAGAGCTCGTCCCATATCAAAAAGTGGATATTTGCCCGTCCAAAATAGATGCGCTGCTTCGTCGCTTCTGGTGCCAACGGACGGCCTTGGAATTATATAAATCGGGTATCAATTTGTTCATTTTTCATTTATCTCTTCATTTATGTAAGTTTCACCTACCTGCCACCCTTTATTTTCTCATACTTAGACAGTTTTCAGAGTGACCCACCGATTCTGGCATTTTAACTTTCATTTTGAAAGATTGTCATGTGATCACGAGAAAAAAGTAAGGCACAATGGACTATGGGAAATGATGTATGCATATGACCCTAGGTCAATATGAATATATAATCTAACACCTCGCTCATTTACGATGCAAGCAATGTAAATATCCGAGAGCTTCCGAATGTTATCGTGGTTGGCACTAAATGCTTAATACCGATCTCCTGTAAAGGAGGTGAAAAATCGTGGTTGGCTACTAAATGTTAAATATCGATCTCCTATAAAGGAGGTGTAAAAAGTATAAATATTTGCATATTTGAGTCTCGAGGTCGCGAAATCTCTCGTAACTTGACGTCTATTTGAAAATAAAAGTAAAATGTCTGAATCGATGGGTCACTGTGAAAACTGTCTAAATATGAGAAAATAAAGGGTGGCAGGTAGGTGAAACTTACATAAATGAAGAGATAAATGAAAAATGAACAAATTGATACCCGATTTATATAATTCCAAGGCCGTCCGTTGGCACCAGAAGCGACGAAGCAGCGCATCTATTTTGGACGGGCAAATATCCACTTTTTGATATGGGACGAGCTCTGACGTCCCACGGCCCCAGCTTGTCTGGCAAAACAGCCGTTGGACGTCAGAGTAATCTCGACTAATTTCCGTGCATTATACAATATTCCTTTTATTAAATTATATCAATGAAAGACAACGTGTATATGCAATAAATGTAAACTATCATGTTAAATAATCATACTTTAAAGGTTAAAACAAATAAGAAAAGCCATTTTGATTTCTTTATATTTTATTCACCAAGTTTTAAAACAAATACATCTGATATGTGTAGATTATATGAATATAAACTGCGTACATATATCTTTGCTATATGATAGTTGATCCATTAAATTGTTATTCTCCATAGTAATGTCTTCTACTTTTTTTTTACAATAATTTAGATAATTGGCATTCATATAAAATTCTTTTTTGGTCCTATAAAAATGTGCTGTTAAAAAGTTCTAGAATTTGATACTGCTTAGGAGCGGATAACTCCCATACGTAAAGTGAAAGGTGAGTCTCAAAATGATGTTACATGTATCAATGTCCTGGTTTAAATCCATACTCAGTCCTTCCACATTTCCGTGTCAGTTGTTAATCAATTTTTTTTTAGTTTCAACTATAACCTTTAAGGTGTCTTTGAGTTTCTGTCTTCTCAGTTTTCTAAACTGAAGTAGAAAATACATCATTTAAATAATTGTACCAATAAATTTTGTTTCATACCATATCCATTTAATGTATAAGACATAAAGCGTTATTGTGTGTGTGTGTGTGTGCAAATACATATTGCTATATTATTTCCTGCCGCCCAACCTATTCTTATATTCATGCCTATCCTACATATTAAATAGGCACTTTTCAGTAATCAGTGTTTTAGTCCTGGACATTTTCCAACACAGTTTTGTGGAATAATAAAATGTTTGGCCTACATGTATCTACCTACCTTCCCTTTGTTGAAGCTAACAGTTTGTCTTAACTTATCAAGGACGAAAAAGATCAAGAAAACAGCTTCCCTTTGCAAATGACATAACACGTTAAAAAATGCCCTACATGTATATAAACAATAAAAAAATAACTCACCCTGCATATTTTTATTATTGCTTAGGCTTTTGTGCTGTAATTTGTTGGTTCACCAGCTAGATCCAAACTAACAGTAATGTCTGTATCTGTCATTTCTATATTCAGAAATATTATTAATACTGGACACTTTTAATTTGAGAAATAAATAAAGAATGCTAAAGTACTAAGTTTAAATAAAGCGAAATATATTGATTTCATTATCAATTTTAAGTTATTGGACAGAGTCCAGGAAAGGATCCACACTTGAGGTTTGTAAAAAGGGGGAGGGGGATCTCCATTTTGAAAATCACGTGATTAGTTCATATTTCTTTTTTCAAACCTTTTTTCCTAATAAATGTTTTAAAGCACAGACGTTACTACAGTATTTCAATTTAAACTTAACACAAAATCTAAAGTACAACAGTTTTTTTTTTTATCTATTTGTAATATTTTGGAAGGAAATCCTTAAAAAAGGGGGAAGGTGAAGCTGTGTGAAATTCCTTATCACGTAAACAAATTTGAAACCTTAAGTATATAACGGTAACAGTTATATTTTGATAATATATACAAATTGTACTTACAATAAAAGCCATAAACTTATAAATATTCCTTTTACAGTTGTGTTTTTAATCGGCTCTCCTGGTCCGTTTTGAATTCCTTATTCCTTTATTCTGGTGCATTTGAAGGCGGAAACATGCGGCGTTCTCAATCACGTAGTATCTTTTCGAATCGCAAAGGTCACGACATGTTTAGGCTCTAAGCATGTAAGGCATTACATGTTGTAATTCTAAACATGTTTAGATTGAGGACATTATGGAATCATATGTGCATAGCATGTAAACACTTTCCTAAACATGTTTAGACTTAAACATGTTTAGGAAATGTTTAGGCTCTAAGCACAATTTTTACAGTGTAATTAAGATAATAAACAACGTCAGTACATAGAATATATACTTCAAGACCATCATGTATTATTTGTGAAGTTGATACGGAATATTTATCAACTCTTCCGATGAACTTTTTTAGAAAAAGGACGAGACGTTTTTTGACAGAACCCTGGTTCATCAACATTCTGCTCAGACACTGGTGACGTTTTACAAAGTCCGAGTAGCAGCTGCAGGTGAAGTTGGTCTATTTATATTGGGGGCAGTGGAAGCCGTGTCTGTTGTTTTTTTTTTAATTTCTAGGTCTGGAGGACATATTAATTGAACCCAATCAGAAAAGTTTGGATTGTTAATGAAAAGAACATCATCAATATATCTTAATGTGAAATTAAATGATCTGGCTTCTTTGATGAAATGAATACTAGTAGTCGTAGTCTTTAAGTAGTATAAAATATACTATTGCTTAATGCAGCCTAGACCTTTATAAACAACTCAAATGCATATTGAAATATATATGTTGAAATAAATAAGATTTTTTTGCATACAAAATCCGGACAAAACTGATGCGCATTTGCTTCAAATTCGAAAATATTACTTCTATGCTTAGTTTGTGTTGTATTTGAGCAATTTAAGTCATCTCTCAATTATTAAAAACTGAAATAACTAAATAATTATTCCAACATGAATAATATACAACATTCAAAAGTGTAAAAAAATATATATTAAAATGCATACAAATTATATTTTGTATATATATCAACTTAGGATACATGTAAGATTTAAATTAAAATCGATACAATTTTCGATCAATTTGCCAAAATGTAATTTATATCATGCTTTTAATACAATATATTGATACGGATGAGTCACGGGGCTACTCTCTACAGATTGTGCAAAGTTGTTTGAATTTGAATGTATAGATTACACATGTGGGATTAAAAAAACCTAAACGTTCTGATTATAAGATAAAACATGAGAAGATGCATTTGTAGCTATCGATGCGCTTTTAAAAAAAATGTTTTTGTATACATATTGGGTTACCTTAGCTATCTGTCTTTAACATGTTTAAATGACTAAGTAAGAAAAAAATTATAAGATCTGTATTCATAATAAAACAGTAATAGAATAAACACTACCTTAACTACTAAAATATGCCAATTTGAAATTATTGGTTTTTTTCGAATCAATATTTGTAATCGACATGGATAGAAAACAGGTGAAAAAATAACCAAACATCTTTTAACTTCAAACAAACTAATGTGGAAAACAAGTTGATAATACAGAAATTCCTTTTTTACACGCACTATATCTTTTATTATTATCTTGTTTTGATATAATCTGATTTGCACATCTCCCGCCTTGTAAATTAAACTTATCGTATGAAAAACAGTACTTATTTATTATGTACGTCTGGTATCTGTCTTTGTTATATGTCTTTCTGCTTTGTAACCATCTGATGAGTTAAGCTTTTTTCAACTTATTTTTTTACTATTACACCACTGTTCCTGGTTAGGGAGGATAGAGCCTTCAAACTAGTTTAACGCCGCCACAATATGTATGTGCGTGACCCAAGTTAGGAGCCTGTAATACAGTTGTTGTCGTTTGTTGCTGTTTATCATATTTGTTTTTCGTTAATTATTTTGTACATAAATCAGGCCGTTAGTTTTCTCGTTTGAATTACATTTCTCATTTCGGGGGATTTTATAGCTGACTATGCGGTATGGGGTTTTCTTATTGTTGAACGCCATACTTTGACCTATAGTTGTTAATTTCTGTGTCATTTTGGTCTCTTGTTGAGATTTGTCTCATTAGCTAAGCGTACCACATCTTCTTTTTTTATAAACCTTATAAGTCAAAATTGTTGCAATCATCTTGCAACTCTTTGTAGGAGTTATTGTCCTTGAAAGACAATTTTTACCCATTTTGACTGTTTTTCCAAGAAACTATAAGAATTATTCTTACTGCATTGTATCAATTTAAAGAAAAAAAGTGCCAGATAATCGAAACAGGCCTCTCTGATCCTCCAGTTTTTATTTATAAACGTAATCAAAATTTCATGGACGGTGCAAACAATTACATTTCAATGTACATTTACTAATTAATCAATTTCCAACACTCTAACGTTATGTAATAATATACAATCTATTATAAATATAAAATCTTGTTATGTTTTTATAACTTGTTTGATAAAAATGGAATTATATGTTTGTCGAAGTACTTGTTACTCATTTACAGTAGAAAACATAAATTGTTAAAGATATAAACAAGATTATTTATTACCATAACTTTTATCAATATCAAAATACCTACTCTGCAATGCTTTTACCCTCTAGAAAATATACGTTTACTTATGACTTTTGCTTTTATTCAAAAAGTCATTTTGCGGAAGGAGGAAAGTTGGAGATAGGAAATTAAATAAAAAAATGGTTAAACTTACATTTTTGATTATCATCATGAGTGATCTTACAGTAGTTATTATGGGTAGGTACGCTATTATATCATAACCAATAATGGTTTAGTTGTTTTTTCATATTACAGTCATATGGAAAGAGTTTCTTGAAATTCAACATTCAACAAAACATAATGAACACTGTTTGGAAAGGTCAACAGTAATTTTGTAAAGTAACGTTCTAAATTATGCAGGAAACTTTGAAAATACATTTATTTATTTTTTTTTTTTTGGCTTTTACATAATATATTTTTCTGTTTCCTTATAATTGTTTTATACCATAATTCTACTTTGTTATGTTTTTCACTGAAAACGTACCATTGAGGTGTATTTTGCGGAATTTACCGAGTATCGCCGGAATGCCATGCGATAACGTTACGGAAAGGCATGTGATAAATTTTTCCTATCAGCCCGCTAAACACCAAAACCGGAAAATATGGAATTCACGTAAATTTAATGCTATTATCATACTGTAAAACTTATCAGTTATTTACTCTAAGTATATGATAACAAGCGATATCCAATTTGCACTCGTTATGAAGCCTATAAATAAAATTAAATATACATTCAATAGTATAACAGTACAGAATGTGTGTTTCATCTTTAAGGACGGTGTCACTCTGGTTACTATCACTGTACGGGTTATACATGGTGCTGTCCTTATGGTTATTCGTGCACTGGATACTCAAGGTGCCCAAGAAATCATCATTCTTCGGGATCGTCAAATGTTGGGTAAGTAAGTTTTCGGAAAAAAATATTTAATACGCAAAACGACAAATTAGATGCAGTTAAGTGAAGTTGAGTAAAATTTGTGTCAATTGAAGGAGAAATACCGAAACCCATTTTTATTTTATTTTTAAAGGAGCATAAGCTACGAACTAGACACACAAATAGTTGCAAATAATCATTTAAGCAGAATATACAATAGAATTAACAACAACGAGAGAGAAAATATCATATAATTGGATTGCAAGATTATTTCAATATTTTATTGTTATTTAAATTATTGTAGTGCTATAGTTGGAGGCTGCATAGGTGGTTTAGTTGGCCTTTTTATCCTGATTTGTTGCATGGTCAGCTGTTGTGAAAAATGTAGTAAGTTATACTTTTTAAAAATATCAAAAGCCATGTGTCAAATAATTAAAAAAATATCATTAAACTAGTATATACTCCTATCTTGTTATCAACACAAATTGATCTTTTGTGTGTAAATGAAAAGTGAATCACATTGCCCGTGAAATATAATAGATATTTCAAATTTTTGGGACAGCTTGTCGATGTTTCGTGAATTATACAATAGTTTTTGTTAAAAGTCACAGTTGTAACCTCACTAGACGAAGTTGATTTAGGGAACAAATGGTGTCAGTTAATAAAATTTGAAAAATTCAATGGAGAAACGCATTAAAGTAATTACTGTAAAGATACAACAAAACATGCATGGACTTCGACTTCTTATATAAAGAGTTATTGCTCTTACACGATGATTTTTATCTATTTTTGCGTTTAAGAAAAAAAACTTTAGTAAGATGGACGTGGCAATTAACACATATAACCATTAAGACAAGTATTACACTTAAATCGTGAATTTACATATTGTTTTGCATTTTGGTAAAAACTAGAAAAAAGATATAGAGAATCTGCAGACGACATTGTCAGTTGAAACTTTAAAAGAATAATTGTTCTGAAATGGAAATATTCTTACCCATTTGTGCGATTTGGGAAAAAATACAATAGTAGAAAGAAACTGCAAACAGCAAAATTATCAGCAAGACTAGGTAAACATAACCAACATGACACTCGACTCCTTATCGTTGCCCTTTTAATGAATGTTTTGACAAATTTTTGCTTTTTTAACAAAAACTATTATAAATTATAGTAAATAAGTGAGAAAAAAAAAAAAAATAAATAAACAGCAAGAAATCCCAACACGAATAGATCAACAAATTGGTCAACACAGATGAAACACAGCCGGCATTTAATGAGAATATTTGCCCTTAAATCATGATTTTTATCATTTTGTTTTAAATTTCTGCAAAAACTAGGAAGAGAAACTGTACACAGAAAACTGATCAGCAAGTCAAGATTTACAAATAGGTCAATATAACAATAATTATCAGCCCTCTTCTTACAGGAATTATTGCCCATATAAGACGTTATCATTTTGTTGGCGTTTTGAATAAGGACTATGATAATAGATTGATACAATTATCATTAATAGAGGATAAATATACCAAAGGGAATTCAAACTCGCTGCATTTGTTTGCACCTGTCCTAAGTCAGGAGCCTGTTGTTTAGTGGTTGTCATTTGTTGATGTGGGCTATAAGTGTTTCTCGATTCTCTTTTTTTTATATAGATTAAACCGTTGGTTTTCCTGTTTGAATTGTTTTACACTTGTCATTTTTGGGCCCTTTATAGCTTGCTGTTCGGTGTGAGCCAAGGCTCCGTTTTGAAGGCCGTACTTTGACCTATAATGGTTTACTTTTTACACATTGTGACTTGGATGGATAGTTGTCTCATTGGCACTCATACCACATCTTCTTATTTCTACCATAAGTCGAAAATAAACACAATGGAAAAAAAGAAAAAGATACAAAACAAACAGTTCACAAAGCACATCATAGATAAAATAAAAGACTGAGTAACACAAACCCAACCAAAAACCGGGGGTGATATCAGGTGCTCTTGAAGGGTAAGCAGATCTTGCTCCACATTGTAGCACCCGACGTGACGAGATCTACAAATACGACAACATCGCCTAAATTGTCTTCTTGTGGGAGTTATTGCCTCAAATGACGATATTATTACCTATTTAGTTTTGTCTTTTGCCAAACACATTATAGAAAGATAGAAACTGTAAACAGCAAAAACAATCAGCATAAAAGAGAATCCGGTAATGAATTGCACCCAAATCTTTAATGTTGGCGAGCGGCCATTGTTGAAAATGCACATAGATCCAGGTAAGCGACTCGTGCTCTATTGTGTCTGTTTCTACCTATGAGCAGTGACTATTTGAAAAAGTTTAGGACGCTCTAGTTGTTAATTTGTACATTTAACAAACATTCGTTTGTCAAATTTGAAGGAACAAGGGTCCTGTGTTGGGGAACAATGTATTATAATGTGACGGTGTGTGCTTTGTTTCCTGGATTACATACGTAACTGACAATCCAGCAGAAGGAAAATACATATTTCAACCAAGTTGAAAATAACAGTAAAACTATTTATTATTAAATGCACCATGGACACACATAAATATTTATATATAATGTAGTATTTTCTTGGCAGGAGGAATGTCTTGTTAAACTGTAAAACTATATCTTTGTACACCATACCAGTCCAATGAAAATAAATATGTAAATGAGAGAGTTTGTTTTACTTTAAGCTGGAATGTAACAAATGTTCATTCCACGACATAAGCGCACCCCTTATAATAACATTATCTAGATCATGATCTTTGCTACAAGAATTTTATGTTCAGGATATTGTTGCTTCAAAGCGTCAACAAAAACTTGTTCAATAAAGTCTCCAGCAAGAAATAGAACACCGATACCAGCAACCGATTTCTTTGCTAAAATCTGTTTAACAACTTGAAGTCTACATTTAACATAATATTTCCTAAATAGTTTATATCTGATTTTCATTTTATCCTCTACAAAATCAACATCTGGTTGTAAATAGGAGTTCATTATGCCGTCAGGTAAAGGACGAGAGTTAATTTCTTAAAAAACTTTAAACCAAACAAGTGGAATGGGAATTTCAACATCTGTATTCGGTTTAGCATATTTCATTTGTTGTTCGACAGTGTATAATAATGTCATGTATTCATTTGGATATATTTTTTAACAATGAGTTGTAACTTTGTTACTAAATATCTCGTTGATAAATTAAAAAACCGCTTGAGTAACACCTCCATATTGACTAAATACAGTAGTCCTCATCGTATAGGTATCATCTTCTACTTTCATTATTGTTGAATTAATTGCGTTATCTATAATAAAAAAAGTAATACTTACCAAATAGTATATAATAAGTAATAATATTACATTTTGTAATTGATATATATATATATATTAGAACCCGGGTTGGCATCAATCCCTAAAGACAGAAAAGGGATTCTTACATAAAATATCTCCTATAAGATAAAAGAAAACAACGATTTGGAAGAGAGGTACAAATGTATCGCGTTTTTCTAAAATTTTCAAAACCTTCAATTTTAATTGAACAAATTAAACGCTTGTTATGAAGTTAGAAAATTTATCAGAAAGAACGAGATCAGACTGTGTTTTGTCTCTACTTTACAGCCAAAACAAAGAACAAAATCCATATTTTGGAATTTCGACTGAATCTTCCTTCACTGTATTGGATACCTAAATTACATACATTTCCTTACAAACAAAGTTATATTGCTGGGTCTTCCAAATGTTTCCCGAAACCTCTTTCTAAATCATTAACACCAATTTCATCACCAATCAAAGCCGGTGTCATATTGAAAATTAAACCACCTAAAAATTGACCACGGCTAAGTAAAAATTTTCAACATCATTTCTAAGATGTGTATTTATACCAAACACCACTTAAGTATGCATTATTACTATATAACATAGCTGGAAAAGCTATGACAATTTGAAAATCTGAGGTCATATGGAGGGTAAACCATTGCTTTCCCCTATTAGTCTTTATTAAATTGGCACTTTTCTAAAAATTGTGCAGAATTTATATTTGTTTCAAATAAAGAAATACATTGCATGAGTAAAGTTTTATCCTGTCCAGTACTACATAAAAAATTTCACATAACATTTCATTGCATAGAAGAAAATAACCATCACTGGAAGTTAACCAATCAAATTTCCACTCTTTTTTCCCCGAGTACAAACTTTAGTAACCATGTTACTCCAAGTTTCCAAAATATTCTATAGAAACACCAAAAGAAAAAATGATGGTGCAAAATTTCCCATAACATTTCACTGCATAGAAAAAAAAAACCAATCACTGGAAGTTAACCAATCAAATGTTCACCCCTTCTATTTGTTTACAAGCTTTAGTAACCATGTAAGTTTCCAAAATATGTTATAGAAACACCAAACAAAAAACAAAAAGAATGGGCTTTGAAACACACAAGAACAAACAGTTTTTATTGCAGTGAAATGTAGGATTAATTTCCAACGACTGTCACATTCAAAGGAATATTTTTTTCGACCCTTTTTTGTATGAAACCGGATGTGACGTTCTATGATTTGGTGGTATTAAACCGAAAGGAGACTTTTTTGTTGGATAAACTGAATGCAATTTTTTTCCTTTGTAAAACTGGTTATTTCAAGCATAACTGTAAAGTTTTGTCATAATGAGTTCATTAGTTTGAATGAAATCTAGTATTATGTAAGACGACATCTACAGCGATTTCAGCAAAATTTCTTCGAAAAATCGCCGCATCATGATAGAATATAGTGTGGACCAATAAATAATCAAATGTTCATCTCATTTGCACACAAACAGTTGAACATGATACAAAAGATGACCCTCAGATGATAAATACCACTAATGTACCTCTTATTCTTCATTAAAAGGTCCCTTTTGGTCCTTTTATACCTCTCATTTCCTCAAGTTTTAACTTTTAAGGCCAATAAATCAGAATTTTGGGGTAACTATCACAAATTTATACAAAATTCTGATAATAAATGAGGAAATGAACAGTTCAAGCTAAATTAACTATCCATATAGAAGTTTACTGACTCCAGCTATAGTATGATATATATGGTAATAATGCATTAATAAGTACTTGTTAGGAGTAAAACATGTTAGAAAATATTTCATAAAGTTTTTACTCGGCCATGGAAAATTGAACCCCCTACCATGGAACAATGAACCCCCCTATAGGCCTAAGATTTTCAAATTATCATAGCTTTTCTAGTTTTGTTATACATGGGTAGTAATAATACATCAATAAGTACTAGGTAGGAATTAAACATGATAACAAATATTTAATTTTTTTGCTCAGCCATGGAATATTGAACTCCTCTATTGACCTCCGATTTTTAAATTTTCATAGCTATTCAAACTACTTTATAGAGTTATAATGCTTAACCTAATGTTCATTTGATATTAATTTAAAAAAATACAGGGGGCTCAATATTCCATCGGAGGGTTCAATTTATCATATGAGATTTTGACGCCGGATTCAATTTTCCAATGGATTGAACCCGGGTTCTAATTTAAGGAATTTAATTTTCCATATGACACCGGTCTTCAAAGTTATTGTAAAACTACCCATTCCAGAGGCAGCGTGAATCAGATGTGGATACTAAAACATTCCAAAGATCTTTAAGATAAATTTTAATCTAAGACTCTTTCATCTTGCAATAGCATTAAAACATATAACTTTTCTACACTTTACACAAGTATTCACTATTCCAAACTAAAAGATAAATTGAAAAATGTGTCCCGTTTGTTTTTCTCTTAAAACTATTAATGGCAAACGAGAGGGAGGGATGAATCTTACTTTTAAAAATCATTCTGATTAAAAACAAAAAGTTCTCTGAAACTAACATTATCAAGATGCTTGAACTCTTGATTGACAATATGTTTGTTATGTTTGGAAGACGTGTTTTTCGAACAAACAATCGGCATTCCAATGGGAACCAACTGTTCTCCTTTTCTTGCCGACTTTATTTATATGAGGCTGATTGTATACAGGAGCTTCTATCCCATCGAAATTGAGAACCAGACTCAAGCTGGCTGCCAATTTTAGCAGCCAATCAAGATAGCAGCCTACTTTTTTCCAGCAGTCAATTTTCATGATATGTCTAAAAACCAAAAAACTATATAAAAGAGGGACAGTCAAACTCATAGATCGAAAATAAACTGACAACGCCATGGCTAAAAAATTAAAAGACAAACAGACAAATAATAGTACACAAGACACAACATAGAAAACTAAAGACTAAGCAACACGAACTCCACCAAAAACTGGGGGTGATCTCAGGTGCTCCGGAAGAGTAAGCAGATCCTGCTCCACATGTGACACCCGTCGTGTTGCTCATGTTATTACAAATCCGGTAAATGGTCTAATTCGGTAGGTCACATACGTGGTGAAAAAGGAAGTGGATTGTAATTACGACATAAGGAATATATCCGATATCATCTGTGAAACGGTTATTCCATAACGGTCAACCAACTCGTGATGGCGTCCATAAAATTTACAAAGGGATGATTTCAACTTCACCATTTGGAACTCTTGGATTAATAGCTTCCTTGTGAGCAGCAACCCTCTATCAAGGAAATCATGATAGGAAATACAAGCCCGGGAATATCGTATCAATTGGGAGATATATACTCCGTATGCAGGCGCTACTGGAATGTTGCTACATAGAAATGGAAAGTTCACAATTGGGAAGCTGAAATTATCTCTTTTGTTGTAAAGTTTTGTGTTCAACAGAGCCTCATTGTCAATTTCTCGATGTAAGTCAAGATATGAGGCAGACTTAACTGTATCTGTAGTATCCTTTATCTCTAGTTCGATGGGATAGATGCGTTCAACATAGTCACCAAATTTTGAATTATTTAGTGAGAGAACATCATCTATATAGCGGAAAGTAAAGTTAAAGGATATTGCTAAATTCTTATGTTTCTTCCTAAGAAGTTCCTGTATGAAGTCAGCCTCATAATAATAAAGAAACAAGTCGGCAAGAAGAGGGGCACAAATGGTTCCCATTGGAATGCCGACAGTCTGTTGAAAAACACGTCCTCCAAACGTAACAAATATGTTGTCAATCAAGAAATCAGGCATCTTGATAATGTCAGTTTCAGAGAATTTTTTGTTTGAATCAGAGTGATTCTTTACGAAGTAGGATTGATCCCTCCCCAAGACAAGATACTTGTATCTACGTTCGCCATTCTTTTTTATGAAACAAAGCAATACCAACTCTTTGAATTTGTCTTTTAGTTTGGAATGGGGAATACTTGTTTAAAGTGTAGAAAAGTCAAATGTTTTAATACTATTGCAAGATGAGAGAGTCTTAGATTGTATGTACTCTAAAAGATCTTTGAATTTTTTTAATTTCCACATCTGATTCACGCCACCTCTAGAATAGGCAGTTTCACAATAACTTTGAAGCCCGGCTTATAAGACTCAAACGTTCTAAAAGTCTCAAAATCTTAGTTAAATATAATTTAAACTTTGCCGTAGGGATATGCTGAGGAGTACCGAATGTGTGGTTTGTATGGAAAATACGTTATGGTGCAACATATCCCTACGGCAAAGTTCCGAACCAGACCTAGCTCATTTCAAACGTATTGACCGAGGCTATTCGCCACTTAAATATTTTCTGGGATCCGGACCCGTCTGGCCACCACAGGGGTTCAAATTTGCACCATAACGTATTTTCTATACACACCACACATTCGGTACTCCTCGGCATGATGCTACATAGAAATGGATTTCCTTGATAGAGTGTTGCTGCTCACAAGCTTTTAAACCTTGTGTAGCCACATGTGGAGCAGGATCTGCTTACTTTTCCGGAGCACCTGCGATCACTCCCGAATTTTTGGTGAGGTTCATGTGGCTCATTCTTTAGTTTTCTAGGTTGTGTTTTGTGTACTGTTGTTTGTCCTTTGGTATTTTTAAATTTTGTTGCCATTAAAAAACAGTTAAGTTTGTTTTTTGCCTTATTGAGTTTGAATGTCCCTTTGGTATCTTTTGCCTTTGTTTGGCTTTCAAAATCACGTGAAACATATTCTGAACCGACCATAAATATTTCAATGTTCTCAGCAAAGTAGTAATTGTATGCACTTATTTAATGTAAAAGTATCTAGAACCTTATATATTTTGGAAGCAATGTAAAGTTATCTATCATGTGGTAAGAGAAGTGACATTTTATAAACCGTTTCTATAGAATGAATCTATATTTTCATATTACACGTATATTCACAAAAATGATTCTGTATACCTCCTACATGTAATATAATACATCTGTAGCTCGCAGGTAGCATCGTCGACAACTCGCTCTCATATATCGAGTAATACTTTAATATAGCTTCAGGTTCCTCTAAAAGCATGAATTTATCTCTTGATAATTCGGCCTGAAGAATATAATATTCATTGCATTACAGGACAACCAACCTTGCAGTTTTTTACTATAAATTTCCCTAATTCATGTAAAATGTGTTCATTGTAAAATTGTAAAAGTAAATCGGAAGGAAAACTGATTTTGTGTTTTAGTAAAGAAAATACATGGTGTTTAAAGCTACTTCCAGCGACATTAGCTATCTTGAAACGATACAATGTACCGCTTAATAACTTATGTTTCGACTTTAAAGAGACAGTACCTACGAAATTTATGTTTTCGTGTGATAACCTAAAAGCCGCGTTCTGTTTAGATACCACTGAAGAAATGTTTTTTTGCAATTTTTAGGATTCTAATGAATGTACTAAAGAGCAAACATCATATTTTTTCTTCATCTGTTGGACCAGAGCTCAATAATTATTATGCAAGAATGTGTACCACGTTACAAGCAATTACCTATTCTTGAAGCGCGTGTTTTTTAAATACGAATTTAGTATAAATGATAATAATTTCCCTTCAGTATTCAAATTGATTTTATTTCATTTGCCCTACGCATTCTTTTTGGTGAATTTTCATGATCAATAAATATAAGTTGATTTAAAACTTTGAAAAGTATCGTATGTATATCGGTAAGGATTTCTATTTAGAGTTGATGAGGCACAGAAGGGTAAGTCTTATTTTCATTATAGAACAATTTAAAATTTCTTGCAAATTTTAAATGTTTTCGACTGAAAACACATTCAATAAATACATGATATATCAAAATCTAACAAATAGAACTAAATGTATGCAATGCATGTTTTATGCCTGTTATGACAGTTTCTTATGTGTATATGTTACTTTGTCCTGTAATTTCTACGTTTAAATCTGTTTTGGACCTTTTATTGAGCCATATTTGTTTATAGGTAAAACCTGATTTTCACGTGATTATTCAGCTTTGAACTTTTTACCAATTAACGTTCATTCAGGCCTTGAAACTTATTTACCGTGTTTCCTAAATTAATCGTGGTTACTTGAATATCTTGCTTAAATTTCTATATTATAATATAGTATTTTTAGCCAAAGTCGTGAAAGTTGTCTGTCTACTACGATTCAATCATTTTGTTTTGGTTAGGACTTGTTATTTTTCATTAAATAGAACTGTGTACACCTGCGATTTTATTATGGGCGGTTTTTCAAGGGTTTTGTCGGACCGATAAAATTCAACTTCTTGATAAACATTAACTATCGTGAAAAGAACGTTAAGATTGGCCTCAAAATACATGTCATTCGTATCTTATATACAAAGTATACTATATCTTTTAAAATAAATTAATAATGTCAACCTATTTCTTTTCGTGAAAACTGTAGATACTGCCACTTTAAAAATGTTATACAGACTAATAAACTTTCAATCTAAGTAGGTCTTAGTCATTCTGATTTAAGCCCAGTTTGTGAAGCAAAGCCCTATGTTTTAGAATCAAACAATGTATATCAAAAATATACCCTCTAAAATAATTATTCGTCCATGCTCTAAAATTTGCATGGCCTCTTTTGAAAAATTTAAAGAGAGGCGAAAGATACAAAATGACATCAAAATTCATAAGTCGCAAACAAAATGACAATGCCATGACCAAAAAAAAAAAAAAAAACGAAAACAATATAAAGACACACAACAGTACACAAAAACACAAAATAGAAAACTAAAAACTGAGCAAAACGAATCCCACCAAAAACACGGGGGTGATCTCAGGTACTTCGGAAGGGTGAGCAGATCCTGCGCTACTATTGGCGCTAATATGCAAGGTTATTTATATAAGCATACACGAACAAAGCATTTAAAGATAAGAACCTGGATGGATTCAATGTGTAAATAAATAGTGAGGACTTTTTTGGATACACGTTAGCGAGAATAAGACAAAAGGTTATGATGAAATAATTTAACTACCCTCTTTAATTTTTGATAATGTTGATATTGGTAGAGTTTTTATTTCTACTTATCTTTGAACTATATAGCAATAAAATCGTAAATTTACTGAACAATTTTTTTTAATAATTATTAAATGGTAACTACTCCTTCCAATTGTTTTGCAAAGCCGCACACTTTCGAATGATTTTATCTACTTTTAGAAAACATAACTGATGCATCCAATCATAGCGTATTTGTAAGAACAAACTTAAGTGTTTTATAAGTCAAAGGGGTGTTATGTATATAACTTTGCGGGCGGGACTGTAACCAACTAAGATTTTACTAAGGGATTACCTATTTTAAGATGTTTATTGCATACCGCTTAGTTAGAAAAGGCATAATTTCTTTTTCTTGTTTGTTTGTTATGGAAAACCTTAACTTCTGTAGCTTTATGCATACAGATTCTTGCATGAAACGCATGTCAATGCATGGTTTAAGTCATGACTGCTACATTAATCACCAATAACTTTGATGGATGTTAAGTCAAGCGGAGGATAGTGAATATCTTTTATTGTTTGATGTAACTTAAAGTTTGTGATATACTTTTTTCTTGTATGTATATTCCATTGATATGATATGATTTTATTGATATTGTTTTAGGAAAATTTCCCTCGAACTTTTCTTTATGCTTTTTCCCCCCGTATGGGTCTCAAACTTACACAGCGTGTAAGTATACTATATTACGTTCAGGTTTCGAATAAAGATTAATATTACTTAGTCGAAATTTAGAGTGGGCAATTGATATCTATTAGATATTGTTGTTGTTTTGTTGAATATAATTGAAAAAGCGGAAGATAGTTAATAGCAATATTTACAAACATTGGATTGTTTCTCATTTGTACCATTTGTTGTGTTGTTCTAATTGTTTAAAGGGGATTGGGGTAATGCTTTTTATTTAGTTTTTATAACGATCACGTAAAAGGACATCAATACGTCAGATGTGAATATTATCATCATATAGAATAGAGAATGGAAACGGGAATGCGTCACAGAGACAACAACCCGACCAAAGAGCAGAACACAGCACAAGGCCACCAATGGGTCTTCAACGCAGCGATAAAATCTCGCACCCGGACGCAGGCTTCAGCTTGTCCCTTAACATTAAGGTATACTAGTTCAGCGAAATGGAGGACACTCTAAACTTCGAAACATACAAATGAACCAAAATTATAAAAAAAAAAAAACAAACAAGACTAACAAAGGCTGACTTGGGACAGGCGCACAAATTGCGGCAGGGTTAAACATGTTTTGTAAGATCTTAACTCTCCCCCTATACCTCTAGCCAATGTGGAATTAACAAACAACCACCAAAACGCACAGTAGAACTCAGTTAAAACTAAGTCTGAGTCCGATGTCATAGTAGGTAAGGGAAAAAACTAACCCAAATGATAATGATCACGATAAATTAACAAGTACTACTAGCATTTACTGACATGCCAGCTCCAGACCTCAAATCACACTGATCGAAAGATTATGTCTCCATCATATGAAAATCAGCTACAATCCCTCCGGTTATGGTTTTAGTAATCAAACGAGGAGAACATTACCCGTACATACCATTTCAGCTGCTTTAGACATGATTTGCTTGCCTTTGTCACTCCATATAGCTGGTACAGTAAATACCCATTGGATATCAGTATATGATTCACCATTGAATATGTCTTTTAAAAGTTTATGTTTCATGTTCGTGATAAAAGAAGAGATAATTTCAACAGCCTTCATCTCGCTTTTCTTCTGCACATCCCATATCGCTATGTCTTCCCTATTCATTTCCTTGAAATAAGTTTTATGTCGAAATATAAAACAAAAAAGGGTATGATGCACCTTATATTTTAAATTCAAGCAACAAAAAAGAATATGTGTTTAATATGATCCAATTTGTTTTTGAATCAAATTTCCGTTAACTGTAATACTGTCTACATACTTTATCAGCCCTTCCACAATTAGGAAAACATTCATATAACTTAATGTTGGTACGATTTACAGTCAAATTGGTCCTAAAATATATATGTTATATTTTTAGAAATTTATAGGTCATTTTTTGGTCTAAAACAATGAACAAAACCCATACTGTATGGTAAGTTGTAAACGTCATAGACAAATCATGTTCACAAGAATTATTAAACAAATGTAACACAGTCCTAGAATAATATGACCTTATTGCATTTCTGTACTAAAATTTTGTTTATGACGCGTTACTCAAATTGTGTCAACAAGGCTTGGTTAATATTCTCATTTTATCAAAAGAAAACTCAAATGAACTTGCTACTTCATTTGATACATTCTGTACATGTGAAAAGATAATTACTTTCCTTTAAAATCATTTCTAATGAATTTAATATTTATTGTTTAAATATTAATACAATTTACAATTCATACCAAGAAACGAAAAATGGAGATAAACCGTATATAAAGAAAAAGCAGACCAAAACCAACAAGACTTCTAGCGGGAACATACAGTTTCAAACAATAGGCAGATGAGCATAGTGACACCAAGCTTAAGATACATTCTAATTATGAAAAAATTCAAAGATCTACTATTCTCGTCCGCTTCTCTATAACAATACGCATGAAGACAACTGCTTTAAGGTCATTTGACCGACAGTGACTATATAGCACATAGTTCTGTTTCTTTTTGACTTTATACGAATCATTTAGTTTGCGTTTATTACCTTTGAGCTTGTTAATCGATTTGTTATATTTGAATATAGGTATAATACTAGTGCCGAAATCGGATCATGCGCATTAAAAGTGGCGGGGTTAAAGTTGTTTTTTCAAATTTTATTTGAACCTTCCTCTTCTAACTTTAGTATAGATTTCAGCAGATTACATAGAAAGCACATACCTTTAAAGCAACGGTATAATATATTACAGACACACTAAATGGATGATGAGGCGTACTAACAGTTACAGTACGTAAACTTAAAATAGTAAATTAGTTGTAAGAAATCGAGTCGTCCTACACTTAACATAAGTTTTTGAACTTCACATAAGACTACACGTAAGAAACAATAGAGAGAAAAGACATCATTCGCAATGACAAAATCAAACTATACAGAAAGAAAGTAAACAAATATACTGAACTCCCAAGTAAATTAAAAAAAAAAACCGGGAGTCCATAGAAATTAACAAAATTCGAAGAATCATTTTGGAACTGCTTAAAACAATAAAAAAGCAAATTTAAATCTATCATAAATTACGAAAGCCAGTGATTGAACCAAACCATTTAATTTTAACCTAGATTAATAAGCCTTGAGAAATGCAAAAATATCGACAGTGTGTAGGATAAAAAGGGTTTTAAACTGTATGTATCAAACAATATACATTAAGTTATGTCTTAATTTATTCAATTAAATCAATGTAAGTTCCAATAAAAACAATATTTAAACATTTGACTTCTGTGCTCAAATTTCTATTAGTTGACTAACCTGTTCTTTGCATAATGTTAGCATAAAGTTTTTGAAATATGGCCATTCAGCAAGAGTATTTTGATTTCTACTATAATGCTCCAATTCTGCATCGTCACCGATGCTATCAGCGGTTTTATCTGGTCTGAATAAAATTGCTGTAGAAGTTTTATTACTTATTTGGCACTGGTCTTTAGCCTTCCATGTTAAAGGAACAATATACGGTTCTTCGCTGGTTTCCCAAAGGCAAGCTGAAATTCCAGAACAGGTCAAACCAATTTCTAAAGCAACAATAACGTCATTTTCGCCCTATAAATATCAAACACGATTTTGTTTACTTAGTATCTTTTTAAATTGTTTTACAACAAGCAATCTAACATGTTGATAACAAATATCACGAAATTGATTTTATATCATAAGATTTTGATGCTGTGTTAGAACATTATAATAAAAAATGGATTAAATATATTTTGACCTTCTTGAACTAAATTACAATTTTACTTTAGATAGAATTTTCCATAATTATGTATTTACTCATTGCCTTATGTTTGTATTGTAATGTTTTGTTAGATGTTATGTTTTGGTTAAATGTTGAAATGTTCGTTTAAGTTCAAATATAATTAAAAAAAAAAGCTTTTCATGTACTAACCATTTAAAACATGATGAAACATTAAACAATAAAAATCGTTCTTAACTTTATATACACAGCGACGTAAGTAAGATGGGTTTGGCTATTTGATTAGGTCCTTTTGGATCATATAGCTCTTCAACTGTTTTTGATTCTTATACATCCTTGCCTTTCAAATACAATGTATTCGGCTTTGAGCGTTCCTGTTCAAAGTTAATCCAGAAAAGCGATTTGAACGCATGCAAATTATAACGTGTTGATTTAATTTTTAGTCCATAAAAGCGTGTCTGACATGCCAATGTATAAGCCTGGTATCTTATTTTAGAACTATACTTTTTTAACCAAAGGTGTCAGTATAGCAACGATGTTTATATGGTAAATCCAGAAACAAATATAGTGTTTCTTCTTATTCTTTTAAACAATCATTAAGTCGAAACCGATAGTGGTGGAATATTAGTTCCCGAGAGAATCGTAAGCTCTGTAGCAGTGTCTCATTATTGACATGATTTATAACCTACCATTTCCAAATTGGCCGTTTGATGAATTAAAAAATAGAAAAAAATCTTAGGTTGTAACTCTTAAAGACAACGATATACAAACGGGAAAACCAAAACTCTGAAAACTACATGTAAAAATCATGAATTTTACGCATACTGAACGATTTCGATATGATTTAGTATATATATGATATTCATTATTATTGATATGCATGGATATATTATACAAAACAGCAATACAGGAACAAAAACAAATTATAGAATGTATAAGACAAGTTTATGCAATACAGTTGGATTCAGTTATATTCTATGTTTAGAACTCTTAGAATAATTTGTCATACAATTGTTCTGTACTGTTCTATGGAACTAAAAAAATATAATAAAGTTTTGTTTTCATTTATCAACAGAAGGTCTAACAACACAAACTGCTAGTGGACTATTAATCTCCAATGGTAACAACACTTTAGTATTCAGAAACTATTTAGAAAGTAAGGTCCCTTTTGGTCATACAGCTCTGGTCATATTTAAGTCTTATACATCCTTGGCTTTCGGTCTGGACTTTCCTGGTTGATATAAATCCAGCAAAACAAACGCTTTGGACAAACGAAATTAAATAGAAATGTAATATAAAGTTGCTATTTTCTAATTCAAGACCAGTTCTACCTTGAATAGTCCATTCTAACATAACTTAACGCGCCTTTAACAAAGTTCAATTCACTATTCAAAGAGGTCTAAAACAAACAAAAAATCCATTATTGATACAAACTCTTCTTAGGATGATAAAGCACATTGTTTTTGAATGTAGAATTTGCTATTAAGAGTTGTTATGAAATCAATATATTTTTCATCACAAAATATGTACAGAAAACAATGCTTGTCCCTTCAAAGATAAAATTTCACCTACTATTTCTTATAAATACACAAACTATTTCTTATAAATACACAAAACCTATTGGTTCCGAGATTTTACAGAGGGTATTAGTAGCTTTATCCCCGTTGATTTTAAGTCCAAACTACCCGATTGCTCTTGTACATGGTCCCCATGCACAAGTCCGACTGGTCATAATATAACTGGAGACCTTTGTATCGTCAACAACTATGAAATGCGAGATCAACTACCCAAAAACCAGCAATAACAAAATGAAAAATAGAATTACATATGGATGCAGTTTACGACTATGCTAAAAAGTAAAATCACAAAAATACCGAACTCAAAACGGAAAGTCCCTAATCATATGGCAAAATCAAAAGCTGAAACACATCAAACATTTGTTTTCGGAATGGGTCAAAACAGTTTGGTCACGCATTCAGAGGCACATTCAACATCTGTGTAGTGTTTTATCCTCCCTGCATGACAAATATGTTGTTGTCCAGCAAACAAAGCCCAAATATTATTGAGTTAAAAACCATCAAATAGGATGTCTCACTGGAGGACTTTAAATTAACAGAATAACTAGGAAAACCCACATATACCCAATCCTCATTCCCGAAAGAATTGCTGTTAGAAATACTCAGTTCCGTCCTTCTCTCATTTTGATATTAATATAAAAAAGGACGATAACAATTTCCTATTTTCATATTGAAAACTCCAGAGAACGATGTATTGCCCGGTCGTGAAATTGTTCACCTAAACGGCATACTAAAGTTCTAAGTACCATTTAATCAAAGGAAATTAGGTTTATTCAACAGGCGGTGTCAGTAATGTGTGGATTATTAAAACCTATAAAGGTTTACTTCATTTAACAGAGTTACTAAAACCTTTGATTTGTCTGTTTTTTAAAACTACTACTTCATTTGTACTTGTGATGATTAATTGAAATATCGACTATATTATTGCTGTACACGAATCGGTTTCTATCAAATTGGGGTTCGTGGGTACAAATTCATTGTTTAAATTTCTAAACAATTTAGCTTTGTGAAAAAAAACCGCGACAAATGCACCAAAGGGGATCTCATCAATTTAATGGAGTTTTGATCGACAACATTGTGCTGCGTTTGGAGGATTGATGTTTCAAGAGACATTCGGAATTTCAAATTAAACTCATTGTGCACCACTACGGTTCACTTGTTTGTGTACTCATATGAACTAGAATTCAACAGATCATTTAAAAAAAAAAAAGAAAAGCATATTGCAAAATTCTTTAGTTTCACTTTCAGATGTATTGATACCCCGTTACTCAAGAACCAACATTTCCATTTACATTGTATGTATATAAGGGACTTATCATTTTTTACCTGGGAGGAGGGTGGGCTGGTCATTTTAAAATCAAAAATACAAAATTTCTTGATCCCCCCATAATATTTCACTATTTTTATTTGATCCCCCAAGTGAAAACATTTAAAAAATGTGATACCCCCCTCTATTAAACATGCCAAAATTTTAACATGCAAAACACTTATCATTTTATTTCACGAACATATTGAAAATGAAATATTCTCAGTGGATTGAGTCCAAAAACATATTTGAGGGAAAATTGTCTTGAAATAGGGCTCTTCCATGAATATTAGAAGTTGAGCAAGCCAGTGCTTTGAGTAGCTTATTCTGGCTTTTTTTCTTATTTCCTATATTGGGATATTAAAGAAAACTTGATCCTAAGTAACTCTGTAAAAATTTATATTAAAAAGTTAACTTTTCGAAACAGTAACAACACATTATTTACTAAGAGGGGTCTATTATATGTCCCTCTCTTGAACGCTGCTTAAACTTAAGGCCTTATTGAAACCTCCATTGAGTCGCTAAACTTTTATATGGATAGTTCATTTCAGCTTGAACAATTCAATTACTCATTAATTGTCACATTTCATTCATAAATGTGTGATAGTAACCTCAAAATTTAGATTTATTAGCCTAAAAAGTACAAATTTTGAGGGAGTGTGAGGTATAAATGGAGTCAAAGGGATCTTATAATGAAAAGAAAAAGATACATAAGGGTTGTTCATCATCTCTGAATCATCTTTTGTATCAATATTCAACTGTTTGTATGTAATAATTAATCATTTATTGGAGAAGATATTGCTCTACACTATATTCTTTCATGATGCGCCGTGATTTGTATTTTTGGACAAAATTTTGCACAAATCGCTGCATGCAGATTTCGTTTTAATTTATACTTAATTTCAAACTATTAAGCTGATTATAACAAAACTTGGCAGTAATGTTTGTCAATTTACTGATCCAAGTGAGTGAAATATAACGACTGAATAATTTGGATTATGAAGCACCTATGCATTTTATATGGGACAAAATGACACAAAATGGCAGCTTCCTACATCACCAAAGTCTTGTGATGTCTTACTTAATTGTATATGAATGGTGTTAAAGATATATTTTCGATTTGACTGTTTTTTTTAAATGTTCTTCTTGATATTTTGTCTCTTGAAGTATATGAACTACTAATTTCCATGTGCAAAAAATATTGATCCCCCCACTTTGAATTTATAAAAAATTTGAACCCCCCTTTTCCACATACAGAAAAAAACTTGATCCCCCTGCATTTTGTCCAGCCCCCCCCCCCTCTTTCTCCCAGATAAAAAATGATAAGTCCCTAAATACAAAAAATACAGAAAACCAAATGTCTGTTTCATAATTCAATCTTTTTCGCGATATACATACATATGAAATGTCTGAATGAACCAGATGCGTTGACCAGGTAAGTGTCTCCTACTATGCATGCATCATCCGCGAATCTTCAATCATATGTTACATCGAAAATAGGACACAATAGTAAAAAAAACCACCACAAACAAGAGGACAATTCTGTAGTTCAAAGACCCAAAATCACAAAATACGTCGCCAGCGAACCCAAAATATTAAAGATATAATTGTCATTATGCGATTTTAGGTTAAACTATTTAAAACCATTCTAGGGTTAAACACTTCTGCGAGAAACGTTTCCTATTGTGCAAGAAACTATTCTACATACTAAAACATTTTTCCTAACATATTTGAATAGAGGTGAGCGCTTTTGTCAACTTAAATATGAGGCCAGTATAACATATTATGCATGACTGGATGTCAAACTAAAGCAGCCTTCCTTTGATTATATATTTAATATATTGAGTTCTGCAAAGCTAAATGGGAACATGAAATTGATAAAGTGATATTTAAAATTACGATCCGTTGATCACTGTTTTTTCACAAGTCATGTCTTCTTTGACTGTCCATGACGTTAAAATGCTCAATTATTTTGTTTAAGTTGATTTAAGTCTATGATGCTTGTAATTGTTTTTTTGGCTTTTAACTATCTTTCAGTAACTACGAGTACTCTCAAATCGTACTTTCGTGTTAATTTGACCTGTTGATACAATTTGTAATACTTTTTTGTTATTTAATGTTAACTTATTTCTCGTCTCTCTATTTTTAGTACATACCATTTTGATAAGTGTTTGGTATGACTGTAAATTTTCACTTCTGTTCTCGTACTATGAACAACAACATTATTCATTAACAAAAATATTTCCGTACTCCATTATTGCATGTATACCTTACAACAGAATTATTTTCATTTCCCTGTATACATTATATTATATCTCGTCTCTCTATTTTCAATATTTACTAGTTTGATAAGTGTTTGGTATGACTATAAATTGTCGCTTCTGTTCTCATACTATGAACAACAAAATTAATTATTTTTTTTTAAATATTTTCGTACTCCATTTCTGTATACCTCACAACAAACTATTTTTCATTTACCCGTGTACATTATTTTATTTGCCGGCATTTTGTCCAAGGTTATGGTTGTGTCTCTGGTATTGTTAAACATCTCACCCTATGATTTCTATTGTAAACAATGTTATATTTCTCTTGAGTTAACTATATGTAAAAAAGGCATTCGTGCGTAACTGTTAGGGAGGTTTTTTATTTCATATTTTCGAGTAAGGTAATCTTTAATATTGAAAGTGGTGCATTGTTTCAAAGCAATACTTATAAAGTCTACTAGTATATACAATATTATCGCGAAAAGGATTTTTAATGAGCAGTTGTGCAATGTGTTTCACATTATGAAAGATAATACAAATGGTTATTTACACAGATGTTTGATTTTTTTGAGATTATGTTTTTGTAACTCTCATCATTGATTTGTCTTTTTAATTGTTTGGATAAAATAACAAATTTGTGAGTACTATGCAGAAGAAAGCACGTTTGAAGTATATAATTATAATCCGCGGGTATGCGGTTAATGGGCTTTTACTAACTATCTTACTGTCTGTCGATACATTTATTTTTGGCATTGCACAAGTCATGTCTTCTTTGACTGTCCTAACGTTAAAATACTAAATCCCTGGGATGTGTTTTAGTTGATTTTAGTCTCTGATGCAGGATTTTTTCTTATTCTTTGTTTTGGCTTTTAACTAGCTGTCAGTAACTGCGAGTACTCTCAAATCGTATTTTCTTGTTTATTTGACCTGTTGATACTAATTGTAATGCTTTTTTGTTATTTAATGTTATTCAGGGTTATATCTGGTCTATATTCCAGCTTTGTGTTTAGTATTACTATAAATTTTCACTTCGTACTATGAAAATCAAATTTATTTATTTTGTAAAAATATTTCCTTTCTCTATTGGAACTGTACACGTATACCTAACAACAAAATTATTTTCATTTACCTGTGTTTAAAGTTATTGCAAATGGCTGATATTTTTGTTTGAGCATATTGTTTTTCTTAGATTGTTTAACATTTCATACCGATATAACATGTTACTTTTATTATTCTTCCCTGAGTTTATTTATTTTGTATTTACATTGCATCATAGGTCAAATTTATTTGTTCAATGTATGTTCACTGGTGTTAATATGTCCTTTGATTTAGTTAAGCTATTTCAGTTGATATTTTAGAGTGTGTCTTTCTATGTTGTGATGTTACACTATTGTTTCAGAAAAAGGGTGAAGGTTTGGTACCATTAAAACGTTTAAACCCGCTGCATTTGTTTGCACCTGTCCTAAGTCAGGAATCTGATGTTCAGTAGTTGTCGTTTGTTGATGTGGTTCATAAGTGTTTCTCGTTTCTCGTTTTTTATATAGATTAGACCGTTTGTTTTCCCGTTTGAATGGTTTTACACTAGTAATTTTTGGGGCCCTTTATAGCTTACTGTTCGGTGTGAGCCTAGGCTCCGTGTTGAAGACCGTACTTTGACCTGTAATAGTTTACTTTTTTAAATTTTGACTTGGATGGAGAGTTGTCTCATTGGCACTCATACCACATCTTATATTTTTTTACAATATAATTATAATATCAAGTATTAGTACAAGCAACGAATACACATGTTTCTGTTACCTCTGAATACAATAACGGTTCGCTGAGTCTGTTCCTCAATTTCAGTAGTGCTACCTGTTGTTAAAGAGAAAACCCATTCGAAACTACAACACAGAAACGTGCATAATTGATTATCAATATGAAAAGAACGGACATCATGTTGCGTTCACTAATATCATTAGTAATCGATGATGGTATTTAACATGACAAATACGCTTTTACCAATGGAAATTAAATTCTTTAAAAAACAACAGGATCTAAATGTTTTTTTCGTAGTAAAACGATCGATTAGTGGACGACTAGTCACATTAATGTTAATATAAGGTAGATAAAGTAATGAATTGTGTATAACTATTAGCATCGTTAGTACTTTTACCATGTTTATTCATGTTTTGTAAAAGTAGAACGTTAGCTATTTTGTAGCTTTGTACACTCCAAAAATAAAAGTCTTACCGTAATACAACTCGAATCACTGTTCTAACGTTTGACATTCTTACCTCTTTATTATCGATGTACTTCCTGCTCTTTTTCTTAAATGCACCTTTTGTACCTTTTGTAGAATTTGAAAATGAATATATAATACAATATGATGATTGATTATTTTGACAATTATCAAACTACAATGAATTTAAAGTTTAAATGGTACGATATATATATGTGTTGAACTACAATCAAGGTTACGTCAAACATTACGAGCTATGAGTTTGACTGTCCCTCTGGTATCTTTCGTCCTCTTTTAATTGACTAGGATTGTCAGTTTTCCTATCGAAGGTCGGTGGTTTTCTCCGGGCGCTCCGGCTTCCTCCACCAATAAAAACTGACCGCCACGAAATAGCCCAAAAGCGGTGCTTAAAAGTGGCGTTAAAACACCAAAATCAAAAATCAAAATCGTCCCTCTTTTACAGGTATTACATCTTAATAGAGCATTTGCATTATTCACATATTTGCTGGCGTATCCGTATCGACGTAGCGTATAACACGTATATGAGGAAAAGGATAAATTAAGTCAAGTTGGTCCCGAAGAAGATATTTTATAATGCATTTAATTTTAATTTAGTTTTAATTGAGGTCGGGGCTAATCATTATTTTATACATATCTGCCCGATACCTATACGTCGATCCGTACACGTATCCATATACGTGAATAATGCAAATGCTCTATTACAAAGGGACATACAGAAACATTTAATTAGACACAACGATTGTATTGAATATCATACCTGTTTCGATTTTGAATATTCAATACAGAGAATGCAGATGTCACTTATTTTAAATTTTCCCATTCGTTTGCAATAATTTTTTAGCTGAGGCATGTTTTCAATTGGGAAAAGAATTAAATCTTTAAAATAATTAGATATAATTTCTGCAAACTGCTCAAAATGATGAATCGCAAGATATTAATTAGAGACAAAGATGTCAATTCTTATTAGACAATATTTGATAAAATCTCTTGCAAGGTTTGTATCGTTCAACATGTTCAAAGATTTATATATCAAGTTTGGAAAACAATCTTTGGTCAGATATATCTCACATTTTTAACAAAAGCTCAGATGTAAATATGCTCCATTGTCTATCGTCAATTCAACATTTTTCGTATTATTAGAACTATTGTGGCATCTCTGAATAGCCAAATTTGTACTAAACATGAATTACATAAGGAGTGCCACTTGTGGACCATGTGTTCTCTGCTTACCCTTCCGGAGCACTCCAGATCAAACCGTTTTTTTGGTTGGGTTCCTGTTGCTTTTCACAAGTTTTAATTCAGTTTTTGTGACTTTTTTTATTAATCTTTTCCGCGTATTTTTTTTTGCAATGACCTTGACAGTTTCTCTCAACCTGTGAGTTTTGAATATCTTTTCCATGTTTTCCTCCCCTTGTTTGTAGAAGTGTCATACTCAAACAATTTGTGACACATTTCAATGCTCTGGATAATCATATTTTTATAATAAATCAGTTTAGATACCTGCGATAAAAGAAAGTGTTTTGATATTGAATGTATATATCTATGAATGAAAATTTCATATATTTGATCGCTATGATTGTACTGTTTTTTTTTTTTGCACACCAGTCCCACATTGCTTGTGTGAGAGTTTCCCATTTATTGGCGACCATCATATGTCGTCATCGTTGTCTTCGTTTTATATTTACGTTTACTTTAACATAAATATTCTCTTTACAGTACTCCGCAAAGTTTAACTAAATTTGAATGACAATTTTGAACAACTTTGTGTTTATGTTTGTGTTAACAATTAAATTAGATTGAGAGAAACATCCAAACGCTACAATTGTCAGGTGGAGACGCAATACAATCAGTCAACGTACCCGAAATCGTCAGTTTACTTCCTATATGACGAATTGACCTTTAAGAATAATATTGCAAATTTAGCTTTTTGTCCTGAAACAGTTTAATCCAGTCGGCAACACATTAAATTATTTATATGCACTTTGACAATTGAGCGATACTGGCTCCTTGCTGAAACACCAATTTTTTAATTTAAACTGTCGAACTGAATAATAATATCTATATTACTGTAAAAATTGGAAGTATCCACTTACCCAGCATACAAAAAATGGAAATGACAGAAAAGAAGACTGAAAATGTAATACAAAATTAATAAACGGTTATATGTGTGGAAATGAACAAAAAATTTGAAGAGTGAATGCATCGTTATCACTAAATATTTCATACTATGTTTGTTACACTTTTCAAGTGTTGTTGACGTTTGAATCGCAAGCCATAAAATCAGGACCAACCTTCCATTTGTTTCTTAAAATGTCCTGTACCAAGTCAGGAACATGAAAGCTGTTATCGAAAAGTCCGATTCTATGTATGTTGGCGTTTGGTTTGGTAGCAGTTCAGTGTTTCTGTTGCTCCGTTGTTTTCCACTTGTAGTTGATGTGTTTCCTTCTTTTTTGGTTTTGGACCCGGATTTATTTCTGTTGAATCGATTTTGACTATTGAGCAGCGGTATTCTACTATTGCCTTTATATGTTTCATGTTGCTTTGTGTTAACATTTAACACGTGATTTCGTTTGGATATACAATTGACCTGTTTAATATTATGTTCCCTTGCCTGAAATTCAGTTAAATTATAAACTTATAGTTTGCACTTTAGTGCATCATGTGTGTAATGAGTATTCGCAAATGACAACTATCTTCAGCATGATATGTGAATACTTTTTTTAAACGAACCACAGGAAATAATCTTCAATTGTCACCTTTACCTTCAATAATGCTTATAATATACACTGGACGACCATCTATATGTCATTGTCTTAAAGTAGCAAAATATAATTTTTAAATTCTTCAGACATACGATTTATGTGTAAGTACAATAATAAATACATGACACAATTAAAAAAAGTTAACACAACATTAGTAACGTTAAAGCTGTAAATATCACGAAAAAAGGAAATGTCATACCTATTATTAGAACTATGATAAATGGTATCGTCGAGGTGTTTGCCACTTGCGTGCTGTTAAAATCCTGTATGACTGCAAAAAAAAAAAAAAAAAAAAAATAACACTTTATTAAGAAGATGTGGTATATATCAAAAAGAAGATGTGGTATAATTGCCAATGAGACAACTCTCTACAAGAAACCAAATGACACAGAAATTAACAACTATAGGTCATCGTACGGCCTTCAACAATGAACAAAGCCCATACCGCATAATCAGCTATAAAAGGCCCCGAAATGACAAATGTAAAACAATTCAAACGAGAAAACTAACGGCCTAATTTATGTACAAAAAATGAACGAAAAACAAAAATGTAACACATCAACAAACGACAACCACTGAATAATAGGCTCCTGATTTGGGACAGGTACATGATTGCTTATGAGACAACTCTCCACAAGAGACAAAATGACATAGAAATTTACAGTTTTAGGTCACTGTACAACCTTCAACTATGTGCTCAACTCATACCACATAGTCAGCTATAACAGTCCCTACATGGTCAAATATAAAACAATTCAAACAATGAAACAGTCTGATTTGTGTACAAAAAAAAAAAAAGTAAATGATATATTTCAATAACAAACGACAACCACTGAATTACATGCTCTGACTAGCATGGCTTGTTGTCATTTGCAATTTCGAATATATGACGGTCTGATTTTACGACAGGTGAAAAATATTCGTGGTCATCTGTTTGTTCATTTGCACCAATAGAGAATTTTGAAATGCGCTGCTTATATGTCTTTACACAGTTTGTCAATTAGAAGATTGTTATATATTTCCCTGTCGTATAAGGTGGCTGTAATCCCCATACCCCCAAAATAAATAAAACATCGGTGTCATCAATTTTATGCATAACTATTAATTTATATAATTCATATATTTTATTTCACGTTCATTGCGAACGCATCTTTCAAATAAGTAACTAAAATTTGATTATTTAATGAACAGACATAATCTTTTAACCTATTATATATGTTTGTTTTTTCTTAAATTGTTGTCAATATAATAGAATTGTATGCGACTTTCATACAAGTGAGAGGTTTAGCTAGCTACAAAACCAGGTTTAATCCTCAATTTTCTACACAAGGAATGCCTGTACCAAGTCTGAGATATGACAGTTGACTTCCATTCGTTAGATATGTTTGAGCTTTTGATTTTACCCTTTGATTAGGGACCTCCCGATTTTCCTTGGAGTTGTGAAATTTTGATATTTTACTTTTACAGCAAGTAGTGATATAAACGATTTATGCCTGCTTCTTTTCTTTATTTTTTAAGAAGCACAGTATTAAATAATAGAGCATACATCGAAGGAATAAAGAAACAACATGGCAATATTCTTTTTCACATGCATCTTCCAAACGTTACAATTGAGTTGTTTAGAGGGAAAATCGAATAAACATACAGCTTTGAATAACCAATGGCTGATATCCAAGGATTGCTTTATACCATCCAACCTTAGATTTATCTGTTGAAAAGCGCTTGTTTTGTATCCTTTCGTTAGTGGTTTCGTGCTAGAGTTGTTGACATTGCGCATTATGCTGAACTACCAAATTTAGAAAGGGTTATTTTAGATCTGTTATGCATTGGAACAATGATTCAATCTAGGTAAGCAAATTAGACTTCGTTTCCGTGGTTTACCTTCAAAATAATTTATTAGTTTGACTTTCAAACCATTTGGTCTGAATAATCCTTAATTTTGA
Source organism: Mytilus coruscus (assembly GCA_017311375.1). Classification (NCBI taxonomy): domain Eukaryota; kingdom Metazoa; phylum Mollusca; class Bivalvia; order Mytilida; family Mytilidae; genus Mytilus; species Mytilus coruscus. The sequence continues at coordinate 87,975,920 of CM029597.1, read as the reverse complement.
ACAGAAATTATTTTTTTAGATTTACACAACATTTCGAAGATCTATGACTTTTGAACCGAAAAACAAAAACGATAAAACATCCTTTTTCATCAAACACAAATAACTTGATTTCAATTACCTTTGACATCCGTTGTTATATAGCTGGTATGAATTGTGTCTCTGTGAATAAAAAGATATCAGATTACACATCGAAGAAGGCGTAAAATGAATATGAATTATTTTGATAAATGTATGTACAATATACTTTTCGTACAACACGAAATAAAATGTTCACATCATGGAAATTACCTGTTGACTTGCATGATAACAATGTAAAAACACATAAAATCACGAAATATAACGAATTATACTGTTTTGTCAATTCCCGAATATTGCGTGAACGGGTTCCAAAGAAAATGAATCAAAATATTCACAGATTAAACATTATTGATTTGACCACCAGACATATGCTGTAACGCATCTCTCTTGTTAACAAAATTACATTAAGTCTTATTTAAAATCTACACAAATGTTTGTAGCATTTTAATCAAAATAATCTTAGTGTATATTTCTGCGTTCAAAGTCCAATGTTTAAATCACACATTATATTAATACTGAATCAAATGGAGATGGTTTTGAGACTATATGCCACCAAAATATTGATTGGTAGTTTACATAAGTCGATAAAAGGCATATACTGCTATACTCGTCGCTAAATACATATGTTTTGGAATCTGAGATATCTTCGTCCAACAGCTGTTGATTATTTAATAAAGAAAACCCATGCTTTGATGTGCTTCGTGCTGCTAAATTTTTAGTTATCTATGGTGTGTTTTGCATACTGTTGGTTGTCTTTTGGTAATATTAGTTATTGCCATGACGTTATCCGTGTATTTTTTTACTTATGGGGTTTACTGACCATTTATTATCTTTCGCCTCTCTTTCATTTTTGTCATAAACCAAGACAAAACATCATAAACAACATAACACGGATTGAATCCAAACCTATATTTATACATATGTCAATTACTTACAAAACGGGTGATACATCTTGACATGAAGATATTTCGTGAATGGAAGGCTTACACTGATAATCTTCAGTAGACGGATAATGAAAATAAAAGAAATTTGTCATCTATGAGTAATGAAGAAAGTTCATGTAACATATCAATTAAATAATACTTTAAAAATTTGTCATACCATAATTCTCTTACATTTATAGCTGATTATAAAATTCAAATGGATCAACGAGTTTGTTTCGCAGGTAAACAACTATTGCCTCTCAACTTTTTCATTAAATACTAGTAGTTAACTGTGAGTCATATACAGGCCTATACATAATGTTATAAGCAGTGGTTCTCGGCATGATAACATAAGTGCTATAGAGATATGTCAAATATTCAGGAAAATTTCGTTAAAAATAAACCACTGTTTGGTACATCATATGTATTTTCCAAAATGGGTTTTATTGGACCAATTTATAGTCGATATTAATTTATTATTGACATGTGGATAAACAAGTGTTTAAGGATAATGCCAAGTAACGTTTATTAGTTATTTTAGATATAGATAGGGAAGAGCATCCATTAATTTTGAATTTACATAATTGTTATACTCATTTCTATTAATAAAAAATAAAACCATTGACAGAAATCATGTAAGTTACTGAACAGCTAAAGAAGCCCAACAACATATGTTGCTGTCTTGCTGACGTATATTTCATTCCTCTCATTTTATTATATTATTATTATATATTATTCTATTGATACGTATATGTATATGAACAATATCTATCTTTCTAAAATGTGAGCCTTACCTGATGTAAGGATATAATTTAAAGGACATGTCTTTTTATAAAAGTTGCAGTCCTCATTTGATGGCACACAGTAGCAATGATTTTTTGGGTTGTTTAGAAAGGCAAATCCTCGTGTATGATCGCAACGACAAACACTGTCACCAGAAGATGAACCGAGATTAGACATAATCTGTCCAATTTCATTACAAAGAGATTTCGAAAACACACACCGACTGAGTTGATGTGACCAAAATTTAAATGGTTGATACCGCCATAATTCACATTTAATGTTCTTTCTGAAAACTCCAATCACATACTTCTGTCCTAAAATGATATGTTAAAATTTTGGTAACACATTTGAATATTGTAAATATTCTTGCAAACTAGTGTTGTGTCACAAACAGAACATGTCGTTGTCTTATAGACATAAAACCATTAGTTTTTCTAGAATTTTTTTTTATTGAATTTGATATATTATTTCATATAAACATGTATTGAATTTGTTCTGTTCAAATACGAGTACATTTGTTTAGAATCAAGTTGGTTGTACACTAGAAGTTTTTCCATGAGTCTTAACGCCTTGCACTTATGTATGTCGAATAAAAAGTGAATATGTAAATATATACGTAGAGCATAAAAATTGCAATAGTTTAGAGATTAATGATAAGGAGTAAACGCTGGATTATGATTACTGAATTTAGCGAAACCTTTTGGAAAATTGGGTCTTAAACTTTCGTGCCTTATTTGAACTTTTGACTATTTATTTTATTCGAGCCTCATTCATAAGTCTTTCGTATGGCGTACGAATATATCAGCCTGGTATGAAAAGATTACTCTAATATCCTCGATCCCCTATGTTGGAGGTGAGGAACGCCTACAGAAAAGGAAAACACGTGTTGGTTTGTTTACATATTTTTAAGCGAGATTCGAGTGTTTTAAGGCTTTTTAAACATTAATTCATACGAAATATTTAAATTGCGGGGACGAATTATTATTTCCGTTTGTATTAAACATTAATTAAACGTTATTTCATCCAAAAAATCATACAAATAAAATAATAGACTACGTATTAATCAACAGACCAACACGTGTTTTCCTATAAGAGTTATATTTTCTTGTTTTTCGTGACGTCACGACGAGATTCAATATGGCTGAACAAAATAGGCGGAGAATGTATACAAATGGAAATAATTAGATAATATTGTTAAGGAAATGAATATTCAAACATAAATAGGTACGTCGTATCCTTGAAAAATATCTAACGAAACGAACTATATATATGAACAAGCTTTGCATGGACGATAAACAATATTGTTTTGGGAAATAAATGCGACCTGAACCTGGGTCACAATTCCGAACGTTTTGAAATAGGAAAAATCCGTAGCTCTATGGTCTGCAAATAGTCAAAAAATAGCGTTAGGACATAAGAGCTACGATTCCGCACCTAGGTATATTAATGAATATTTTTCTATCACTCTGTTTTCGACAGAAGAAGCTGTAAAAGATAATATGAGGACTATATATTTCTTTGTGTATATTACAAGCTTATGCCATATTGAAACATCAAATTTTGACCTCTAATGGGAAGTGAAAAATAATATTTACCCATTTCGTATGTCCGAAACTTCTTTTTGTGATATAACATCATAGGAACTTTCAAACTAACGATTGGAAGACAATACGTAGAAACATTAAAAGTTATATGTTAAGCTGAAGGAAGCAAACCACATGTTCACTTTATTTGATTAGAGCAAAGTATATGTGACAGTCACATAAGTATAACATATCAATCATACAAAGACATCAACGCGCAACTAAAGAAAACTTAATAAATATTTGAAGTCCTTTCTTTATAGTTATTATTGAATGACAATAATGACCCGTAAATTAGTTGCGTATTCGGCATAACTCATATGTGTACAGCTTCAACAAAATGTAACCTATACACACAAGAGCTCACTAAATAAACGTGACCTGTATGTTAGTTCGACAACACTCTACACATTAATTTCAAGATATTTCATTGACACATTTCTAGAGATTTAAAAAGATATCTAATTTGTGTTGTTGCTAATCCAAAATTTAGAATTTTATTATCTACACTTGTTACATGTACCTGGTCTTACAAAATCGGCTGAATCTATACATGACTCTTTAAATGTATTTGACTGTTCGTCCATCAAACACGAATAATGATCAGGTGTCTTTTCTTTGCATATTCCTTAATTCAAAATTTTCTATGCAATTCCCCTGGACACTTGAATTCATATGTTAAAATCCCATACACGGAAAGCCAACACAGGCGCCACTGAAACGAAAAACACGTACATTATAATGAAAAAATATGTTCACATTTATGATATGGTATTGGTATGATTTTTCCCTTCAAGAATTACACAGCAGCTTAAGAATGTAATAGTGTATTGCACAAACATTGTGTAAAAAGTGAGCTTGACATCGTTTAAATATTGTATCAACTTGTTACAAAGAGGGTTTGCTGTTTTTTGTACTCTTATTTTGAAACATAAAGCTTGATATTTCAAATTGTTGTAACTAATTGATTTTATTTTTTTTCCGATGAAGGTCTTTTCCGTATACCGATATTTCTTTTAGTCAGGTGTTTAGTAATTTTTAGCTCAGCGTTCCGAAGGAACTGTGAGCTTTAGCCATCTCTGGGCGTCCGTCGTCGTCTGTCGTCGTCCGTCTGGTGTAAACTATTTCAAACATCTTCTCCTCTGAAACTACTGAACCAATTCCAACCAAACTTAAGCTGAATGATCCTTAGGGTATCTAGAATAAAGTTTGTGTTTTATTTTCTGTTTCGTCAAAACACATGGCTGCCATGGCTAAAAATATAATATAGAGGTAAAATGCAGTTTTTGGCTTATATCTAAAAAATCAAAGCATTTAAAGCAGATCTGACATGGGGGTAACAGTTTTCATTAGGTTAAGTTTTATCAGCTCTGAAAATTTCAATCGAATTTAACAACCCATTGTTAAGTTGCTGCCACTAAATCGGTAATTTTGATGAAATTTTGCAGTTTTTGATTATTATCGTGAATATTATTCATGATAAACATAAACTGTAAACAGCAAAAATGTTCAGCAAAGTAAGATCTACAAATAAGTTTAATCACCAAAATTGTCAATTGATCCCTTTGGGAGTTATTGCCCTTTAAGGACAATGTTACACCATTTGTTTATCATGTTTTCTAACTTCAAAAAATCTTCTCCTCTGAAACTATTGAACCAATTCCAACCAAACTTAAGCTGAATGATCCGTAGGGTATTAAGAATAAAGTTTGTGTTTTATTTTCTGTTTCGTCAAAAAACATGGCCGCCATGGCAAAAATAGAACGTAGGGGTAAAATGCAGTTTTTGGCTTATATCTCTAAAACCAAAGCATTTAGGGCAAATCTGATGTGAAGTAGAAATGTTCATTAGGTCAAGTTCTATCAGCCCTGAAATTTTCAGATGAATCTAACAACCCATTGATGGGTTGCTGCAACTAAATTGGTAATTGTTAGGAATTTTTGCAGTTTTTGGTTATTATCTTGAATATTATTAATGATAAAGATAAACTATAAACAGCAAGAATGTTCAACAAAGTAAGATCTACAAATAAGGTTATATGAACAAAATTGTCAATTGACCCCTTAAAGAGTTATTGCCCTTTTAAGAAATTTTTCACAATTAGTTCATCTAGTTTGCTTACTTTAAAAAAATCTTCTCCTTTGAATCTGCTGAATCAATTTCAGCCAAATTTGGGCTGAATGAGTTTCAGAGTATCTAAACAAAATTTTGTATTTTATTTCCTTGTACGTCAAGAAACATAGCCACTATGGCTAAAATGGAACATAGGGATAAATTGCATTTTTTCTTTGCTTTTGAAGAAAATATGACAGATACAAAGAACATTTAAATGAAATTTTTAAGCCACTCATTAACATATACAGTCCGCCAAAAGTTAAGCGCCACCTATTTTTATTGCATAGATTTTTTTTCATTTTAAAAAATCAATTATTCCTCGAAAAAGAGAAAACATTCATGTTGCAATTTTCCTAACATATACCATAAACAAAGTATAAACTTAAGTTTGGTCATTTATGAAGGTTCTATGCATTTAAGTTTTGCGTTCATAGAAATACTATAAATTACACAAATCAAAAACGGAATTTAAGTTTCACTGTGATTTTATTTTTTACAACATTTAATCACCCAATATCATTAAAATTTTCTACAAATGATCTTTGGTATGTTCGACAAATCTAATGTCAATATTTGAGTCAATAGGATGTGTAACCACCTCTCTTCTGGTACAGTTCCATAACACGGCGTCTCATACTCTGTACAAGCCTTCTGAACATAGTTTAGGAAATCTATTCAATTCATCAACAATTGCCACTCTCAAATCGACAAGATTTGCAAAGGTGGATCTCTACGACTGAGATGGCATCCCAGACATGTTCGATAGGGTTCATGTCTGGAGACACGGAAGGCCAAAAGATAGTATCAATGGCTTCTTGCTCTTTGTACTCGGTTACAATTCTTGCCCTGTGTGATCTAGCATTGTCGTCCACGTACAAGGGTCTTGACGCAAGTGGACGATTATCAAAATGAGGAACTACAATGTTTCTAAGCACCAAATCCCTGTATGTCTGTCCGTTCATGTTGCCCTGCAGAATATGCATACCTGGCTTACAACGGTATGAGAAGCAACCCCATACTGTAACACCACCAGCACCGAATGCAGTCGTTGGGCAAATGTTGTTTTGGTCATAGGCAGTTTTATTTTCCCGCCAATTTCGTATTCTACCGTTTACTAGTCGTAACAAAAACCGACTCTCATCTGACCAATGAATTTTTTGCCAGCTTCTCATGTTCCAGCATCGATGGTCATTAGCCCATTGAAACCTGATTATACGGTGCCTGGCTGCTAGGGCAGGTCTCTTGACAACACGACGTGCTCTTAGGTTGCCTCTATGAAGTCGATGGACCAATGTTCGAACACTAACACGACCACCTTGAGGCCAGTGGTGTCTAAGCTGCTGGGCAGGGGTACATAAGTTGGCTTTAGCACGACGAATAAGCAGTCTGTCATCACGGCGGGTAGTTAAACGGGGTCTTCCGGACCTTGGTCTATCATTTACAGTTCCTGTGTCAACATGACGCTGTAAAAAAGTATGACAATGACGTTGTGATTAACATTGAAATGGTTACCTATGCTCTTAGTGCTCCAACCGGCATTTGACATGCCAATTGCTTGCCAACGTTCAGCCACAGAAAACTTACGCCTTGCCATATTACACCATGACTTGATGAAGGGCAAATTTCACCTGTACGCGGGACAGTAGGAAGATGATTTAAAGGTATCGAAACAGTGTATTTGTAAAAGTGCAGATGACCTTCAATAAAAAAGTTGCTTGACGGGTTTATCGGAGTTCAATCTTTTTGGTACTAATGAATTTTTTTAGTGCATGTTAAAGGCATTTCATAACACCAAACTTAATATTTTTTTCGCAATAGTTTAAAAATATTGCCAGTTATATTTAGGTGGTGCTTAACTTTTAGCGGACTGTATATATTAAAAAAAAGCAAAAAAATCATTGATGAAAGATTTAAGCAAAAAATTACAGGTAAGAAATGTTTATGATTCTGCGAACATGTGCTGAACACACAATACAATCATGAGGCAAAGTTTTATCGTGTTGATTGCTATTAACAGTGACGACAGACAGATGTTTGGCTAGTCTTAAGGGGTAAATTCAGTAAATAAATATACGTCATCAGCGACCGCCCATTTGGGGGAGAGCTTTCTGTATAAAACTGAAGTCCTGTGCTCTGATTGGTAGATAATGTTTGCAATAAATATATTTTAATAGATGGATCAAAAATAGAGTTAAAAAAAAAAAAAAATAAAATAAAAAATGAATGCTGAATGTACTATTTTTTTTTATTACAGGGTTGAAAAGTAATGGGGGTCAGTAAAGGAATTAAGTGCGAATCTACAGTGTTTCTAAACAAGGCCATGTGAATGCCCAAAAATGCCGCATGACCCTATGTTTTTATTGTTGCAAAAGATAGGGCTACATTTGTACTTTCATGCATGATATATGAAAGCTTTGAGAGTATTCGGGGTTTCTGAAAGCTAGTTAAAACCCTAAAACAGAAAACAAAAAATAAAAAAATCATGCATCAAATTCACTTTAATATTTGTTAATTGACATTTGTTATAAAAAGGGAACAGCAAAATGTAGTGCATGATATTCAGAATCCAAAAAACAACCATAGGAAAACAATGAAAATTAGCGCTTTAATTACAGAGCTTTAATTAAATTGAGATTTGCCAGTTTATTCAGAAAGTTAAATGTGGGCGGTATATGTAAAAAGAAGAGATATACAAATTAATAATCGTTTAATTATTAATGATGCGGAATTAATCATGTTAATGTTTAACGTTTGACGCAGGAAGTGATTTTCAAAACAATATATATTTTTGTCCAAATTCAATCAATAACTTCCGTTATAGTTCTATTGAACAGAAAGGGGATTGGTTTTTTGTATGAAACTAGATTTAATTATTAATGTCACGCTTTTGCAATATTTCCGCATTATCAATTTATCAATTATGGTGCAGATTCATATATGTCTTGTCATATTGTCTGTCAATTTCTTTCGCATGAAAGGGACGAATACAACCATCAGAAGATGTGAAACAAAATTTAGGTGATTATTACTGCTTTTGTTTTGAAACAAAATGTGTGACAATCTTGAAATGATAGTTCAACATCAATATTATCCTTTATAATTCTAAAACATGGTTATTTTCATTGAAGGAATGGTACAACTAAGGTCCACTGTTGCGATAATCACGAAAGTAAAAATGGATTATGCATTGGTAAGTAAGAAATGACTTATGAATTTGCAGTTTATGTTTGTCTTTACTTTTTATGAACAATACATGATATAAAAATACTTCAAACTTCAAAACAAACCACCAATTACCAGCACTCAAGCCAAGAGTCAAACAAAGACAACATACACCAAATGACCTTGGTATTTTGAAATAGTGCAGACACATAATCAGGTGACGATACACCATTTTCAAACTCACAGGTCCAAAACAATCAACAATAATCTGCAAAAAACAACATGGTCTGAACAACAAGAACCATAGAAAAAACGGGGTTGCTTTCTGATGCGTCAGAAATTGTATTAGATCCTGCTGTAAAATGAACAAGGAATTAAAAATGTATATGTGTATCGATAGCGAGGTAAAAAATTTGGCTTATGATCGATACATTAAGCTACATCCGTCTGTTGCTTGCTTCCACACACTAGTAAAATATTTTTCGAAACCATCAAGCCATCGGTGGATGAACTTTTTCAACTTATCTACAATATCACACTTCAGTTTTCCCGTGTTAAATTTATGGATTTTTTAGTGTTTCAATTTTACTACCGAAATTGCAACTACATACAGGTTAAGTCTATTGAAAAAATTACGAGCAATAATAATTTAAATATAATGCTGTAGCCGACTATTAAAGTTTGTAATAGTGTTGAAACGTCTCTGGTACATGCAACCTTCGTTAGTTTCACTTCAACATATTCTAGCAAACTGTGTCACTACTGATGCTGAAATTGACATTGTAATGTTAACGTTAACTATTATTAATTGTTTAACAAGCGCCAAGTTAAAAGTTCTAAGATTTTATACCAGCAAAGTTGTCCGCTCTGTAAAGTGTAACACTTGTGACATTTTACTAAGTAATGAATGTTCAAGGCGGTATATTGTATGTACGACACGATACTTTTGTCACGTCCAAGAAACAAGTCTCCGTTTTGTTTTAATTTCATGCGATTCTTTGTTTATTTACATCGATTTGGAGTGCATGTATGAGATTTTATCAAAGTATATTTACCGCTGACTAATAATTTATTCAGTTGATAAGAAATATGTTGGTATTGTGACAGACTTTCTATCTTCCTAAGGCAATTAATAATACCATTCAAATAATTCATTCTGTTTATTTAAAAAAAGAAGCCATATGGAAATGTGACGTTAAAAAAAATATTCAAACAATATATTATTATACCGTAAAACAAAAGAAAAAACAAATGGTTGCTTGTAAAACTGCACAAAAATCTGGCATATCTAGGGTAAACTGGTATCAAAAATATCATTGTTCTGCGAGTACAACAGTATGAACAAAATCTGGTTTTCTTGTGAATGTTTAAACGCAACAAACAACCTAACTCTTTTATGAAGCTGTGTTTTTAATTTGCTATACACATGATACTGTTAAATGTTGTGAAAAGTATTTCTGAAACAATTTTATATAATGATATAAAAGCACTAACATAATGACTATCGAAGTAAACAATAATATAACATATTATACCCTAGAGTGTACAACTGGATTTATATCTGATATGGGCGAACCTTGCCAGCCATGTGGTATTGGGTTGTACGGCCGAAAATGTGGCGACTTATGCAAATGTAATGCATATGAGATGTAAGCATTTGATCGATTTATTTTATAGCGGTTATGTTAATATGTTAATATCTACGATGCACGAATATATAGTGATGCGCAAATTAATAAATACAATGCTATGCGTTAGTTCTGTACATGCTCCTAGATCATGTAGATTTACTCTTTATTTTGGATGTTTTTTCTGGGGTGGGGGGTGGGGACGGGGGAGGGGGTTACCATTATCATGAATAGACTGTATAATACACTAGTAAATCACTTTTACACAGATCTTTTAGATATGAAAAGCTAAAATTCATTTAGGTATCATAAATGTAATAGCTTGTTGGTTGTACTTAAACAAGTTAAAATCATTTTTCAAACTAGGAAAATGTTATGGCCATACTATGAATCGCAATAAACATGAATAAGGACTTACAAATATCAATCAGTTATAACTAATTATTGCAGACAAATAAATGCTGAAGTTAACTTTTTGGCCTTAGCATTTTATTTTATTTTGTTTTATAGTTATATTAAAAATCAAATATTTTCCCGATTTCACAGACATAATTTTAACTGTTTCGACTTACTTCCAGATGCAATCATGTCATAGGATGTTTAAATTTTACATATGAAGGATCAAGTACGAAACTAACTGCAGGTATATATTATATATACGCTTGAATAGTTATCACGATATGATTGAGATCGTTACTTATAAAACTACAGGTTTACTAAGGTAATTTTCATGTTTGCTTTGAAACAATAGTCGACTGGTAAGCTAGCCCGTTTTAATTTATGCTGGTGTTGTATAATTAGTGTACCTAATTGTAAACAATGCACACATTCTATTTCGGGTTATACCTCTGACATATAATTAAAAAGACTAATTAATTATCTGGTTAAGATTACCCCTTTTAAATGAAAAATAAAACATTGGAAGATAGGCTATATCTATAATATAAAAGGTTTTGACCTTGACCAATTCAACTAGGGTCTTTCCTTAACAGAGTTTTCTCCATATGTTTTCGCACCTTGTTAATTATACACTATATTCACCGGAGCAATCAGAACATTTATAATAGTAGGGATCTTTTTTAAATTATATGGGATGTTTGAATATCTCATCACAAGATTAAACTAAGTATATATTGATTACAATTAAAAGTTCTTACGCTTTTGAGCAAAAAGTGAAAGTAATTGTTGAACCATTGCTAAACAACAAATCGTGTCTCTCTAACTAGAAACCAAGTTATTGACAAATTCCAGATTTTTATGATAGTTTTTCGACGATCTTCAACCAATACCATGAAAGGAAAAATGAAAATGTTACAAAAAGATATATAGGTACACAATTGAAAACAAAAATGTATATTATGAATTTAGCAAAAAATACATAAATGTTAACATTTGAACATGTACGCTTAAAACTGTCTCGAAAGTACCAATTAATTTATGCTGCAAATTTCGAGCTGTACGTGTAATATGGTATATGAAACATGTATATCACTATTCTGTTCATTACATCTCTTGCTAAAAGTAAATATTCCTTATATTAGTTTCTTCAAATTAAGATATCAGAAAGTGAAAACAAAAGTTGAAATTAAAGCAGTTGCCAATGAATTGAAAATAACTACTTTTTGCAATATTGTTTTTTAAAGACATGCTTTACCCAAAATAAACGTCGAACAGATTCATTTTATAACACTGTAATATGATCTGTTAACTTTCTTCCTTTATTTTTAACTTATTACAGGGAGTGGAAATACAGACAGTGCAAAACACTACCTGACCAATCAGGTATATTACATTAACCGTTGTCACGTTTATAGCCAACACAGAAAATACTTGATATATCTGGTGACACACTGCTCTAACGTGCAGAAGATCTTTTATACATCGCTTTTCTATCAATTATTACTGGTGTGTTTTAACAAAGAACAATTATGAAACAACTTTCTTTCTACAATCGCAACATGCTGAGTCTATGGGTTTTACATTTTTCATTTTTGTATAATGTCTTCGGTCAAGTCCTGAGTTGTCAGTTACGGGTCTAAAGTGTTTTGATTGCAGTCACATGTAGCACTAATACGATTATCCAAAATAAAATACACCATACATGTTTAAAGGAAGGCTCTTCCTAAGATTCTACATGTGTATTATTCTAGCTAAAGCGTTGTTGTAACAATGTTATAGAGACTCTGCAACAATGCGTTTTGATGGACCAATGGTATCTAACAATTCTATTTTCTCTCTTTACTATTCATTTTAAAGTGGATCAATACAATAAACTTTTATCATTCGAAATCAGAATTTCAATATTCGTTTATTTGATTAGTCATTGAATTAACAGAATTGATATCTAATAAATTTTAACATACTAAACTAAACTAAACTAATATTGAGGTTATCATAAAGTAATCAAAACGGATATAAATCATCGGTAAGTATCTAATGTATATGTACTAGTTACGGAACCAAAAATGCTCTGTCATCCTCGCTTTTTTTGCAGTTTTGCAAGGTCGTATAAATACATGATGTCTAGGTATACTTAGCCTTTTAGGCTTTGCTGATTGTTGAAGGCCGTACGGTGACCTATAGTTGTTAATTTCAGTGTCATTTGGTCTCTTGTGGAGAGTTGTCTTATTGGCATTTATACCACATCTTAGCATGTTCATTTTGAACATAGAAATTTCAGAGTTTAAATACTCAACATGTATAATATTAAAGAAATTTGGTTTCGCACTCATGATGAGAACAAAATAAAAAATAACAATAAAACAACAACCACAAAACATACATTGAACCAAAAAGCCAATACAGTCATAAACAATAGACACATGTTTTAACAACATGTTTAACTCTGTATCGCTAAATATAACATCTCATTGATCTATCATCTACAAAAACCAATCCAAGTAAAACCAGTAATACGATATACAATTTAACAACTATTCACGAATTGCTTTGCTTGATGATGGTAAATGTATGATTATATCTGGACATAGTGGGTTTAAACTTCTTTTGTAAATATACTACTTTTTCATTAAATAATAAAACATAAACAAAAAGAATGATCAATTAAATTCAGGACACGAAGGTGATGACCATAGAAAGAATGGTTTATTAGAAAGTTCACAAAACGCAACAAGCTCAAATTCAAACAGCAGATTTATTTTCATTCCGTCTAGTTTCTTTGTAGGATCACTGAAGATGGAGACAGTTATATATATAGTTTGTACAAGTGTCGTTACTTTTGTATTGACTATGTGTTTTGTAACATTAAAACGTTACAGAAAAAGAAGGAGAAACATGAGCGTGCAGCCATTTGACAAAAGTGTAAAAAGCGAAAAGAATGCCAATGAACCAAACCAAGTGCAAGATTATAATGAAAGATTTTATGATTCAATCGATGAGTCGCAAATAATTGAAATGCCAATTCGACATCTAGATAGTGCTGAAAGTTCTTTAGCTAAAGACGACATCAAACCTTCTGATGGATATCTTAATCCTTATCAACCAATGGTACCTGACCCCTTAATCCATGATTATAGCAAAGTCAAACCTTTATGCAAAATGGATCCGCCGCAATATATCAATGTCCAAGGTGTTTCTCTTCACAGACTCGAAAATGAAGCAAAACAGAATACTTCAGTTACGAGTTCGACATCATCATCATTTCTAGACAAGAAAACAGAGATGAAGCGTTCGGATTATATCAGCATGCATTAAATGTCGTTCAAACAATTGAATAAAACTCTCAATTGAGTGTCCCAACTAAACCTTTATCTCGAATTACAACTACGAAGCTTTTTACAAGTTTGAAGCATCTTTGTCAATAGATGCAATGAAGAAAGCTGTTTTTAGTGTTAGTTACACTTAAAAGTCAAAATCTTATTTCGTTTCAAAAGATCAAAGTGTTTGCATTATTAATTTGCCTCTTGAAAACAATATATTGATTTACCTAAAAGTACATTGTTTGACAAAAGTCTTGAGAGGAACACTATTGTGGTTATAATTACACTTGTTCCATGTAACATAATATTACGTTCTATAAGAATATGTGATATGAAAGCCAATGAGACAACTCTCCATTTAAGTCACAATTCGTAAGAGTAAACCATTATAGGTCAAAGTATGGCCTTCAGCACGGAGCCTTGGCTCACACCGAACAGCAAGTTAATAAAATAATATAATCCAGAAACATTCTTTCATGAACTAACAAATAAATGTCTTCGACTATCCATCATTAAACCATATTCAAGCGGACGTTACAATTCTCGCCCTTAATTTCGGTCGATAATGGATGCATTGATTTTTTTGTCTTGTTATCATTTTTTGGTTTTGTCTAATTAAAGTTTAATCAACATCCTCTCACTGAGATGATAATGTGATTATTTTGAATAGAAGTTTCTTTGGTAAATAAAACGTTGATATCAGTCACCTAGAAACTTTGATACACTAATGTGGAAGAGATATACGATGATCGTGAATTAAATTCACTTTTGTTTGTATCGTATTGTATTCTAGCACCGTATTTAATGTTTAGGACTCGGAAGTACGATAGTCAAGCTGAAATGCAATGGTCCTTTCGCTAATGTGCGATGGTCTACATGACACGTGATGACTAGTTTAAAATCTACAGATGTTCAATTATAATGGGAATTTGCTTTCGTATTAGTTAATTTAGTTAATTTATTAATTTCAAATATTCCATATTTTCCTGTTGCATTATAAAAAAAAAAAAAAGGTATAAAAAAAATACGAACTTTAAGGAAAATTCAAAAACGGAAAGTCCTATGTCAAATTGCAAAATCAAAAACTAAAACACATTAAACGAATGGAGAACAATGACTTGGTACGGGTATTTCCGTATTTAGAAAATCGAAAACTAAACCTGGTTTAATAGCGTATTAAATCGTTCACTTGTATGACAGTCGCATAGAATGCCATTATATTGACAATAATGTGTGAGCAAAACAAATTATCTACAGTGATCTGTCTTAATCTTGCTCTTCTTTACAGCAGCGGAATACATTTTTCAGATAATTTTGTTTCTTTCTGACATTTCAAGTAGTATGTGAATTTCAAAGAATAAACAAGTCTTTGAAATTAGTACCTGTTCTAAAGGAAAATAATCTTTGTATGTAGCGTCTATAGTGGTATACGGTAGTATTTACGGTTGCTAACTTTTGTCGAAGCCATTTACAAATTACACTACAATGTAACAGTGTGGGCTGAACATGTAATCACTATTTATAATCACTGTTTCGAAATTAAAACTTAATTTTTAAATAGATATAAGAAGATAAAAACTGAATTGAATTTGCGTCAACATTTGATTATGCAAAATAGTAAATATATAATTTATTTAAACCATTGCAATTCTGCAAGATCGAAAAAGCACTTCAGCGTCAAACGATTGCAATTCAGCGTGACCAGCGCAGTTATGAATACCAAACAGGCTTAGAGTCCAATATATGAATGGAATGTTTTTTATGAGTTTTAAGGTGTTAACACACTGTTCAAAGCAAAGTTTGTATTTGGTACATTACTGATTCAAACTTAAAATGTGCAAACTTTCAATAAAATAGCACTATAAGTTTTGAAGGTTCGTAGCGTCCATACCTACATCGGAAACGCACAGAGCAAACATTTGATAGCCAAACATGTACAAAATGTATACTTTATTGTTTAAAATATCGTAAACAATAATGCTAAAGAATGTTTATGTTTTTGTATTATTTACATTTTGTTATGAGTAACGTTTTACATTTTAACGATTGGTTCTAGTGGTAATTAATGATGCAATCTAATGACGTACAAATGACATGGCCTTTGGCTGTTATCTGGTCTTTGGTCGGGTTGTTGTTTCTTTGACATATTCCCCAATTTCCATTTTTCAATTTTATACTATAAATGTGTCTATCAAACTAAATAGTATTTTGGGGTTGTAAAATAAAATAAAAGAAGCAGACAAATACCTCCTGTTATGAATGCATCACGCGCAATTAAATCCACATTCAGTTGTTAATAAATTACAATCAAGAAATAACAAGGACAGTTATCCATAATGCTCGTTATATCAGTTGCAAAAATTAATAGAAAAAAAATCAAACATCTTCCTCATATAAAGTGCTGGAAAATACGACCTTGTGAATGTTTACAAACAGTTTTATTTTCTTCAGAAAAAAAAAAAAAAACAAACATTTAAATGTTATACTTTTAGCTGTAACAGATCGAATAAATTAAAACCAGTTGCAGTGATTAAAGAACTTAGTTTTATGTTGAATTCTTGATGAAAAGTCCTGCACATCTTTTAAAATCTTTTCATAACGTTTCAATGGTCTATAAACCATATCGCAATAGCTATATATGGAGGTCAGTATTCAGAATATGTCATTGTACTGATTATGGATACGATAGTCTTTGAATGTTCAAAATGTGGAATGACAATCCCTAAATCAGGAATAATGTATCTTACAACATAAATAAAAAAAGACACAATGATAAGAATACTACAGTGTTCCATTTGTAAATATAAATATGAAGATGTGGTATGATTGCCAATGAGACAACTCTCCACAAGAAACCAAATGACACAGAAATTAAGTCTTTATACAGAACAATATATCACTCCAGATCTGTGCATAGCATATGCTTGTAAATTATACAAATCAACTCAACAACATCAGCATAATTAACAATTTAAAAATAAATCTGCCGTTTACTTTCCGAACATCCTAAAACCACTCTCTGACTTAGATAGGTTTCGTGATCCTAACTAATGTTTTGTAATGTAGTTAAAACCAGAAAAGCGCTGCGGACACGCAAAATGTATCTACTGATAATGTATTTTACATACTAGCACTGATGCTGATGAATTTGTAGTCTACGATAGAACCATAAGCTCAGTAGTCAATGATTTGGTACAACACAATTTATGACATGCTGCTCTTTAATTCGTTTTTGATCAATTCACACATCATTTAAAAATAAGGGTTCCAAAATACTTATAAAGTTTCTACAATCACTTGATATATGCTATTGCTGGTGGATGTTTCATCTCCGAGTAAATAACACGCTTAGTGGGAAGCATTTTTGTGTTGACATGAATTTTATTGACAAAGTTCATTTTCGGCTAATCTACTTTTGTTAAAATGGTGAATTCCTTGAACAGTTTCTTTTCCATCTGGTTTACTGACTATTATAGCCTGGTATATTTAATGACTTTGTATAGATTTTGATACATCACTGACATGCTAAGGTTGACAGTTCATTGTTTCCACTCCGGAAGCACGGAATCTATCAATGTGATTTTTTCCGATTTATGTTTCTATTGAGTGTGTCATTTATGTTTTTCGAGGTTAACCTTTTTGAAAACCAAAACTCCTCTATGAAAAAGTAGAAAAGATTTAGAAGTATAAAACCGGAAATTGTACCAAACCATTTTAAGGATTTAAAGCCATACATATATGCAATAATTTAAAATGTTTTGTTAAGTTTCACAAATGTCAAAGCAATTTAAAAAAAGTATTTCCCGTCTAACATCGACTGTGTACTTATTCATTTCGACAATCTATTATTCCAAAACATAAATGCACCGTTTAGAATTGCTTTTTTGGATCTTCTGCAAGTATTGTAATGTTCGGATATCTTTTCTCAAATCATTAACAAACATGTTGTCAATATGTTCTCCAACAAGATACAAAACGCTGATTTCAGAAACCGATTCATCTATAATCTTTGCTAATAATTGATATCTATATTTTGTTATATTGACGAATTTATTCTTGAAAAGTTCATTACTTATCTTTACTTTGTCTAGGGAAAATTTTACATCAGATGAGAATGTAGATTTTTTTATTGCGTCTTTTATTGTTGTGTCGTTGGTGTCTTTATAAATACTAAACCATATTGGCGGAATTCTTATTTTAACTTTTTCATCTCCTTGAATATGTTCCAATTGCAATTGAAAATCGTGAAGGGGTTTGACATATTCCAAGGGATGCTTTTTTTTTAAACGCTGTGTAACCTTTCTGGTAAATAAAGAAGTGAAAAATCCAAACAAATCCCCAGAAATACCTCCATACTGACTAAACACAGTCGTTTTCATAGTATATGTTTGTCTTTTAACTTCCATTAGTGTTGAGGTAAGTGATGTATCTAAAATTAAAAGAAAGTTAAGTTGACATAAATGTAGTTATGAAACAACATAAATATTTTAAAGCAAACGAAATTTTGTAACCTAAACAGAAAGACAGACATGCATATTAGGAATTGACAATGTTGAGTTATTGAAAAATTCTCTTGTGGCAACAAAGAAACGAAAATGTTTAACCTGAATCATTCTTATATGAATTTACGTGTGATAGAGGTTACGAATGTGGATAAATACATTCCTTATCTCCAATTTTAAAGAATATTAAGGATTAAACGCCTTTTTAAAGGACTTTATGTGTGTAGAAACTGGACAAAGCCACCCAAAAACATATAAAAAAGTCATTTGAACTTTTATTTGTAATTGAGTGAATTGGTCGAGTTTATACACCAATAAATTCCTTTAAGAAGGCATTTTATCCAAAGCAGATTAATTCCCTTATGTATGATAAATTTGGGAATACAACATAGACAATTATGATAACATTTACCATATTATGCTAAATATGTATCGTAGCAATTTTTTCGTTCAGGACATGTCAAATACAATTTTTCGAGTTCACATCACATAAATAACATGAATATAGTACCACTATCTAAGATGACACAGTGTTTATTCTGAAGCACTATACATATAGGTATACAGTACATTAGCTAATATGCAACATGTGCAATACGTATTCTTGGCACACAATCGACAAACATTTGTCAAGATTTTTTCGAAGAAATTGATGTTTTTCAAATTTCTTATCTAACTCAACGTCACAGTCGTGACTTAAAATTTAACAGGAAGACTAGCATCACTGAAAGATTTATTTGACACAATGCACTTGTTTTGATTGGATTGTTTGGTAAAGGTAATTTGGACTACAAAGATTCTGGTAATTAAATCATATTATAACGGATAGATTTATTTTCAAAATGCCATCGACAATCTGATTGAAACATACATAGTAAAACAAATATGTAGACAGTCATGGATATCTAAAATATCTAGCAGAATACACAACGTTTGTATGTTGATGTTTGTATTTGCTTTTAATTTCTGCAATTGTTCTTATCACCCCGTCCCCTTAGACAAGATATTTGCAATCGTTACATGTACAAAAACCTCTGTTAATTTTTACTCCATATTTAACCTAAATAGTAATTTGAAAAAGTCCTGCAATAAAGGCAGTCGATATCTGAGAAACAAACTTTGTAAGTCGAAATGAAACCAACTGCATCACGGTAAAATAAAGAAACCCACTAAAAATACATTACATTGAAAACTGCTGGAAAAACAAAGTGTAGCAGATTTGTATGTTTAACCATTTTTATTAGTACTCTGTTGAAAAGTTGTCCAATAGGTAATCATAACGCATGTTCTTATTTGTATATGTTTATTTTTACTTAATAAAAACTTCGTCTTCCTGATCAATTTTAGATCTTCTAGCAGGCAAATGAAATTTCATATACTAAGTATTTTTTAGTAGGATATAGACTACTAAATAATGTTGCTAAATTAACGGTGCAAATACGTTACCTTCAACATCTAAAACAATACACCTATAGCTTTTCTCTAATTCAGCATCTTCTTTATTAAAGAAATTTGAAAAATGTGGACTGTAAAATTTTATTACAACTTCAGGTGCTTCCAATAAAATAAGATCACTAGAGATTCCCGCCTAAAAACAAATATACATAAAACATCAACAATCCCAACACGAATTACCATCAATAATAAATAAAACAGCAGACCGGATCTACCATTGAGACCCTACGTATACGAAATTACGTAATAACAAACAAAGACGAACAAGAACATAAACAACACATGGTCCGTATTACTTGATATGGTAAAGGCTCAAAATGGGGGTTAAACTTGGTTAAACTTATTCACGTTTCAAAAAACCTCAATATATATCTTATGATACCATTGTAGGTTTCATAACGAGTAAGAATTGGATATCGCTTAATATCAACTTGAGATATTTAATTGTTATATAATAATCAAGCGATATCCAATTATCACGAGTTGTTATATACCTATATGCAGTTATTTTCTTTCAGAACGATAGGTCATTGTTTCGAAGAATCAACCCACACGATACCATGTTTCAATGAAATATGCTCCAAGGTATAAAATAATGACCTGTGTGAGGTCATTATTTTCCTTGATAAAAATGCACACTTTAATTTACTTATAAATTATATTCGTCTGATAGTTTTTTTTTGCCGATTTTGGAATTTACTTTTTTAACGTTCAGTCTATGATAGGTGTAGAAAAAAAATCGTCATTGCCCGCAATTTACTTTTAGAAACAAATAATGTGAAGTTTTGTTATTTTATCGCTACAATACAGAGACATCATATAATTATGTGAGATGAATTTTAATGTAAAACTTTCATAACGCTTAAAAAAGCCAGATTTAACATATTTGTGTGTAAGATCATCGTACTGACAGGGCCGGGTCCAAGTGAGGGCGTAATGGGCGTACGCCTCACCCCACCCCTTTCTGAAGAAAAAAAAAAAAAAAAACAAACCAATTATCGTAATCTGCTAATATTGAATTGAATATTGCAATTTATCGTATTCATTAATTAAACACATACTCGTTAACTATAAAATATACATGCTCCAAGTCAGGAACCGTTACATTATTGCATTTTACAGTTATTCTATGTTTTTTAGTAAAAAAAAAAAAAAAAGGGCCTCGCTCCGATCGGCTAAATATTAGATTCTACGCCCCTCTTTCAAATATCCTAGAACCGCCCCTGATTGATTCACACTGAATAGGATGTCATACTGTACCCTTCATGTATTGATATTTGTTTTTGTGTTACATGTACATCAATCACGATTTCGTGCCCCCTTCGTGTCAGTTCTTAACTCTTTTTACATTTATGTATACCTTTTACTCTATCAAATGATCAACTTATAAAAATATTCTTATATTCTATTTAATAACATCCAGGTACCTCACAATGGGGTCGAGTGGGGGATATATAATTATATCCTGATTATCTGTTAAAAAATGTATTGCTATTGAAAAGAAAATCATTCTGAATATTTAGCCCGAGAACACAGTTATTTCGTGGTGCATTTCTTTTAGACAGTTATTTCAAATTAAAAAAAAAAAAAATGCACCTGCTTTATCTCAAAAAGATTTTTACAAGGTAGTGTACTACTATTGGGACAAATAATATCAAAATTATAGATACTTCTACCAGCTCTAACTCAAAATATTGACAATTCTGTGTTAAGGGGATGTAAAATTCCGTTTGACAGCTTCAAACGTACATATTTGGACCTTTTTTAACTGGACCAAATCATTACTTAACATAAAGATTCAGCACCCAATTTTTTTTAACTTGTAATTTCATCTCCCTACTTAATATTTCATGCATTAAATATCAAGAAATAAATTGGGAAAGTGTATAAAAAAACAAAAAAAAAAAAATTCAAGTTATACACTGTTCACACTAGGGACTGTATTCGTGTAACGAAAACCAAAAGACGATAACTGTGTCCTTGGACCATTTGATTCGAATCAATTAAAATTAAATTGGTGAAAAAATAATCACTTTTCCGCGAAAGAAATGTCATTACAAATAGAAATAAAAAACAACAACATAGCAACAACCCCTTTCCATAAACGAAGTTGGTACAATAACTTACTTACAAAGGGTCTAGTATTTTCATATACCGTTATCATTTGTGTCTTACTTCATGTATTTACAGTAATATTTTTATTGTGTATGGATAATAATTTCAAAGCTTTATATCAAGATTAATTAGTAAGTTTTATTTCACATTCTATATGAGCCGTAGTGCGTTATAAAACCTGAACGCATTAAGAAGGAATATCCCACTTTAGTGTGGTTGGTAAAATAGGATGCTAAATTTTGCAAATCTTCATAAATAATATTATTTTTTTAACGGTATATAAGTCAGATAATGCATATTTTAAGGTTTTTCTTGTCGTAGAACACACCTCGGGGTGTCAGGATTGCCCAAAGAAAGACTTCCCTACGGTCAGTCTTTCATTTGATCAATCAAGACACCCTTCGGTGTGTTCTACGACAAGATAAACCTTAAAATATGCATTATCTATAACGTAAACCTATTTCTCTTATGGCCACACTCTCATTGTTTAAATTAAAAAATTCTGCGTATCGTTAATCTAGTCTATTGTGCATATCAGTATGACGTCAGATGTCTTGTTCCGGCGTCAAGCTTAACCATCAGATATTTATAAACTTTTGTACGACCAGAATGTTATAAAACTTGACAAAAAGAAGATCTGCAGATGCAAAGAGGGAGTTGTAAGCATATTATTAAAGAAATCAAATTATTATGTCCGTTAACATGGAGACAATTAACGTCGTCTCAACAGTCGAAATTCGTCGATGACCTAAAGAATACACAATGGAAATGTCGTTATATCACTTCACGATGCTTGATAAGCCAATAAAATTAAAGCAATTATATATCCCTTTTCCGCATCTAATTCCATGAAGTGTGATACGAGACATGTCTCATCATGCAATGAGTGGGTATCAGGTCGCAATTATACGAGATTAGTTTGTAAATGTTAAGAATACACATTATAACTGAACATAATATCATAATAATCACACTTAAAAAAAGACAGCTCTTAGTTGTAAAGGCAGTATCAGAAAGGGAACATAGGATGCTAGCTAAGGTAGGGTTGCTACGTTACAGCTTTTTGGTTAAAATTTCTGTCCAATCAATCCAACGCACAGTAAAGCAGTAACAGCAATGAAAACCTACTTTAATAAAATCTAATTATTATAATCATAATGCAATTTAGAACAAATAGGCAATATTTTTTTAGATCAGAAAGTATTCTGACATTCAAGCAGTTGGTAGATTAACTAAATAACTGAGAAACCCATAAAATATAAAGCTAAACATTTTGTTGTTGCCATACGAATGAAAAATAGAATGTAAAGTACAATGTGATGTTATTTTCGAGGGAATTGTCTAATTTAATTAGTAATTTTTCAAAATTTGAGTAGATTAAAATCTTGACAATGCGGGGACGTCTAGAAAACTGTGTGTACACAATGTATTTCATCATATGTATGCCTTTACAGTATTTTAGTGTGTTGTTGCTGATCTATGCTTCCTTTTATAAAGAAAATGCAAAACAATAACGATGTAAAACTTACTATTTCAGTGGCTTCCTTAATTAGACGCTTTTCCTTGTCTTTTAAAATAGCTGGTACAACCAACGTCAACATGTCAATTATATATTCTTGATTGAGCTCTGTGTCTAGTTTGCTTTTTATTTTATAGACAAAAGCAGCAATCCCATCAACAGCTTTCATTTTGTGTCTGTTCTGCGTATCTTTTATTATGATATTTCCATCATTTATTTCCTATGTTTAGATTTGAGTTTATTATAGATAACACATACGAATAAATACCAAAACTGTAACATTTTCAAGGACGCAAGTCATTTCGTACCTTGACCATTTCGTACCTCTGCTATTTTGTACCGAAATTTGCCATTTCGTATCAAACATTTACCATTTCGTACCCACGATAATATCCATTTCGTACCCTATGGGCCAAATGCATCTACTATTTCGTACCTCATGGACTTAATACATGCTAGCTATTTCGTATCATATTTTTGTAAAGTTTTTCATGATTTTAATGTTTTTTAAAATATAACATGTTAAATAAAATTATGCATCTAGACGTAACAATTTTATAAATACCGATGATTGGTTTGATTAAGCAGCACTTGGAAACTTCAATAGTTATAATTACACTTTGTTTGTTTGCAGGATTTGATCCTAATTAATTGTTGCATCGATGCATATGATGTATACATGTAGGTTCAAATACACCTTGCGATAGTCTATTTAAAATATCTCAATATTTAGGCACACGTCTCAATGACACGTGTGTTCAATCAAAATATCTAATCCAATTACTGGTAAATAGAATGCTACCTATTTCAAATGACACGTGTGTTCAATCAACATTTCTAATATCCCAGTACGGTGCCTTTGGTTACAAGTTTACACTATCTATTGAATACGGTGATATGTACATATTTTGTCAATAAATATATGACACTATAATAAAATAAATATTTGTTTTTATTATTTGTTATTTATGAAAACTATCAAACAAAAGTATTATATGTCTCTGATACTATTAAAATCATTACGAAAAGAATAAGCATGACTAAATTCAATACAGCACGATTCTGCATATATTGTGCGCATTTCAAGATTAAATGTTTCTCATCTTCAATTGTAATATCGTTAAAATTAAAACTAAACTTTTGTATTGAAAAATATATTACTTATAACACTAGCGTTTGTCTGTTAACAAAGTTACGTTTATATATTTGATGGTATTCAGAATTTACATAGATAGAAGTCACAATTAGTAAAAGTAAACCATTATAAGCCGAATTACCGTTTTCAACACGGAGCCAACAAACAAACAACAACCAAATAATGTACATGCTTTTTTAATTTATATATATGTATTTAAATTTCTCAAATTTTGATAAAAATGTTTGCAGTCTAATTTAGATCTGTGCGAGCACAATTTTTACCAAAGTTTTTCACTATCATGTTTTACAGATTAAAAAAAACGTTTATTTGCATTATGTCTATATAATATTATTTTGAATTGAAGGTTACAGTTAAAGGGGAAGGATTAGAGACCTGGAACTGTGCAGTCTGTTTACATGCAACCAGTGAAGCTGACCTATCCATAGACGAGCAACCATCACAAGAAAGCACTCGCATAGATGAAGTTGTTCCTATGGAGACAGATGACCATACTGAGCCACTGCTAGACAACATAGATGATCAAGATCCAGGCAACACATCTTTATTCAACATTACAAGACGGTCTTTTGTAGTTCCGGAAATCCTCTTAGAAGAGTAAGTTTTATACTTATAGCAATACTTTTTCTATTGTTTTCACGATTTATGTTAATTTCAGTTTCATATCTTTGCTACTTGTTTTGTTATTGTTGACTCCTTATAATATTTATGTATACGACACAAAATAGTGCTAATAAGATATTACATTAAAAAGGTAAAATTACACTCAGATAAATTATTTTGAATTCAAATGTGTCTTCGATACAAAGTATATGTTATTATAATTAATTTGTATGATTAATATTGGGTTATGCTCCATTAGGCATGTCACTGTATAATTCATTTGGTATGTTTAAAAATACCGATTTCCAACATTTTTTTCAGCAGCTAGTCCTTTATATAATTTTAAAAACATGCTTTAGTTATACAGTCGAACCTCGTTGTGTCGAACTCGGTTGTGTCAAAAACTCGTATGAGTCGAAGTGATTTCTTGGTCCCGCTAAAATTCCCGTTTGATCAATGCATAATTACCTCTGATGAGTCGAACTCCGTTGATACGAATACTTGGTTAAGTCGAGTAAATTTTATAGTCCCATCGAAATAAAATTAATGTAAATTGACCCCGATGTCTCGAAGTTCAAAAGTAAGAATTTTCGAAAGATGCAGACCTAATGATAAAAATTCAAATCGGATGTATTTTTTTATGTCCCCTAACCATTTTCAAAAGACATTAAAGCTGAGTAAATATACTTGTTTGTATAACAGTTAAAATGACAAGTTTATGGTGACCGCTAATTAACACCTTTGTTGATCCTTCAAGCGGAATGTTAATGTGTTGAACATTTTTCACATGAGATAAAAACAAAACGAATTTACATGACCCAAGCCGAGATTAAATGAATCGTTAGATTTAAAACTCATTAATTACAATAAATAAAAGGATTAGGACAATTATAATAAAGTCATGATAATTTAATGTAAAGCAGACGACCTCACCAGAGACCGTTCATAATTTATTTCGTGCCGCGAGTGATTTCATAATTTATAGTGACTGACCTTTGTTAATATTTGTGTAGACTGTTGATTTTATTTGTGCATGATTTGTAACTGTACTTGTGTGTTTAATTATTACGAGGGACCAAAAATGGAGATTGAATACACAATCATAAACTGTCATATCGAAAAAAAAGGCACATTGTTCATTGTATCTAGTTTACACAAATCTCGTACCGTATTTCATGCATTCCAAATTTATGACGACACACTCGACCTCGGATGAGTCGAACCTCGGATGAGTTGAATACTTTGGTCCAGTCCGTTCGACTTCGACACAACGAGGTTCGACTGTATGTATATTTTTATTTTCATAGGTCATTAGATGATTTGAAGCCTCAAGAAAATGAAGAAACAGAAACGGTAGTAACTTACCATGTAGCTGACAATGGAACAACACGCAACAAACTGAAATTGGCAGACAGCATCGACTACACTTACACAGTAAAGGTAATTTTAAAATTTATTTTCACTTTTAAACAGTCATCTCTTTGTCGTACACAAATAACATGGTCCGTCGTTATTTATGTAAACATCATTGAAATAAAATAAGGAAATGTGGAACGATTGCCAATGAGACCTAAAAATGATGTGGTTACCGTATCATTAATAATTTATGCAAGTTTTACCTTTATTAAGGTTTTATTGTGTCAAAATTTCAATATTATTTGTAATAGATAAAAAAAAAAAAAAAAAAAAAAAAGAAGAAGAAACTATACTTATGCAAGAAATCCACTGCAAGGATTATTTTTTAAGAACGGTAAATTACGACAATATATTATTATATATACATGTAATAGATGAATATAGTAATGCTACATGTACTTTTTATTTTGTCTTTCTTTGTACGATGCATGTAAAGGGTTTATTTTCACTTGTTTATAATTTTATCGTTTTTTCAGCGTCAGCGACCAAATGGTTCAATATATTGGTGGTGCTCTGTACGTCCACACAAATCTTGATGTCCAGCAACAGTTATCCAGCCCAGTTCCGATTTCAGACCAGGTTATCATCAACACAACCATGACTCAGCTCCTGGAGCAATTATCAAACTGAAGATAGTTTCACAGGTATTTGCAAATTAATTTTCAGAACATACCTATGTAAATATCATTACGGAGAACATAATTTAATATAAAAGTTTAAATTTCCATGTTTTCAACATTTAAATTGTTTGAAAGAAATACAAATAAGGCGATGTGGTATGATTTATAATCTTCCTTGAGGTACGAATTGGTATAAATATAAATCTTCCATGAGGTACGAAATGGTATTACATATAAATCTTCCATGAGGTACGAAATGGTATACATATAAATCTTCCATGAGGTACGAAATGGCATACATAAATCTTCCATGAGGTACGAAATGGCATTACATATAAATTTTCCATGAGGTACGAAATGGTATACATGTTAATATACCATGAGGTACGAAATGGTCAATGTACGAAAAGATCAGGGTACGAAATGGTTTTTGCCAGGGTACGAAATGGGGGGTACGAAATGGTTAGGGTACGAAATGACTATAATTCCATTTTCAAATGCTACTTTTGATTGATTATGATGTTCTTACCAAACAAAAAACATTTTAATCTTAATCAACAGCTAAAACAAAAAAGGCAATACAAATCAGAAAAGTTAGTTGATTTTCAAACATCGGTATAAAAGATGACAAAAGAGACAGTGAACAGTTAATAATATCGAGTTAAAGAATAATCGTAGTAGCTGAAAACAGGCTCGTAATACGTAACATATACATAACAAAGAATGTCAAAATTGGTTTGTGTCGTAATAAAACATTGTTTACCATGATGGTATTTATAACACTAAAAACCATCTCGTTTTTGACGAAGAAGGAACATGTCATTTTATAGATGGTACGTTTGTGCTTATTCTTTTGTAGAATGAATGAAATTTATATAAAAAATGAATAAGATATTTTTATATATAATGATAAATAAAGGCAACAGTAGTATACCGCTGTTCGAAATTCATAAATCCGGGTTACAAACTAAAACTGAGGGAAACACTTCAAATATAAGAGGAGAATAACGACACAACAGAAACACTAAAATGCAACACACACACACAGAAACGAATTATAAGATAACAATAGCCACTTTCCTGACTTTGTACAGGACATTTTAAGACAAAATAGTGAGTTGAACCTAGTTTTGTGGCTAGCCAAACCTCCAGCTTTAATGGCAATGTTAAATATAACTCTAAAATGACAACATTACAAAACAGGTCTACAATACAAATAAACGGAAGAACATACAGAACAGAGAAACACACAAATAAACAATACAATAGAACATTACGACAAGCTAATAGTTATTAAAGGTATCAGGCTTATAATTTAATACGCCAGACGCGCGTTTCGTCTGAATGAATTATTGATATGATGTTGCATGAACGTCAATGAGACAAATACAAAAATCACTAAATGATAGACTATTGACTTTGGACAGGAATGTGTTATTGTTGCTCATTTAATATTACCCTTCCTCTAGCCTAGCCCATCTAAAAAGTAGCAGAGCTAACGAAATGATTAAGACAAACAGCAGCAATCATCCCATGGATATAGTCTAAAGATGTAATAAATGTCTAATAAAAACATGACCTCATAAAATACAAAAAAAAAAAACATTCGACCGGATGTAGAAAAGTAACAGGTTTCAACTATATAACACCTTAATGTATCTGTATATGTTTACTTTTTTTGTTTTTATGCAATAAGGAAAATCGATTTTTTTTACCAGGTATGTACCAACACATGTTACATGTGCAAAACGTTTACCTCTGTTTCTAATAGTGGCGACATCAAGGTTGGAAAAAAGAACCAATCTTTACGCTCCTCTTCATTTAGTTCACCATAAAAATATTCTTCTGCTTCGAATCCAATGCTGTGAGCAAATTTGTCTTGATTTAATAAAATTGCTGTGGATGTATAATCCAGTTGTCGTCGTTCTTTTGAATTCCATGTAATCAGGTAACGTTTGCTTTTTTCGTTTGTTGAAACAGATAAGGAATATGCACTTGCAGAATAAGTGAAACCAATATTGACTACTACATTGATGGGTTTTAGTTCCTTAAATAGTCAGAAACTGTATAGTTAAGTAATTTTCCAAATTAAATTCACAAAGAATTGTTTCTAATGGTTTTTGAAATATTTCTTTATTTTGATTTTGCCCGCGGTCCTCTTACTTTATCCGATGTTACCAGATTGGAGTATTTATCAAATTTTATATACAGAGTACATTTCGTAATGTATTAATGTATCACTTTTGAATGAAGTATACCTAAAGGTACTTTAGATATGAATGGGAAATAATAAACAATTTTATAAGTTGAAATATTTATTCATTTACTTTGTATCATTGGCCCAGTAGGCAGTGATTTGATATTGAAATGATTTTCCGTTTATTAAAATTCCAACTCCCTCATCCAAAGTTGATCTTAGATGGATTTGATTATGATTTTTAGGTCCCTTTTTGGCATAGTGCTTCCCATGTGTTTTAAGTCATCATTGGCTTTTATTCCTTTATCATTTATAACTCTGCTTGTGCCTTTCATCATGTTGCTAATGTCAGTACAAATCTGGGGATAAGTGTAATTTGCATTTTAGGTAAAGAGGACGAGAAGGGTGTTACGACAATAGGACTTGGAACTTGAACGTCCTCATCTAAAATGAAGGCACAGCTTGCAAAATATTTCTATTCGTTAATTGATTTCATACACAGTTTGTCTTTTGAAACAATATGTATTTTGTTCAGGTATTTGCAATCTCTTATGCAAGTCAAATGAGAATTAAAAACATTATCACACAGAGATATGCAGTTACATCCATCTTTTGAATATTGACTATATGTAAAAAGCAATTAAAAAATTTTCAATTCTCTATTATACGGTTCACAAATTGTGCTCGAAGCATAAGAATTGCGATTGCGAGGATCTTTGTTCAATCTTGCAACAACATAGTAAGTTGTTTATTATGCATTCTGTGATGTTTCCAGTTACGTACATTATTAGCAAATATCATTTAACATGTTATATGTTTTGTGTGGGGAACTGTAGTTTTCGATTCAAAGCAACCACTTATATACCTTAGGATGAAGATTGCGATAGAAAATCGAGTACAAGCATCCTGAAAGTTATATTACTAACAAATAAATATACTTGCAAGTTATGACCTATAAATCGAAAAATCAATGATGAAAAATCATCTTAAAATATTTTTTCTTTCTGCATCTTGTTAAATACAAAATCAGTTAGGTTGTGAATAATTTGCTTCAAGGACCCTTACCATAAGCCAAATGAGGGTCACCTAAACTAATTATGATCTTTTTTCAATTGTCCCATAAGGTCGGACATTAAAACTTGTTTACACATGTAAACCATTTTTTTTTTACTATAACGTTCGTTTTGATCTAAACAACTCGAAAAATGTCACCAAACTTTGATATCATTTTCAGTCTTATTTATCGCGTTGAATACATAACCATTTATATAGTTCGTTTTCAGTTTTTACCAAAAAAAATGTATGCGTCTATGTTCATGATATTCCGATTATTTAGGAAAAAAAAAAAAAAAAAAAACCCAAACCAACCTCAATTTATATTAAACCTGCAGAACATACTCGAATTTACAACTATATATGAGATCACCCTAATATTATTGGGTTTTGTGGGGGTGGAGGGGTTCGTTTTGGTTTGTCTCCTTTGTTGTATTTTGTGTACAATTGTTTGTATGTTGGTCTTTTTCATTTTTAGGCATGGCGTTGTCAGTTTATTTTCGACTTATGAGTTTGAATGTCCCTCTGGTATCTTGAGCCTTTCTTTTACAACAAATACACTATAAGTCTTTAATGTCAAACTAAAACGTATGTACTATCGATTTTATTTTTAAATTTGATACACAAAAGGTCAACTTGAAAACAAATGTTTAATTATGCATGCATTTTTTTTTTATCTACTTCCAGTATTGTTTTTTTTTTTTTTTTATACCTATCCATCCAAAATAATAGAACAATATTATATTTTGTTTTCAAATTTCAGCATAATTATTTGTAATTATTGACAAAAAAAGAAACAAAAACAAAAACAAAAACAAAAAACAACACTTGACAGTAATGTGGACATAACTGGTACAACAAATAATCAATATACCAATTAGGTTCAGTTATAAATGGAGAACCAACATGAAGTTTGTTGAAAAAAGGACCGTAACAGCTGGCATATAAATATATGCTATAAGTGTAATTTCGAAGCCAACGTTTAGTTAAATATTATTGTTTTAAAATAATTCTTCTTTTACTGAAAATCTACTTTGAAATATTTTTTTACTTTCAAACAAAGATTGAAATGTCGTTATATAATGTTGTATCATGTATTGCATGGATATTTTAACTACAACATAAAAAACATGCTATTATTTTGTGTTTTTTCTTATTTTCTTCGATTTGCAATGTGTTTGGTCATATAAAAGAAATGTGTTTAATGTTACCTTTGAAGAACCACTTCCGTATTCGCCTCTTTTCTTTTCGTGTAATAATATAACCTGCAGTTATCACACACTATATATTAATGCATCAATGTAGGAAGACGTAAAATCACAAAAATGCTAAACACCGAGGAGTATTCAATACAGAAAATCCCTAAATAATGGCAAAATCAAACGCTCAAACACATCAAACAAATGGATAGCAACTGTCATAATCTGGACTTGGTACAAATGGTACAGGTATTTTTTTTTTTATTAAAAAAATGAAAATACTTATATAAAGTTCTCATAAGGTTGTTCGGTCACCAACTTGGTGTTGATTTTTTACAGTCAATGCTTATTATATTCCATTATGGCCAACTTTAACATTCCAATGCGTCTAAAGTATGCACTAATTCAGAATAAGAAACCTACAAGCTCGTGGAATAATTTGCAGAATTCTAGTGCATCAAACTTAAAACTAGGTCAAAATACTTCAGTTTAATGTCTATGTGTAACTTTGCATAAGGGGAGTTCAAAGTCTTACGTTATATAAAAACCGATTCCTATTTTTATTGAAGTGGAACAATAAAGAGGATCGAATGATACCAGAGGAACAGCCATGGCTATAAATGAAAAAGACAAACAGACAAATAATAGTACACAAGAAACAACATAGAAAACTTAAGACTGAGCAACACGAACCCCACCAAAAACTGGGGTGATCTCAGGTACATCCGGAAGGGTAAGCAGATCCTGCTCCACATGTGGCAACCGTCGTGTTGCTCATGTTATTACAAATCCGGTAAATAGTCTAATTCGGTAGGTCACATTCATAAAAAGGGAAGGGGATTATAGTTACGACGTAAGAAACATATCCGATATCATCTGTGAAACGGTTATTCCATAACGGTCAACCAACTCGTGATGGCGTCCGTACAATTTACGAAGGGATGATTTCAACTTTACCATTTAGAACTCTTGGTTTAATAGCTTCCTTGTGAGCAGCAATCCTCTATCAAGAAAATCATGATAGGAAATACAAGCGCAGGAATATCGTATCAATTGGGAGAGATATACTCCGTATGCCGGCGCTGCTGGAATGTTGCTACATAGAAGTGGAAAGTTCACAATTGGGAAGCTGAAATCATCTAGATGTAAGTCAAGATATGAGGCAGACTTAACTGTATCTGTAGTATCCTTTATCTCTAGTTCGATGGGATAGATGCGTTCAACATAGTCACCAAATTTTGAATTATTTAGTGAGAGAACATCATCTTTATAGCGGAAAGAAAAGTTAAAGAATATTGCTAACTTCTTATTTTTCTTCCTAAGAAGTTCCTGTATGAAGTCAGCCTCATAATAAAAAAACCAGGACGACAAGAAGAGGGCACAATTGGTTCCCATTGGAATGCCGATAGTCTTGAAAAACACGTCCTCTAAACATAACAAATATGTTGTCAATCACGAAATCAAGCATCTTGATAATGTCAGTTTCAGAAAATTTTTGTTTGAATCAGTGTGATCTTTTACCAAGTAGGATTTATCCCTCCCTAAGACAAGATACTTGTATGTACGTTGGCCATTCTTTTTTATGAAACTTTTTCAATTTGTCTTTTAGTTTGGAATGGGGAATACTTGTGTACTCTAAAAGATCTTTGGAATTTTGTAGTATCCACATCTGATTCACGCCACCTCTAGAATAGGCAGTTTCACAATAACTTTGGAGCCCGGCTTTGATTGCTGATAAAATAGATGTTAATAATTTAGAAAGAGGTTTCGTGGAGCACTTGGAAGACCCAGCAATATACCGTTGTTTGTAAGGACACTGGTGTAATTTAGGTATCCAATACAGTGATGGAAGATCAAGTTCTTTATCTTTGGTTGAAATTCCAAAGGAACATAGAATAGACCTACGATTATCCAGGATTTCCTCTTTGGTAAGTGTCGTGACGGTATATGTTGAGTTTTCAAGTGAATTGTCAATACCTTATTCATTTATCAAGCAGTTTATGTAATGAGTTTTACACACAAAAACAATGTTGGTTGGGGCTTTATCTGCAGGGACAACAAAATATTCAAAAAATACAAAATATAGGACAAGTGTTTTGCAACATTTGGGTCTTTAAAGATCGAAGTAGCATGGGTATTGAGACCCATTCAGTTTCTTAATTCGGATTTGTATCAACGACCTCACAGCCTTAATCCATTCGGAAAGAGTATCTACGTCTTCCTTCTCGCGCTTAGCTAATTGCCTGGCATAATCCTCGACTGAATCCATCAGTATTTTGAAGTTGTATTTCCAATTGATGGATTTAGGCTCACGATATTTCGGACCTTTGGATAACACATTTCTGAGGGAATTGTTATTGACAATGTTGAGGTCACCGGTAATAACGTAGCCAGCCGGATTATATGTGAATTGGGAACAAGCACAAGTGCAATCAGGAGGTTTAGACTTGAAGTCGTCAATATTGAGATCCTGCAAAACGTGTTTGTAATTGAAAATTTTAGTTGAAATTGGTTTGGTATAGGTATATGAAATGATTGGTACAGACTGATCTTTGAAATAAGGAAGTATTTTCGACTGATTTATGATGAAGGATATTGCCTAAGTTGACGCCATCGAGACCTTTGTTGGCAAAGGAAAGATTAAGAAAAGATCTTGTCTCTTTTTCATCTTTTCCAATGCGAACTGGTTTGAAAAGTCTGTGACTTGCAATATCTGAAATAATAGCTGTAAGTTTGTATTGGTTTGAATGAGGGTTTGTAACAGTGGTTTCCAACATAAATTTAACAGGGAATGAAGTTTTGAAAAAGGTAATAAATAAAGTTTCGTGCGAATGTGATGAATACCTAACGGTTTTTGTATAAATGGCAGCAAGTTATTAATAGAGACATCATGTATAGTAGGTGATGTATAATGACGATGACCATAACTGCGTCTACGTCGAGGAGTAGAGTTGAAAATATTCATCACATTCACCGAGCTACACGAAGGACTTGATAGAATACCTATACCATCATTTTTGCCATTACAACCATATGTTGTCGCAGTTCCCAATTATCGAATCCAGTAGTCCTCTTTTTGTCTACGGAGAGGCGTTGCAAGATGAGGATTGTTAGTCCTGTGGTATATTTTTTAACCGTGTCATTTGCTGAAAAATTCTCTTCCATAATCTCCATAACATCATATACGATAAATAATACGAAAATATTACTGTTTTCAAACTAATACAAGAATTCATATTAAAATCAAGAAGTTCGAACCAGTAGCATAAATACTTTCCTTCAATATCATATAGTTTAGGTTCCCTGAGTTAGGCATCTGTATGTCATCCATTGTGTACAATTGCAAATATAATAGATAATGCGAAATATTTGACAGACATTTTAACTACAAACTCAGATCTACTCTTTTTGTTAACTTCTTCCTTACCTGTTCATCCTCGTGATATTCCTTTCTTTTTTCTATGAACTGTTTATTTTCACATTCTATAAGATTTAAATGATGTCAAATAGCGATAGGATAGAATGGCAAAGTAAATACAAAACTTATCTTTACACCAAAATAATTTGTGAAAACCCTAATTTCAAGTTTTAAAAATGGTTTCGTTGCATTCATAGGGATATTGTGTACAAGTGAGTGTAATAAACAATATGTGGTAAATAATAAATACTATAATGTCCTCTCACAAAAAAATGTCATTTAAATACCATTAAAGCCGTACAGACACTTACTTTCGGGTTTTCTATGATTTTCTTAAGTTTTTTAGGCATGTCAATGTAGTTTACTATATTTAAGATGTAAAATATGTATATGCAGTATAGCTTAAAATCGATGATCACAAAGCAATTATTGTCGTTTAATATCAAATCAACGTGTATCATTAAGAGCAACAATCATTATTGTTTGTGCATTGATATACATGAATACTCAGAGTAAATGCACCTCCTTAATTTCTTGAAAAATTGTTTTCTCGTTATAGCCCGACAACTTCAAATAACGTAATATATGTGTTAAGTTAGATATTTCCTGGATAGTTTTACTTCGATCTATTGACTCACCTTCCACAGAAGTCTCTGTACTTTCGCTGACGTTCTTCTCTGGTAATGTGAGGTGTTCTTCTTCTTCATCTATCTTCAGAGCTATAAAATATGGAACAAAAACATAACAAATTACCGGTTAAGATGTGCACAGGGAAATCTTTCTTTAAATGTATCAGTGGAATCTTCTTGAAGCTATAGGGAGAACTGATAATGATCTATTGTGTTTACAACATTTAGCAGTGTGAAAGTAGACAGTTTAAAACAACTGAAGAAACAGGTTTTATTCTACGTGTGTGTTTTCTCAAAGAGGGACGAAAGATACCAGAGGGAAAGTCAAACTCATAGATTGAAAATAAACTGACAACGCCATGGCTTAAAATAAAAAGTCAAACAGACAAATAATAGTATAGAAGACACAACATAGAAAACTAAAGACTAAGCAACACGAACACCACCAAAAACTGGGGGGTGATCTCAGGTGCTCCGGAAGGGTAAGCAGATCCTGCTCCACAGGTGGTACCCGTTTTGTTGCTTATGTTATAACAAATCCGGTAAATAGTCTAATTCGGTAGGTCACATTCGTGAAAAGGGAAGGGTATTGTAGTTACGACATAAGGAACATATCCGATATCATCTGTGAAACGGTTATTCCATAACCAACTAACTCGTGGTGGCGTCCGTAAAATTTACGAAGGGATGATTTCAACTTCATCATTTGGAACTCTTGGTTTAATAGCTTCCTTGTGAGCAGCAATCCTCTATCAAGGAAATCATGATAGGAAGTACAAGCCCGGGAATATCGTATCAATTAGGAGATATATACTCCGTATGCCGGCGCTGCTGGAATGTTGCTACATAGAAATGGAAAGTTCACAATTGGGAAGCTGAAATCATCTCTTTTGTCGTAAAGTTTTGTTTTCAACCGACCCTCATTGTCAATTTCTAGATGTAAGTCAAGATATGAGGCAGAATTATCTGCATCTGTAGTATCCTTTATCTCTAGTTCGATGGGATAGATTCGTTCAACAAATTTTGTATTATTTAGTTAGAGAACATCATCTATGTAGCGGAACGTAAAATTAAAGGATATTGCTAACTTCTTATCTTTCTTCCTAAAAAGTTCCTGTATGAAGTCAGCCTCATAATAATAAAGAAACAAGTCGGCAAGAAGAGGTGCACAATTGGTTCCAATTGGAATTCCGACAGTCTGTTGAAAAACACGTCCTCCAAACGTAACAAATATGTTGTCAATCAAGAAATCAAGCATCTTGATAATGTCAGTTTCAGAGATTTTTTTTGTTTGAATCAGAGTGATTCTTTACAAAGTAGGATTTATCCCTCCCCAAGACAAGATACTTGTATCTACGTGCACCATTCTTTTTAATGAAACAAAGTAATGCTAACACTTTCAATTTGTCTTTTAGTTTGGAATGGGGAATACTTGTGTAAAGTGTAGAAAAGTCAAATGTTTTAATACTATTGCAAGATGAGAGAGTCTTAGATTGTATGTACTCTTAAAGATCTTTGGAATTTTGTAGTATCCACATCTGATTCACGCCACCTCTAGAATAGGCAGTTTCACAATAACTTTAGAGCCCGGCTTTGATTGTTGATAAAATAGATGTTAATAATTTAGAAAGAGGTTTCGTGGAGCACTTGGAAGACCCAGCAATATACCGTTGTTTGTAAGGACACTGATGTAAGTTAGGTATCCAATACAGTGATGGAAGATCAAGTTCTTCATCTTTGGTTGAAATTCTATGATTATCCAGCATTTCCTCTTTGGTAAGTGTCGTGAGGGTATATGTTGAGTTTCCAAGTGAATTGTCAATACCTAATTCATTTATCAAGCAGTTTATGTAATGATATTTACACACAAAAACGATGTTGTTTGGGGCTTTATCTGCGGGGACAACAACATATCTGTCACGGAGGTAGGACAAGTGTTTTACAACATTTGGGTCTTTAAAAATTGACGTAGCGTGGGTATTGATAGACCCATTTAGTTTCTTAATTCGGATTTGTATCAACGACCTCACAGCCTAAATCCATTCGGAAAGAGTATCTACGTCTTCTTTCTCGCGTTTAGCCCATTGCCTGGCATAATCCTCGACTGAATCCATTAGTATTTTGAAGTTGTATTTCCAATTGATGGATTTAGGCTCACGATAGTTCAGACCTTTGGATAACAAATTTCGCAGGAAAGTGTTATTGACAATGTTGAAGTCTCCGGTAATAACGTGGCCAGCCGGATTATATGTGAATTGGGAACTAGCACAGGTGCAATCAGGAGGTTTAGACTTGAAGTCGTCAATGTTGAGATCCTGCAAAACGTGTTTGTAATTGAAAACTTTAGTTGCAATTGGTTTGGTATAGGTATAAGAAATTATTGGTACAGACTGATCTTTAAAATAAGGAGGCATTCTCGACTGAACTAATTTATGATGAAGGATATTGCCTAAGTTGACGCCATCGAGACCTTTGTTGGCAAAGGAAAGTTTAAGAAAAGATCTTTTCTCTTTTGCATCTTTTCCAATGCGAACTGGTTTAAAAAGTCTGTGACTTTCAGACGACGACGGAACCATACAGTACATTCATAATGTAGTAGTCTTTCGACAATTTAACAATGATTACTGGTCTTCCTTATTGAAAACAAACGGGTGTAATTTGGAGTGAGACTTTTTCATCAAATTGTCGACATTCCAATAGAATTGAATTGTATCACTCGCCTTGTCATATTGTTATATGAGTCTGATTTGATGCAGATACTTGTCAAAAGGAAACAAATGAAAGAAGCCAGACATATTAATTTCACATTCAGCTTATTCAGATCAATTAACAATCCAACATTTTAGGATTGGTTCCATTAATATATCCTCCAGAACTAGAAATTAAGGAAAAAACCGGACATTGCTTCCTCTGTCTCATTTTTAGATTTATACCTCAAATGTGATGTAAACGGTCATCTCAGAACCAGAATCGATGACAAACGAGAGGATTTCATTTAAAAATTATGAATTTCCCCCAATTTAGCCACAAATTACCAACTTCACCTGTATTTGGGATATGTATTCATTCGGGATTAAAGAGCTTGTAGCTTCTACTTGTTGTTAGATATCCAGTACCAACTTCAAAAATAATACATGATGAGCTTTTAGTATAGATTGTAGGTACTGAAGTTATGTTATCTTAAAAACGTGTTAAAGTGTCCTTTGTATTTGTCTTTGTATATTTTCAACTTTTACTGTTTAGTCAATTCTTGGTGACATTCGTCAGGCGTGGCTTGTTGTATTTCCCGCTTTTGTGATATTGTGCCATTGCATTTTTTTTATTCTTGTCATTCCTGTTTGCTTATGTGCTTTGTCTTGCATTGTAGTCATAGTTAAAATTGAGAAAGAAAATTGTGGAATGTGTCAAAGAGACACCAAACCGACCAAAGAGCAGAAAACAGCCGAAAGCTTCCTGTGGGTCTTCAGCACAGCGAGAAAATACTGCACCATGATGTGTGCTTCAGCTGGCCCGTAAACGAAAATGCGTACTAGTTCAGTGAACATGAACGTTGTTTGTTTTCATAGTGATTACGATTATAATAACAGAATGTTTACTGTGGTACCCCTACTATTGACATTTTTACCTATTATGTATGTTTCTTTTTGTTCACACATTGTTGTCAAAATAATGTAATTTTACGCGACGTTCAAACATGTGAGAAGTACAGATTGCTAGGTTCAATCCACTATTTTTTATTTGAGGAACTGCCTGTACCAAGTCAGGAATGTGACAGTTTTTTTTCCCATTCGTTTAGTGTTTTGAGGTTTTGGTTTTGCTATTTGTTAAGGTAGTTTTCTTTTGGAGTTCGATATATTTTTTATTTTACTTTTTACCTTTGTTTTTTAATTGATCCTGGTAATTTAAATTTCGATGTGACAATACGTCGACAGAGACATAAAAAAATACCGTTGCAGATAGTTTAGAGATTAAAGTTACCATGCGTAAATATTGATGCATCTGTAAAATGCAATGATGTCATTGCTGTCCATTGAAACACATGTGTGAAGAGTTCCTTTGACTATTGACGTTGAAACTATTGGCTAGGATAAATTGGATGTAATGAAATGGCAAACAGTTTATTCCTGTTTTATATAGAAACACAATTGCTCTTTAATAGATAAACAATATTAAGTATTAGTTCATTAAAATGAAAATCACACAGCAAATAGTACTAGCTATAGACATTTTAACATTTATTTAGATTAGGCAACACTAAACCAGAAATCCTTCGTATTTCCACTTCAAACCAACAGCTACGGCGAACATGTTCTTTTTTATTATTATATCAAGCTGAATTTATGTAGCGTTACACCACTATCAAGCTGGAGTGAGTGGGGAGGGTTAACTTGCTCTCTTGACATTTTGTCTAAATATATCAATCCGATGAACTTAGATCAGTTAAAGCCGTTGGGTGACAATTATGAATTGTCAAGCTCGTGCCTTTCAGAACTTACTAAAACCTGTGGACTTTGTTAATTACATAAGCCGAAATGTTGACTTATAACTGTCTTAATTATATTAATTGTTTATTTTGGTTAACATTCGACGTTGGAAATAACGTTTGAAATCAACTGCATAGTTTTACTTCAATATATTGACTCACCTTTTACGGTAGTCTCTGTACTTTCGATGACGTTGTTCTCTGGTAATGTTCGTTGTTCCTCTTCATCGTCTATATTCAGAGCTACATGTATCAAATATTGAATAAAAACATAACAAATTACCGGTTAATAAGTACAAAGTGACAGCTTTCGTTGATTATATCAGTGGAATCTACTTGAAGTTATAGGGAGAACATAATAATAATAATCTAATGTGTATACAACATATAGTTGTGTGAAAGTAGACAGGTTAAGCCAATAGCTGAAGGAAAAAGTTTTATACTGCGTGTGTATTGTAGTTCTTTTAATATGTTACGATGATTGCTGGATCGTTTTTTTTTTTTTTGATAAATATGCTGCATAGTTAGGGTTTCTTTATATTGATTCACCCTATATAGTGGTCATGTTCAGAACTATAAAAAATGCATAAAACATAAGCATAAAAAAGGGAAAAAAATCATATGAATAATCAGTGGATTTCACTTTTAGTTGTAAGTACATGTAGAACATAAACATGCAAAGCTAATTTTAAAAACTAGAGGCTCTAAAGAGCCTGTGTCGCTCACCTTGGTCTATGTGCATATTAAACAAAGGACACAGATGGATTCATGACAAAATTGTGTTTTGGTGATGGTGATGTGTTTGTAGATCTTACTTTACTGAACATTCTTGCTGCTTACAATTATCTCTATCTATAATGAACTTGGCCCAGTAGTTACAGTGGAAAATATTTTGTAAAATTTACAAAATTTACAAAATTTATGAAAATTGTAAAAAATTGACTATAAAGGGCAATAACTCCTTAAGGGATCAATTGACAATTTTGGTCATGTTGACTTATTTGTAGATCTTACTTTGTAAAACATTATTGCTGTTTACAGTTTATCTCTATCCATAATAATATTCAAGATGATAACCAAAAGGTGCAAAGTTTTCTTAAAATTACCAATTCACGGGTAGAAACCCAACAACGTGCTGCCTGATTGGTCTGAAAATTTCAGGGCAGATAGATCTTGACCTAATGAACAATTTTATCCTCGTCAGATTTGCTCTAAATGCTTTGGTTTCAGAGATATGAGCCAAAAACTGCATTTTACCCTATGTACTATTTTTTAGCCATGTCGGCCATCTTGGTTCGCGGGCGGGGTCATCGGACAGATTTTTAAAACTAGATACCCTAATGATGATTGTGGAAAAGTTTGGTTAAATTTGTCTTAGTAGTTTCAGAGGAGAAGATTTTTGTAAAAGATTACAAAAATTTACGAAAAATGGTTAAAAATTGACTATAAAGGGCAATAACTCCTTAAGGGGTCAACTGACCATTTTGGTCACGTTGACTTATTTGTAGATCTTACTTTGCTGAACATTATTGCTGTTTACAGTTTATCTCTATCTATAATAATATTCAAGATAATAACCAAAAACGACAAAATTTTCTTAAAATTACCAATTCAGGGGCAGCAACCCAACAACGGGTTGACCGATTCATCTAAAATTTTTAGGGCAGATAGATCTTGACCTGATAAACAATTTTACTTCGTCAAATTTGCTATAAATGCTTTGGTTTCAGAGATATAAGCCAAAATCTACATTTTACCCCCATGTTCAATTTTTAGCCATGGCAGCCATCTTGGTTGGTTGGCTTGGTCACCGGACACATTTTTTAAACTAGATACCCCAATGATAATTGTGGCCAGTTTGGTTAAATTTGGCCCAGTAGTTTCAGAGGAGAATTTTTTGGACGACGGACGACGACGGACGACGACGGACGCCGGACGCCAAGTGATGGGAAAAGCTCACTTTTCAAACAAACCAAACTTGTCCACAATCATCATTAGGGTATCTAGTTCCGTCTGCTGTTCAAACAAACAG
Source organism: Mytilus coruscus (assembly GCA_017311375.1). Taxonomy (NCBI): domain Eukaryota; kingdom Metazoa; phylum Mollusca; class Bivalvia; order Mytilida; family Mytilidae; genus Mytilus; species Mytilus coruscus. The sequence continues at coordinate 87,933,532 of CM029597.1, read as the reverse complement.
CAGTCGGAAGTTATCTGCTGAAGATATGTTTGTTTAATCTTTTTAGCACAGTTCCAGCCGTTTTGTCAAGCTCGGGCCTTTCATAACGTACAAAACCTGTAGACTTTGTTAATCGCTAAAGTCAAAATGTTGACTTATAACTGTTTAAATTTTGTTATTTGTTTCTATTGGTTTACATTCGACGTTAGAAATAACGTTAGAAATCAACTACATAGTTTTACATCGATATATTGACTCACCTTTTACAGTAGTCTCTGAACTTTCGCTGACATTGTTCTCTGGTAAAGTTAGGTGTTCTTCTTCATCGTCTATATTCAGAGCTATCAAATATTGAACAAAAATTACAAATTACCGGTTAATGAGTACAAAGTGACAGCTTTCTTTGATTATATCAGTGGAATTTACTTGAAGTTATAGGGAGAATATAATAATGATCTAATGTGTATACAACTTATAGTTGTGTGAAAGAAGACAAGTTAAGCCAATAGCTGGAGGAAAAAGTTTTATACTGCGTGTGTGTGTATGTCTGTTGTAGTTCTTTAAATATGTTACGATGATTGCTGGATCGTTTATGTTATAAATATGCTGCACAGTTCGGGTTTCTTTATATTGATTCACCTTCTATAGTGGTCATATTACTTATCCAGTTATTCTCTGATAATGTAAGGTTTTCGTCTCTGTTGTCCATGTTCAGAACTATAAATAATGTAATAAAATAAGCAATTACCGATTGAGAAATAAAAATTGAAAACTCTAAAGAAAATAATCAGTGGATTCCACTTTTTGTTGTAAGTACATGTAGAACATGGACATGCTGATCTAATTTGTATAAAACATCTAGAAGTCCAAATCATAGGATTGACAGGTTAAAACAAACAGCAGACATAAGTGTTTTTATCATGCGTGGTCGGTTTCACAGTCACCAGACTGTTTTGTTATATTACGTTGTAAGACATTTTATTTAAATGATTATGTATTGTTCTGTTTCATAACAATATCGCAATTCCAATAACCAAAATATACTTACGTCACTTTAACTGCCATAACATGCGTTAACCGAATGAAAGACTCAAAGAATAGCTTGAAACTTTATAACATGAACTTGTTAAAAAAAACATATAATAATAATTGTAATTTACACGTCACCTGATTTCCTTAACGCAAAAATATTTATTTACTATACAAAATGCTAAGAAAATAAAAGATACAATGCCTTTGATTTTGAAATATTACAGCGAGATAACAATGACGCCATATAGCGTTCACCATTTAATACTCTCAACTAAAAAGTATTGACAAGTTCACTAGTGTAGCTCTATGTTAAGTTAATTTAAGCAGAATCATGACTTACCTTTCTTCACCATTAAAGACATGATAACGACTGCGACTAAAAACGTTAAAGTAAAATTTACACACGAATAACAGTATGAGCATACATACAACTACGCCATTTCTCTAACTGAAGCGTGATTTTTTGCATACTTCAAATTTATGAAATTTAATCAATAAGAATTAAATTAATTTTTTTACTTGATAAGTTTTGGATTTATCTCCCTTTTTGTGCTTTGATTTTTGCAAGCGACATATCAAACCTGTTTGTTGCCCTTTACTGAACCATGCTTATATTTTCGTTGAATTATTTATTATTTGCTCTTGAAAATCTGATTGTTGTTATGATGTAAAATCAAAGCCATGACAAATTAGCCAATTCAAAAATTGTCTTTTTTTTTCATTCATGAGACAAATAATTGAATCTAGACATAGACTTTAAGTGTATGTAATAGGTATTACGTACTGTATTCAAATTTGCAATTTACGTATCGTGTCAATTTTAAATTCCACTTCATACATGATAAATAAGTTATTATTATTGCTTACAATGCAAATAAATTAGTGTTGTTCTTGGTTGTTTTTTCTCTTCCATTGTAATCAATAAAACATGGTTAACAATATCGGAATAACAGACATCTGTTGTGTCACGATTGTCTTTTATTAATTTTCATTTACTATCAATGAATAATTACAAATGTAGATTATTTTTCAAACGTGATATGGATAAGACTATATTAGCAAATATGCATTGCATATTATTACATTTTAAAACACTTGGTTAACTAAAATGAGAAATAAATTTGCATGTTATTTAGTATAATGCGGATTTCTGCGTAATTAAAATTCTACAAACATTTGAACTTAATGCTCAAGCGACAACATTATTACAAACAAAAATAATAGAACATGACAAAGGTACAAAAATATTATCTCACCTACAATCAATGTGGTTGACAATATTTTAGATGTACCAGCTGCTTCGATGTAAGGACCATACTCTAATTCTGCCAACAAAATAAAGTGTAAAATGTGGGACTGTCAAATATATATGATAACAATCGTTTAAAGTAAAACTAGAATGTGTAGTTGTAATCTCATTAGTATATCAAGTGCTATGCTTCCTCTTAGATAAAAGTAATTTAAACTTTAAATTTTTAGAGAGGCGGATTTTACCAAAATGATAATCACATACTTTAATCGTTGATAAACAGACAAACCCACGGGAAAAACCTCGAACACGACCAAAAGGCAACTCAAGTACTCCAATTGCAATATAAACAACTAAAGATTGTGCAACACTAACCCCCCAAAAAGTCGTGAGGATTTATTTATACATTTTTGTACCATAAACGTTTATTCATCTTAACGTTTGGTCCATAACATTAACGTCAATCGAAATTTAAGTGAATGCGTTTACAAGTTTTTCGGCTCCTTTTATGCTTGTAGCCTCCTTTATGCATATCAACACAAAATGTCACAATAAACAATTATAGTAAACAATCCGCAATTTCCCGATTACTCGATAATTGCAATAGGGTATTGAGACACAAAAACATCACATCCTGAGTAATTCTGTGTCCATATATATAAAATCTGAAGTATATATTTTGCATGTTTGTTATTCTCAATATAGTTTTATATATTTGAAAAAATATTATCCAGTTGTGTTAGGCTACACTTTGATCAATAGGTATCACCTCAAAAAACATAAGATTCTGATTTCATACGTGCAGCTAAATGATTCAGGTAGTATCAAAACTGTGCATGGTCTTCAATTAACAGCCATGAATATTTTCAACAGTATAGAACAAATCAGGTAAAGACACTTTCACTACCAAAAATCAAACTACCAGTATATAAAACTGTTGAGGGACACCTTCATCGATAAGTTTCTATTTGATTTCCGAGGTCAAAAGGCATAGTGTTGTCGTTAACCAGTTAGATATGATTTAAGAAGTGATTTAAGTGAATCATGTTTTTTTATTGTCTTATGAAGGTAATTTATATTTTATGTCCATGATGTCCACATATTGAAATTCCTTGAAATAATACAAAATCTTTTTTTAAAATAAACGAATATTATTAACTGTTTATTTCACAAGGGAATAATAATACATCCTTTTGTCTGTGTACGTTTGACAAAGTGATTATTATTAGAAAAACAATATGTATTACCTTTAAAATGCCCTGGTTTGTTCGTTATTTCCGTCGTATTTCTGTAAGAAATAAGAATCGACACACCATAAAAGCAATTATCTTATCTCCTATATATTTCTAGGAATATCATTAGCTAAAAGCGACGGTGTTGTGACCGTGTATATATATCTTACATGGGATATGTCGGGCGAGATTGATTTTAATACAAGGTTTGTGGTGGTTTTACGTCATTTTATAAAAACAAAATTTCCCAGAAGTATAATCTGAAACGTTTCACCAGCACAGCAGGCAAAGAAATTGATGACGATCGATTGAAATAAATTCAGAAAACACATTAAGAGCTAACATGTTGTCATTGGTATTTGTTTTTGTACCAATGGACCAATGGAACTAGGTTTTTATATTAAAGACTTGACCACTTTGATATGGCTTAAGTCTAATTGACACATGTTAAGATAGTCGGTAGGATAATATATAAAAAAGATGTGGTATGATTGTCAATGAGACAACTCTCCACCAGAGACCAAATGACACAGAAATTAACAACTATAGCTCACCGTACGGCCTTCAATAATGAGCAGTGTGTTAGTGACCAAATGCAATATATATGGGATCAGTAAATTCCACATAGGGTCCGCTCAAACCCAATAAGGAATTTACTGACCCAATTAATATCGTCTTAAGTCACTAGTACACTGTATTAATAATAATATCAAAAAACTGAATTACAAAACTCACATCTCTTTAAAATGTTTATAATAATAGATATGATCCTCGGTACGACATTAATACAGTTAACAAGTCTTAATTTCTTCGATTTGCTTGATGATTTATGAAGTACAATGTGAGTTTTTGTAAACTTTAAAAGGTCGTTGCAGGTATAAGCATAATACAAAAAACCTTTTCTTGCGACCTCAACTTAAACTGAATCATTAGAAGTATTAACACGTTTTGCATTATACATGTAATATGAAACTGAAAACGTTGCTATCTTATATATAAGTTGATGTGGTCAAGTTGTTAACTTTTTGAGCAAACTTAAGTTTCACAAAGGTAGGATGTTTGTCTGGTTTTCTTATGTATTACATTGTAATTTGTATTGGGTTGGAGGGTGTTAGAATTCCTATATGACTGTGTAAGGCATATTGAATTATACTTTAAACCAATAAAATACAAGAATTCGTCGAAAATAAATAGAACAATACTATCTAGTACAACATGTGATATAAAATAATGCACAACAGCCAGGTAATACATGTTATTTACACCATTTATCTATATGATTACCAATTATATTTTCTCTAAATGACTAGAAATTTAAAAGTAAATTACATATAAGTTTATAAACATGATAAAGTGTGTAATCAAAATCATGATCTCGGTTATTGTGTGTATTTTAGATTCGTTTATTACACGATGGTTAAAATCATCAAAACACAATTCATACTTACAAGACGGAGTTATCATCTGTGCAAGACGAATTAGTTGATATTTTATGACTACATTGATAATCTGTAATTGATATATGCAAAAAAGAGTTAATTAGAACTTTAAAAATAGGACGGTAACACAGAGGAAAAGAGAAATGTATTCAATAAATATATTTTGTTGTATAACACAATTTCCACATTACACATTTAGTTGGTGGTGGCATACACGAATAAGTAAAATAAATAATTATAGAAATGTAATCAATTCAAATTTTAAACAAAATTTATTAATTAAAACACAGCAATTGATATCACACACATATATTTAAACATTTTCAGTAAACATGTATCTTTACGTTGCATTTTATGAAAAAAAGTGCAACCGTTTATATATGAAGTAACATATTGCAGTTATCTGATTATTGAACTTCACAATCAAGTTTCCTAGTATATTGAATAATAATTTCATCAGTTAAGTACAAACGGTCTTCTGTTAAAGAGTATTTTATAGATATTATAAGGTTAATTGTGCGATAATGCTTGCGTCTTTCAAGGTAAGTAGATACTATCTACAAAATATGTATGTTTAAGTAAAATTGCAAATTGTAGATTTTGCTGCTTAGGAGATCAGAAGACACATTTCAATGCATGTTGTCGATGTAATTTTTAATATGTAAAAACAAAAATCAAAACAAACTTCCTGAGAACAAAGCAAAGTTATAAGATATTGAAGGAAAAGTTGTAAACAAAAAAAAAACTTTGACAAGTTGCGAAACAAAATGTATACTTCAGTGTATACATGATAAACATGATTGTGTGTGTGTGTGTGTGTATTTCAACTACATCTCGAATGTTCTAACTACCTGATGAAAGAGTATAATTCGATGAGCACATCTTTTTATAGCATGTGCAGTCTTCCTGGGTTGGTATGCAATAGCAATGATTTCTTGGAATGTGCAGAAAAGCATATCCTTGAGTATAATCACATTGACAGACATTGTCACTCGAAGATGAACCGATATCAAACATAATCTGTCCAAGTTCATAACATCCTGATTTGGCAAACGCACATTGGCTGAGTTCATTTGACCAAAACTTAAATGGTTGATAGCGCCATACATTGCAAGGAGTGTTTTACGATAGACCCCAATCACATATTTCTGTCCTATGTATATATGTATAAATTAAAAACATTTAAAACTACATAAGAAATAGTTCATGTTGCAACGCTATGTTCGACATATATGAATGGTCAATAGGATTGTTAAAGCCATTTTCTAATCTTTTTCGTAAGTCATGAACAATTCAATATACTTACAATCAATCGTAGTAATAACTAAAATAGATATTTACTGCATATTTGAAGTTTTTAATTTTGATAAGATGCATTATAAATGAAATATAACTTGAGTGAAACATGAATTAGACGTATATACAATTAAACATAAATATCAAAATTCAGGCTTTCTGCAGTAGAAAAAAAAGTCAAATTAAACTTCTGAGATTGTTTTTGCAAATAATAGCATTTGTATTATTTACCTATTTGCTGGCGTATCCATATCGACGTATCGTATAACACGTTTATGAGGAAAGGATTAATTAAATCAAGTTGGTCCCGGTGACGATAATTTATAATGCATTTAATATTAAATTGATTTTTATTAAGATTGGGGGTAAAATATAATTTTACAAATCTGCCCGATACGTAAACATCGATCCGTGCACGTATCAAGATACGTGAAAAATGCAAATGCTATGTTTAGAGTTATTCAATATTTATAGATATTGTAATGGTATATCATTGCGTACACAACACATTCAGAAAAAAGTAAAATAAAAAAATCCCGAACTTCGCGGAAAATTCACACTGGTTACAGGTAATAAATTCTATGCAGTTTCAAGTAGAGACTGCAAATGTCTTGTATAAGTGAAAACAATTTTGTTTCTTTCCGATACATTCTTACAAAGTCAATTGACGTACAAACAGTGTAAGATAGAATATTACTTTTTAAGAATATTTAACATGTCATATCTGCTCACGGCACAGATAATTTGAAAAATCAGGAAACAGTCAGTTTTCGTTTAACACAATATCGAGATAAGTATACCGTTCACATTTAAAATGGTATACTGTTGTGCCCATAAAAAATATCAAACAAATGGCCATTTTCTATCACATAAGATTTAAGATCTGTATGTTTTAACAGTTGATCGAATTGAAATACATCATTGCACATGGAACTTTCAAAACTCACTTTTAACAGGAGTACGCAATTGGAAGGACAACTCGGCCCGGAGACCAGTCGGACCGAGTCAACTCGGACCGTTTAAGAAGACAACTCGGATCGTATAAGAAGACAACTAGGACCGTCAATAAGACAACTCGCATCGTCTATAAGGACAACACAGACAAAGTATTAAAAGAGGATTTGAACTATGTAAATTATTATAAATTATTAAACGATAATTTTAGATTGCAACATCATTTCGGCATGTCACTGACTTTGCAAAAGAAATTTTAAAAATATTGTATTACGTGAATAATATTCTTTCTTATCTTTATCAATTTATAATATAACTTAAATGATGCAAAAAAATATTCTAGATTGAATTAACTTTATTTACTTTTGAATTCTTTATTATTTTAACGTGACGGTGTAGATTCTTTATAGTGATTCTACATTTTGAATAAAATCTTTAATAATTCAATAAACAAACTTTATTAATCAGTTAATAAAATTATTCATTTTTTTCATACTCAATAAATTTAATCAAAAGTAAAATAACAAAATACTGAACTCCGAGGAAAATCAACAATCAGTAATGTAAATTTAATTATTCTAATTAAACGGTGAAGAAAGTGATAATCCAATTACACAAGCTCATTACTGGTAGTTGAGGAATTAATCATAAAGACCGACTTACTCCAAAGGTTTGAACAGCTTGCTGTTCACATTCCTTTTAAGCTTACACAAACTATTAGCACCATAAATGCATTGAATTTGATAATGACTCTCATATTTCACAATGTCAGAGTCCTGCATAGAGTGTTCTCTACCAGTTAGACCTCGCCAAGAGGTTGTATGCTTTAACCAATGCAAAAGACTACAACACAGAACATGTAAAACAGACATCAGTAGGCTACTTTACCGACAGGCATCCAAAGATAAAGTCCAACTACAATTTACGTGTACGCAGTGTATACAGGTTCCAACAGCTGAAAGCATCCACCTATCTTTAACTATTTCCTACATGCACGATACGAGAGCTACAGACTTCGCAAAAGTTACAGACACCAGTACCCACACTACCTTACACAGTAGACAGTCATACATCATCCTTTGATATTACCAACAGACAGTGTATCAGTCTTCTGCATGAATTAGTTGAAGAGTAAGTATTTTGAACTATTAATTACATTTTGAATAGAATTTGACACTGCAGATCACTGATTTTAATAAACATTTTAATAGAATATTTAATAATTTTGGAAATAAGAAATGGTACGTTATCTGAATTGTTTTAAAATAATGTGCATTAATCTAAAATTATCGAAGAGATATCTTGATTCATACGAAGAATCTGCTGAAGAATATACTTATTCATTTCTTTTTATTATTACGCTAGATTATGCATAATAACTCCTGAAGAAGTGTGCACGTATTTATGAACCATCCGTTTCAGTACATTGTATAATTGACTTAGTAAGAACTTTAGTGTTTTATGAACTATTAATAAATAGTAAATTGACGGTCCGAGTTGTCTTCATATACGGTTCGAGTTGTCTTCATAGACGGTCCGAGTAGTCTTTTTTGGAGACGGTCCGAGTTGTCTCCGGGCCGACTTGTCTTGCACCCGGAAGTTATAACCTGCTAGATGATTTAGTATTTCAAATAGAAGCCAAAAATGCAGACTTCTTCAAATTTAAAATCTGTATTTTAGGTAACACTGACAGATATGTCATAACAAATCATATTTGCCGGACCTTCCAACACATATACATGATACATGATATAGCGCATTCAAAAGTATCTACAGTTCACTATATAATAAACCATTAAAAGAGAGCGAAAAATAACAGAGGGACAGTCAAACTCATAGATCGAAAATATACTGACAACGCCATGGCTAATGTATACACCATTTGATCAAAGATACTTCAATAACTATCAAACTGCTCTTATTAACGAAAGTGTTAGGATGTATATTTTTCATTAAATTTGATTGTAACAGACAACAATTTAGTATGATTTATCAACTAATGGACACACAGACTTACCTATAATTACATTTTATCAAAAATGCTATTGCTTTATTATCATGATTATTATAATCATAAATAAACTGTTTACAAAACTTTGAATTTTAAAATACTAATGCTTTTTACCACAGGAATAGATTACCTTAGCTGTATTTGACAAACTTTGATAAATTTTTATCCTATGTTCTTCAACTTTGTACTTTATTTGGCTTTTTAAAAATATTTATTTGAGCGTCAATGATAAGTCTGTTGTAGAGAAAACGCGCATTTGGCGCAAATACAACATTTCAAACCGGGTAACTATGAGGAGCTTATTTTTATTGTTATCTGAACGCATAATGCATTCCAAGCCATAACTATACATAATATATAGCTTATTTTGTTTATCAATTAACGTATCAAAATTGTTCAGCATAAAACGACTTACCAGGTCTAACAAAATCAGCAGGTTCAATGCACGACTCGTTATAGGTATTGGTATGTTGGTCCAATAAACACGAATAGTGTTCTGGTGACTTTTCAGTGCACACTTTATTAACCCTCATTTGTCTATGCAATTCCAATGGACATTTAAATTCATATGTAAAAACTCCATAAACAAAAAGCCAGAATAGATACAACTGCAAAAAAAAAAGGTAAAATTGTAAGATCACTTTTTATACCCATTAAAAATCGGTTTAAAGTAGATAAATGAAAGTGAATCTGCAAACCTATTACACAGTAAAGCATTAAGACTTAAGATTTCCAACAAATTCAAGGATGCTCTAACTATTTGTAGTTCTCTAGAAAAAAATTGTCAAATATTTCATATATGGTTTTAGAAAATAATAGTATTTGGTTAACAGTAAAATGATGAACTATAAATCGGTATGTGCATGTTACTATGGCGCTTTGCAACACATTTCAGGTAGCTCTAATTTGTAGTTTCCTACAAATATGCGGCAAAAATTTAAATATTAACATGTTATATATTAGACAAAATTGGTAAACATGGTAAACAGAAAGTCAATGGTAAATGGAGCCTTTGCATATAAAGACTCACAACAAATTTCAAGAATGTGTAGTTCCTCAGAAAATTGCGATGGCTGACATACGGACAAACAGACAGACTTGCAGACGAACATAAGACAAAGAGAGGTAAAATAGTATATCCCATGTTTTAGAATGGAGGCTAAATATACTATTGTGATCAAACCGATTTTTTTGGGGGTTCGTGTTTTCAGTGTTTAGTTGTCTTTGTTGTGTATTGTAGACTGTGATTGTCTTTTATTAGTTTTGTATATGTGCGATGCATTATCAGTTTGGTTTTTTTTTCCTTCGATTTGTAAATTTGAATATCTCTGAGGCATCTTTCAAGCCCTTGTGCAAAAAAATCATTCATGAATGATTGTTAAATAGTTATCTGTTAAAACGTGAAGTAACTGTTTTTGTATGTTTACTTATCTTTTAGGTTTGTCTAAAATAATCGCGGGTTTGTTAATTCTGGAAGTCTGTAATTATCATAATGATTAAAATATAACTCTATGGCATGCAAACGAGAGGCGAAAATAAACTTGTAACGCCATGGCTGAAAAAAGATGTTTGGACAAACAACAGTTCACAAAACACAACATTTTGTGACACAGTTTCAAGAACAAATATAATGAAACACTCAATATCAAATCAAAACAAAATTGCGGTAAATGAGATTATATCTAAATAAAGACAAAATAAGCTTTATCCAAAAAAAAAAAAAACATACTCAGATCGTAAATGAAGATATCATTTTTGTATGAAGCTGTTCCTATATTCGCAATAGTTGATAAACAAATTTAGTACTTGCATTAACTAATAACTCAATAGCAATATTTTGATGGATCTCCTTTTGAGCAATATTTCAAAGTGAAAATTTTCTCCTCAATTAGATACAACCATAAGTTGACTAAATAACCACTCAATAGTATTGATAAATATGCGAACATTAACAAGTTTTAAAAGTAAACATGGTGAAGATTAAAATACCAAGCACTTCCCGTCACTATTATACTGAAATAAACGTTTCGTTAAATGAATGAAAACCCAACAATTTACCTGGTTAATATTTAAACAAGGTTCAATTTTGAAAATAATATAGCTAAATTTGAGAAAGGAAAAAAAATATATGTTGTTTTTTCAATACGCTTATGACTTGTACAAATATAAAACTGTTAACATGATAAAGATGATCACTGAATTAGTTATAGAAAACGACGATAGCCAATGCAGTAAATGTTTAAAACGCCAAATTCATTTATATATAAATCATCCGTGGTGCAAGGTTTAAAATGAAAAGAAGATATCAAATGCGGCAATCTAAAACAACAATCTGAAAAACGTAAACACCATGACCAACAAATTAATCAGACAAAAACCTACATAGTATTACACAGCAAACAGTTATTTTGTTATTTAACACGAAACACCATCACAAAATCAGAATTTGGTGAACACAAGACCTTCCAAAGAATAAAAAAATGTACAAATTAGGGAGGGAATTATGTTGTAATCAAAATTAGATGTATTTCAGTTAAAAATTCCTAGCTAGTAATTTATTTCATTTTGTTGTTTTGTTTGCAAATATAAAATAACTTACACTCATGGTGAAGAAAATGGTTTTCCGAATGCATCCGACAAAATCTATCTATGAAAGAATATTAATTTAATTTGTTTAAAACGTATACATAGTATACCAACAACGAAGAGAGCTATATTTACTGTGTGCACTCCTAGTATTTGAACTTTCAACGTATTCATTAAAAGTAAAATAGTATTCTACATTTAAACACTGTACAATCAAGCGATTTGAATTATTCATTTAAAAAAAGACTTTTATAAGCAGAAACTAGATCTCCCTTATAATACAGTAACTTTAATCGGCAAAGTTTAATTATCTCTACAAATCAAACGATACGAAATTAAAATTCACGGTACAATAGCCTATTTGTACTGATATAAAGTATCCATCGGGTTAAAATTTGGAATTCTCAAGTCAAAAAGAAAAGTGAAACTTAACCGCAAATGTTATCAAAACCAAATAAAAAAGATTTCATTAATATTTTGCAGCGGTGGAAAAAAGGTACATAGAATGTTTGTACAAGATCAGGGTGATATATTCCTAATTACAAAGTTAAAGCAATAGTAATGTAACCAATGTTTATATCCCATACATGCATTTATTAAAAACAAAATCAAGGTAACAAAACAAATAATGTTTGAAGAGCATATGTCTTTCTACAGAATCAATGTACATCTTCAAAATGGCTTTCTCAAGCAATATGGACTAGAATATAAACTTATTTTGTTGATATGATTCAACTTTTTCTCCTTTGGCTGTTTAAATTTTCTTTCTATCTTCTATTGATTTTGCCTAAAGCGGAAAAAACTTGTCAGCTAACTTAAAGACAATTACTTCTAAGTGTCTTCCAAAAGCTAAGTTATATTTCTGCATGCATGTATGTATGTAGATTTTATACCGCCTATTCTTTTTATCGATGTAGAGGATATATTGCTGATCCTGTTTTGCTATAAACATATAGAAAGATATAATAAATATATAATTCAATACATTTATGCAATACCTCTTTCAGGTAAGTAGGTGCTTTTAAAGTTTGTATAAGCTTTACCTATTTAGATTGGACTAATGATTTGAGTTATCTGAAATTTATCTGAGAGCTTGTCGTGCAGTCGTTATGAATGCGTGTATATATTATTATTCATGTTAAAATGCCCGTAATTGCTTTATACGATTAAGTTGACTTTTCTTCTCCTTCCTCATGGCTCAACAAACGGCCATTGCAAGTTACTCTCTTGTGCGGATATCTATTAAAAACGGCAAATAGATAAATAGTCGATAAGTTTAAAGACAATAATAATGCTCAATTTGATAAATTCATTACAAACAAAGCTGAGAGCGTAATTTAACAGATTGTAATCCATCAAAATAAACATTGTTAAACACTCGAAATCAAACACATTAACACTGTGTTATCTAAAAGCTGATGGCTATATGCAGTAAAACAGGTGTTTTACAGAAATAAAATTTCGAACTAAAAGATGGTAAGAAATTTGGTAATATTATACTAATTGATATATATTTTTGCCTCAGTACATTTGTTTTCTTTATACTGTGAGAGTACAATACTATGATTGACTAGTCCATTACTTTTTATGTTTTATTTTAAATTCAAAATGTGTGTCTGACAGTATTGAAAACAGAAAGTTTAAAGACTGAAACAGAAATGCTCCGTGTTGTAAGACTTACTTCGACCTATAACTGTTTACTTTTACATATTTTGACTTGGATGGGAGATGTCTTATTGGCGCTCATATCACATCCTCTTATTTCTTATTAGTTATATTTCTACTTGAATTTATGTAGATTGTATACTGCTGATTCGTTAGCATCAATGTAGAGCATTTATTGCTAATCATGTTTTGCTATAAACAGTTTTATCTATCTTTTATATAGAAGACAAAAACAAAACATTAACCAAAAATCTTCAAAACTATAACCCTATGCTGTTTTTTTTTTTTTTTTTATTTTGATGCACATTTTGACGGCCATGTTTGTTGACTGACCAGGAAAAAAGACAGACTTGATGCTAGACATTATAAAGATTATGCACACACAGTTTGAGTGAAATAGAGAAGATCTTTGGGAAAAAACGGCCGACGGTTTATGTTGTTTTAACGCATTTCTGTTTATAGAGTACAAGTAGGTCAAAAGTTTCAGTCATTTTGGCGTTCATGTAGATTCTTTTTATGCTGTTCAGGGCAGTTTTAGTATATCTTTTGCATTCTGTACATTTTATCCTGACAAATTTCTGTTCGTTGAAATTGAGTCAGCAGTTTCAGATGAACTATCATTAAAACAGTGTACGATAGGATAACACATTTAAAGGAATTTATTTGCGTTTAAACTGTACCAAAATTACCTACAACAAATAAAAGTCCAAATAACCTGTATGCTATGTTTGCGAGTGACTTGGCCCAGTTAATACACTAATAATTCCCTTTTATGCGTATAATCCTTATTATTCGTTAAAAAATGGAAATAAGGAATTTCGACACCCTAACCTCGATCACGCGTAAATTGTATATTTGTCATTGAATTGACCAGGTGCATGTTTTGATCAATGCCAAACATGTACTCCGTTGAATTTGCTATCGGAAAAAAATGATCTTCAAAAATATCTTATTATCATTTAAATGAATGTTTTGAGTTTATCTTTAATTTAACGATGAACTCAAAGTGAAGCTATATAATTTTTACTTATATGACTTTTTGTCTTATTATCGCCACCGTTTTGTTTACATTTGATAAACATACTAGTTCCGTCAGCTTCGTTTATCGAAAATGAACAACTTCAAGAGCTACTACCGGAAGTCCTCTCATTCAATCATATAAACGTATTCCCTTATATGTAAATCATATACAAATTATACTATCAAAAACATAATCAGCATTCTATGGGGATATGCTACTGCTGAGAAATAAGAAGTTGATAACTAGATACATTAGATTATCAAGTTTGTCACACATTTTGAAGACTCTTATCTGTGTTCATATCTATAACCACAAAGAAATATGAAGAAGACCTTTTCTTCTATGTAGTGTCTCTTATTTCAAATTCACTGTTATATAATGATATAAGAGATGTACATGTAAGCATTCACCGAAATAGTCATTTTAAATGACAAAACATAACCAATGTATTTAAAAGAGAAATGTAAGAACCTTATAAGTTGCTTTACTTTATGACTTTCAGAAGGTTTTGTTTTATTCCGTGGTATATATTTTGATAAGTACAAAAATATTTCGACCAAAAGTCATTATGCCAACTAGTGTATCAATTGAAGCATCCAAATGTGTGACAAAATTAACTTGTTATGTTCATATCTTACATTCTATATCTAAATAGAGTCTGGATATAATGAAACGCTTATTATTATTCTTCGGAGTCATAATAATTTCCAACATTTATGAACCTTTTTATTCGTTATAAAGAAAATTAGTGTTATCCACCACCTGTTTTAAAACGGCATTTTCAGAAATTTTGACGGACGCCATCATGAGTTGTTTCGCGGTAATAGAATATCTGTTTCACATACCACCAGGAGCTGTTACAAATATTGTAGATACAATCCTTGAGTGCACAATCACTGATAGAAACTTATGACAAAATTTGTATATGACTGGTTCCGAATGGTGAGCATGATTTGCCAATTCTTCGGAAGCAAATCTGTTTATTTTAAGTTAGCAGACTTATGTTTGGTTTTCATCGTTTGCCTTTTTGGCTTATGTGGACTACTAAATTTGATTGTTCC
This sequence comes from Mytilus coruscus, assembly GCA_017311375.1. Classification (NCBI taxonomy): domain Eukaryota; kingdom Metazoa; phylum Mollusca; class Bivalvia; order Mytilida; family Mytilidae; genus Mytilus; species Mytilus coruscus. Next base: position 87,918,007 of record CM029597.1, on the reverse strand, counting down.
ATTCGATATATTCCACTTCTCTCTATGTACAAACAATAAGCAACATAAGTGGTAATAATTACACAAAATATTCATAAACAGTACACGCAAAACTAAATTGAGATGTTGCGTATGATGTCAATCTTAAAAACATCAATTTATGTAAATCGACCATATATTGTTGTATACGTTTCAAATGCCGTTCATCATCGTACTTTTATTTTACTTTAAAAGTTTTTATCTTTTTATTTGAGTGTCATTGATGAGTTTTATTTAAGGCGAAACGCAAATCTGTCGGATAGAATTTTCATTCTGGAATTTATGTTGAGGTAATATTCATGCGAATTACCGTGTGTTCAATACATTCATATAAATTACCATCTGTTGCATACATTCTTATGAATAACTGTGTGTTGCACACATTCTTATGAATCGCCGTCTGTTGCATGCATTTATATGTATCACACAACAATTTGTGTGACTATGTAAACATGTGTTGAAAATGTAATAAGTATCCAATTCACTACATTGATGCATTACCTTACTCAGGTAATTAAGTGCTTTTACAGTTTGTATAATGTTTGAAAATTTATTTTAAACTATTGATTTGATTTATCCTACATTTTATAAGTATTGACTGCATATTGATTCATTTATCAAGCAGTCTGATAAAGACATGAATTATCACATACTTATTAAAATCCTTTGATAAATGAAGAAATTATTAAGGAACAATGTTTCTACTCCCATTTTTGGACAGATGATACATTTGATATATTTACATACTGTTAACGTTACAGGCTTTGTGTTTTTGTTTTGTTTTGGTTTGTTTCATTTTTTTTTTTTTTGAAAAGAGGGGGTTTGCTAGTTTTACCGATCAGTACACAACTTGTTTTACGGATCAGTACACAACTTGTTTTACGGATCAGTACACAACAGGCGAACACTGATACGCATTCATTCCTATTTTATGGATACATTTTGTAAACTTAAAATTGCAGATCGGAATGTAAAATTGCTCACGGTAAATTTATCCCTTAATCACGATTAAACACCCATTTTCTTCGGGAAAGGAGTGTACCAAGTAAGAAAAATTAGCTGTTTTACATTCGTTCTGACTTTGTCCAGTGGTTCGTTTTATGTGAACATCCCTTTTGTATACACTTTGGAATTATTGATTGATTGTTGGTTGCTCAACGTCCAGTGGAACATTTTACACTTTTGTTTGATATTTTCGTAATGTTCAAGGCACTTGTGAAATTTCATAATGGTTGTCTAATGTTGTTGAGAACACGCTCTTCGTCAATTTTTTATTTCATTTTCATTGAAAAGCATTGTTACGATATTAATTACTCTGGTTTTCTACCTTTTTTAATTCTAAGCATATCAATGAGATTGAATCTCAAATATCATTGATATTATTTCTCAAATTTATTTTTGGTATGATTTCATAATGCAGTCAGTTGGACAGGTTATAACAATTGAACTCTTCTTGAGATAACACATCAATACTACATGATGTATTATTAACAAATCATATTCATAACTCTTCAATTACCGTATTTTAGAAAATTATTAATGTTATTTAAAGTTTGTAAACATGCTTATTTTTTAATGACACTGTAGACGTTCAAATCGACGAACATGCATCCTGTTAATACGTATAAGAAAAAGTGAAAGAATAATCTTATTCAAAATTTCTCACAATATAGTGAACTTTTGAATCAAGCGTCCTGTTTAGAATCTTTCAAAGATGGCGAATTGGGATGCTGGTGGTAGGATGTTTTGAGGATTACAAATTTTGCTAACAGGTTTTCGTTTGTACAATTTTTATATTGGCCAGCTGTAAATTTACTAATGTTGCGACATTTCAAAGTGACCATATCCTGTAAGAACCAATTACGGGACTTGACGATCTGAAAAGTCTGAATATTGTTTTATTTGTATCAACCTATTTTTAATATTGTGATATTTTTTCTAACAAATCCTTAACCTTTTAACTTGTCATAACTGAATTCTAACGTCCAGAATTTCATGAATTTATTATTTTCGTAACAAATTATTACTTTTCTAAATTGGTTTCACAGGATCTTACCCGTCGAAATATGTCTAGATATGTCTTAAACTGTGTGATACATTTTATCATCTAGGTATTTATGAAAAGAATGTTTACTTTTTAATATCGGCCATATTGGGTAAAACTATCATTAGATCACTACAAATTAATAATCCTGAATTTTACGTAATTTATATCTTTTAAGGTTTGGGGAGGCATGCGTTTAATCTTTGGACTTCACGGTTTAAACAAAATAAACTATTATTTTCATTATCATATTGGAACAAGATTTTTATTATTCAACGTTCGAATATTTTATTAACATGTTTAATAATTATCATTGGGTACACATTTTTTTTCCTTTTCAGTTCGAAGTTGTTTTTTCTGATATCTCAACATGTTCAAGTTTCAATATCCATTAGGTTTCTTGTCTTTTGTATACTAGCGTTCCTGAAAAGGTAATGCAGAATGATGCTGCGGATGCACTTACATAATAAATAGGTGTACGTTAATTATACAAACGTGCAACATAAGATAAAGAACAAATGTTCCTCCTTTGCTCATCTGGTACACCGGTGTTGATAAGATATAATAAAGCTTACTGTACTCTATATATCAAATCTGTAAGATTTGTAAAAAAGAGGCGAAGGATATCAAAGGGACAATCAAACAACGTATTTAAAAATTTGAAAACCATATTGACTGAGTGGATAGATATTGTTCTAATGGGGTATGTTATATAATTTGTATGTTTAAACGAATAAATTTATAGCTAATACACTTAAACACATTTCAATTATGTAAGATATCTCTTTAAATAAGACGATATTGTGGCTTTTTCAAACTATTTATAGAATTATCCGATCATAACATTATCTGATCCTGTAAGTACATTAGTTGAATATTTATTTTCGAGTGGAAAAACTATAATGACATGGTTATTTATTGCCTTTACATGTCATATTATGCAACGATTACTATACAATTAGACCCCTCTGCAAATTGTATATAGAACAACAGTATATCCTACACACAATCTTTTGAAAGGAGAAAATAAGTTGGAAGTAGAAACTGTTTCAAAATGGTTAAATTAACATTTTGATAATTATAATATGTAATTGGATTGATGTCATTATAGGTAGGTAAGAGCTAACTTTATAAACCATGGTTAGTCATTTTAAATGATTTCTAGCATTTGTAGAACCACCAGATCAGAATAATGTGCGCCTTTTTGATAAATATACTTTTACAAAATTAATCTCATTTTCTGCAGAAGTATAGCAGCAAACAAACTAGATTTCATTTCCGTTGTAGCATGGATTTGCAAGGGATGTTCAAAATGATATAAAAGAAATAAAATCAAAGCTATATTAAAACATGGATATTAGCATGATTAAACGAAGCCTATATTTTCATTTACTTGTCGTTTGTTCAACTTTGTTTATCAAATTGTTTTACGAAACTGAATTATAATGTACTTCAAGCATGTTTATACTTAAAAAAAATATGTATGTATAAAACTTTTGCACATGAAATTTCAAATGCAATACATTTAAGGTATAAATGAATTGGCAAAGAATGATCTCATTTATATACTCTAAAATTAATTTAAAGTTATCGCAAATCATTTCGGGTCGTTTCGGCTGATACAGCAACCAACAATTGAGGTTGTGTCTGTATGAAGTAAATACTACATAATTTGATTATCAATTATCATACATTCGAGGGCGAGCACTTCACCTGTAGTCAAGTTTCAGACAAGCATAGTATTACCACATTTTAGCGTGATTTTTTTCTGAACATTCGAAAGTGGTTTTAACAAAACACAGTCTCATTGCAGAAGTTCACAATGGGATATTCCTCTTGTAATTATCTTTTGTAGGAGACATAATGTAAATGTTAAAGTATATGATATGTTCTTTAGGGTTATGTCCTATTGGATACTATTCCTGTATTATATATGATGGGTGTTGTCGCTATGGATACAGTTGTACTAGTTATTCGACTTGTTACAAATACTACTCCTATTACTACTACTACTACTACTACAACTATTACGATCAAATACAGGAAGCAACGATGACTCGTTAAACGTCGGGTAATAAAATTATTATGTATATTTCTTGTGTTTAAAGATAATAATAACTTAAAATGAAACACATAAACTGGTTACTGTCTCATAAATATGTTCGTTGCTTAGATATCGATAACGTCACTCTATGGTTAAAAATCTCAAAAAGGCCCATAGCATGCATTTGATGTACAGTACAGTGACAGAATAATATTGCAGGATCTTGCACGTGCAACTCATATTCTATAAAGTAAAATAGTCATGCAATCATACAAATAATTGTTATGAAGTCAACGTTAAACGACCGGTAACCAAGCCGTCCTTAAAGTTAAAAAATTATCTATGTCGCGCAGGTAATATGTGAGAACATATGATTAAATTACTGGAAATCTGATCTATTAATCTGGTTGTATTTGTATGATTTGGTAACTGTAACACCATTTTTTATTTGTATTACGAGGCAAATGAATACGTTCTTGATCAGTTTTGATTAACTCATCAATATAGTTAAAACGTGTTGTTGTCGGGATCAGACTGTGTCAAATATAGTCAGGACAGGTGATACACAGATAACATTACAAATCCTTGATAATGAATTGTACAACTTCAATGAATATCTAAGCAGGTGATAGTGGCATAGGAACCACAAAGAAACCGAAATATAGTTATCCTCTATTAGGTAATTTGTTTATACCAATTAAAGTTCATGTATCATAAGACGCAGAGTGTTGAAATGGAACGTAGAAATAAATTATATAAATTTGGCGAAAATCATTTGGGAAATGAATGGATTAAAATTGCTAATAGAACATTATGTAAAATTACAGAAAACAATCAATTCCCAATTCAAATGTAAATAAAACAAGATTTGCCAATAAAACTGACAAAATCAAACATTTCAATCCAACGGAACGACTAAAGAACAAGTGTCATATTTCTGACTTCATACAGGTATTTTCCAAAGAAAATGTCGGATTAAACACAATTTTATAGCTACCTAAATCTCCCACCTGTTTGATAATTATTGAAAGTTCCGTTATACAAGATATTTGTACTAACTTTATTTCGGTTTTGTTTCTTTTTTTTGTTGTTTTGTCGTTAATATTAATTTATTGATTGGGAAATTACCTGTAGAATGTGTCATATTTTAGGGCCATTGTCGGCGGATGTATAGGTGGCTTTGTTGGTCTAGTCATCTTAATCTGTTGCATTGCTAGCTGTTGTTCTGGTAAGTATATTTTATGGAATCTTGAACAAAACAAAATGACAACAAGTTATGAAACATATAAACGATGTTCATCAACTACGTAACGGTGTTGTTCTTTGTTAGTATGTATCTGGTATTCGATTAGTTATCATGTGGACTTGTAAATATATATTCAAATATTCAAATCCCGCTAACTAAATACAACCAGTTAAAATTGTCATTGAAAATCCATCAATAATATTTGACAGATAGCCAAGTATAACACCATGTATCCTATTGGGATTTCGTCAAGCGAGGAGGTGACCGGTAAATATTTTCAATTAAAATCTAGGAGGTAAAGAAACAACCATTCAAAATTCAAGATCAGTCGTTTTTGACGATGATCAGAAGATATGGAAAATAAATGTATCTGTATAAAGATATAAAACTAATTTATATTTCAAACTAGTCAATAAGCATTAGTTTGAAATGTGTATTAAAAGCATATTTGTAAATACGACATTAAGGTAGCAGAAACGTTCTTCACAAATATCAAAAGAAATCAGAATAATGTTATCTTTATATGTATTTGTGAATATGTATCTAAATGTGTTTTCTATCTTTCTGTATTTGTTTGTAATTTCTTTTAGGAAAAAAGGAAAAGTCGAATCAATTAATATACAAACAAGAGAGCAAAATAGAAACACATCAACAGCAATTGACCAACAGCAAATCGGAAGTAGACATGGTAATCTGCAATCAATGGCACTGCCAGGCACCTACGAATCTGTATACCCTCCACGGTCATACCATATCTAGACATTTATTTTTTTTAATTTGTAACTTAGTTGTTGTACTTTATGATTGGAAAAGAATTATACATATATTGGTTACCAAAATTTTAAAATAGAGTACAATATTATGAACACACATTCAAAACGAATTCACGACAAACTCTCATTTCCTTAATATAGTTAGAGATGTGCATAAGTTAAGACAACATCACCATAGCATAACTTGTTGTTCGCCAGACTTCAATATTTTCTTATGCAATAAATACATGTATCAGAAATGAGCTCTTCTTGTGAGTGTTGCATACTTTCTTTGGAACACGTATTAAAATTCGTAAAAATAATAATTTTTCTAAATGATCGGCTATAATACATTATGTCTCATTCTAAGTCTTTATATAGTACAGTTATCCGCAAAGGCACGAGGTCAATCAGCCAAACATAAATATACATCAATCTACAAAACATGAAATATAACATCATTACTAAGCATCCTTTTAAAATAACTTTCACTTTCACACACGCACGAAAAAATATGTCTAGATGAAGACTGGTTGGTGGGGCGAAATACAAACAAGTCAGTTTTATGGAATATGATACGTAGAGTTAGTGAGTACTTAGAAAAATTACATTTTAACTTTATTAAATTTATATGAAACGACCAACACGTAAAATGGAGTCAAATCATACGATACCTAGGACACTTGTATATTTCGGAGAATTGCACATGTAATGTTACAAATTACATCCTATTCAAATCATTAACAGGTATCCTAAACACGTGTTGATGTAAACAAACACAAAAGTTTTATCAAAATAAATACATATTACTATACATGTATATACGAATCAAAGAAGAACTCGCTATATGATGGTATAAAGAATATAAATAGAGAATAAAATACCAGTCTCCAAATCACTGCACATATTCACTAACGAATCTGGAACCTGCGGTATTTCAGGTACTAGTACTCCGGAAGGGTGTGAATGTGCTGATTTAACAGTTGACTGCCTTCTTGTTACTCCTACTAAGCGACCATTCGATTATAAATCACATTCGGATATGTAGGAATCTAGAGGACGGGCTACGAAAATTAAAATATATCTGTGACCCATGTATTCCATAGCGATGATTTTGTTGGTAAAATAGTTGAACGTATGACCTAAACCTGACCATAACGAACCTTTGTTCAATAAATTAATTAGAAGCAATGTCATTCTATCGAGCAGATAGTTATTTAATACACAGTCTGGCATAATGTTTCATCATTTAAACATTATAAGTTGCTGTATGAATAAAGAATAAAACAAGTATTTACAATAATTATGAACTCCAAGGTAAATTTAGAAAGGTGGTAATCCATAAAACCTGTCATTACATATGCTGGACCATATCAACCAACGTAATGAATATAGAACAACTGTCATATTTTGAATTTATGCATGGATTTTCCGATCAGACATAATGGGTTAACGTGACACTAATTGGGATTGTTAATGGACAGTACTTTTTATAAAAAGTTAAATGGGTCAAATTAAATTCAAAGAAGAACATCAAGGACTCAAAATCTGACTGGATTTAAATAAATGGTAGGCCTCAATAAACATTTGATAAACTAATCTTGTTTAGACTGAGGTGATTATAACTCATCGTCTATTGGTAAAAATGCCAAATGACCACTTTATACCTTCAGTTTCTTATATAGTTTGGCTGCTGTCTCAAATATTCATAAAATAAAGTAAAAGCTTACGCCTTATCCCGATTATTTCTGTCCGTTTTGTAAATCACGTACTATAAAAGAGGGCGAAAGATACCAGAGGGACATTCAAACTCATAGATCGAAAATTAATTGACAACGCCATGGCTAAAAAGAAAAGACCAATAGACAACTAATAGTACACATGACACAACATAGAAAACTAAAGACAAAGCAATACGAAACCAATCAAGAACTGGGGATGATCTGAGGTGCGTCGAAAGAGTAAGCAGATCCTGCTCCACATATGGCACCCTTCGTGTTGCTCATGATATTAAAACCCGGTAAATAGTCTTATTTTGTAGATCACTTTCGTGAAAGGGGAACGGGATTGTAGTTAAGACTTAAAACATATCCGATATCATCTGTGAAACGGATATTTCATAACGGTCAACCAGCTTGTGATGGTATCCGTAAATTTTACGAAGGATAAGTTTGATAATGAAACCATATTGACTAAGTTAATGCAGATCGTTTTAAAGGGGCAGTTGATATAATCTCTAAGATTTAATGAACAAGTTAACTACAACTACACTCAAACACTTTTCAATTATGTAAAATATCTTGTCAACTAAGACGTGTTTATGGCTTTTTATAACTATTTATCAAATGATAAGTGTATAACTTTTGTCCGATTATATGACACATTTTTAAGACATGAGATGAATGGTCTCCTCGAATTTAAAAAACAATGACATGGTTATTTATTGCCTTTTCATATCATATGATGCAACGATTGCAATACAATTAGACCCCTCTGAAAAATTGTATATCTTCTTGAGTATGTAATAGAACACAGTTTCTCTTTAACACTGTAAATGGAGAAAAGAAGGAATAAGCTGGGAATAGGAATCGTTTTAGAATTGCTCAATTAACAACTTTAATGATTAGCATATGTGATTTGATTGTCTTTATTATGGGTAGGTATAATTTAGCTACATAAATCATCATTATAGTCGATCAACGAATTCATAAGATTATTGCACGTGTCATACCAGATACCTATGTGCATTTAATGTGTGCTTAATTTATTTTTAGAAACTAGTACAATTCCGTTTTTTGCAGATTGTTCAATCTTAATTAGTACAGTTCACAGGAAAATATCTTTAATCCTAATCACAGAAATTTGATCATTCCGATTTATGATATATTTCCGCATATATACCGGCGGAAGTAAGATTATTATTTGTCAATTGAAAAGCCAATACAATGTATACAAAAAATAACAAGAAATGTGGTTACATTCAATGAAACATTTAATGCTAAAATACAATCTTTTATTCTATTTTATATTTTTAACGTATTTCACTTTTACACCATATTCGATGGAGGGTCATGATGAGGTTTATAGGAGTAATGGAAGAAGGGGTGAAAAAAACTTGTTTGAGAGAATCATGATCCGACCTCATCAGCCGATAAAAAAATGACTAATCAGTAATTTTTAAAGGATTTCAGTATTCTAAAAATGACGTGTTGAAGTCACAAAAATGGAAAATAACTCTTGCACTTTTTGTTTACATGAAAGACGTAATGAATGTAAAACTTGTACTTTAGGCTCACACCCTACAGGATATTATGACTGTGTTGGATATGATTGGTGTTGTCCTGCTGGTTACAGTTGTGCTGGATACCCAACGTGTTACAGTAACTATAGTTACTACAGCTATGATGATTCATCCTCATAGCTCGTCCACTTGGTAAGTAACTTAATCTTTTGCAAAATAGAAATACAGAATATCATATGGCTTTTCTATATAACATCATATCGTATCAACCCGAGACACCAATATAATCACAAGAGTTCTGCTCGAGGGATTATATTGGTTGAGGATTGATATAGTGTGTGATATTGAAAAGCCATATGATATACACGTTATTATATACATCTAGTAGATGTTTTCACGTGACGTAGTGACATAACGTTATACAGAATATAGATTTGATTAAGCCTTTGCAACCATGAATGATATCGATAACGTGATACAGATTAGGGTGTGATAAAGTCCTTGTTATCGTGGCTGATATCGATATCATCACTGATTGCTGATACAACACGATTGTCATTATTACACATACAATTTATCTGTATTCACTATTAAGTTTTTAACAAAGAGTCGATGTAGTTATATTTAGTATCAAGTAGAATATATCTTACGAGCTTGTAAATGCATATTTGTTTTCTATCAGGATTGATCATCTTTAAAATGTGTTCAAATTCTGTTATCGATGATATTACTAATAATTTGTTTATTATTTATGTCGTTGGTCTACCCGATACAACTTTTTCAGTGGTAATGTTCAAATAGCAATCAACACTGTAGGGCCAGTATCGGTAATCAGGTTCTCTGCGTATTGAAACGAACAGGGAACTAAATGGACCATCACGGGTTCAGGTAACGCTATGTTAATCAAGTTCTCTTTGTAATGGTATTGTTAAATATTAGTTCCAAGTAAGAATGTTGAAGCACACAAGCACCAAATCTTTAAATTTGTCTAGCAGTTTATATCTTTATACAGAAAAATAACGATATGTACAGTTGGGAAAGACAATTTTTTGTCCCTATTTTCGTTAATTCAACTTCTATTCATCTTAATAAAGACGTTATAAATGCATATATGACAAGGACGTTGTAAAGTGTAAATTATTTGAAAACACTGTAAGAACAATACAGTTGTTAATAGTATGCATTTTACCACAATAAAGAGAATATTCGTCGTTCAAAAACGTAATGCTGTCCAAACCCAAACCAATCAAACATCCAGGTATATCTACGACAAATAAACAAATAGGATGCGTTTAACACAGAAAACAAATAATTTCAAACGAACAGCATTACAGGGAATCTAACAGACCAACAGCAGTACGGGTAATGATTTGCGTTTTAAAGATGAAAATGTACAACAATCTTTTTTTTATATATATATTTATATATTACTGTTAAATGTCGCCGTATTTGAAAGCAATATACATTGTTTGTAGGACGATCGTTGGAGCTTCAATAGGTGGTGTTGTTGCTTTTGTATTCTTGTGTAGTTACCTTGCTAATTATTGCAAAGACCATGGTAAGCTTTATTTTTTACAAACTGAATTTAGGAACAATAAAGAATTCTGCCTAAGGATAACCATAAAGTGTACAGTATCAATTATTTGTTCAACGATGTTCCCCTCTTAATAATATGTCGGGGATATTATTGTCTCGTTGTTTATTTTGATTTGTTTTATTTTATGGTTGACGAATATTTTTTTAAGTAAACAATCCACTGGAAGATTTGCAGGATGAGTAAAAAAAACTTTAATCTTCTTGGTGTATTCTTAAAGGAGACAGATAAAACAACTTTACACCCTTTTGCATCATTTGTTTTGGTGGCAGGCGAAGATGCACAAGATATGTATTAATCCCAGAATACTGTGAAAAATGGAACTTGTTAATTAGAAATTAACAACGTACGGTTTTAACCTGTAAACGAGTTAGTTATGTCAGCCTATTAATTACACAGAAAGTACTTATAGTAGCTAATCAACACAATTATTTTCAAATATAAATTGAATTGATTATCGGAGTCTCTCTAGCCGATAAAGATCTTCGTTGAACATATATGATTATTTTTTCAGGAAAAACAGGACAAGTCCAATCAATTGACTTGACAAGAGAGCACTATGGAAATACGCATACAGGAATTGGACAACAACAGATCGGAAGCGAGCATGCAAATATGCAACCGCTATCACTTCCGGGTTCCTACGAATCTGCCTACCTCCGAAATCAAATACATAAGAAATTAAAATATCTAATAAAATATCGTTTGTTTTCATTTACAATGTAGAATGCATGGCCTTAAGCAATGCAAATAATTTTACATAACGATATTTGTACATTTTGTATTTCGTAAAGTGTGCTAAAATTATTTTATTGTGAACAAAAGACAAACTTCATCCGTTCGAAGCGTCTTTCTGTGTTTACCTTCATCTAGAACACTCGAAATCGAATATGTGCCACTTCTTCACATTCGTTCCGCTGTTTGCTATAGTCGATAGTTTGCTTTTGTCAGGTTTAATGGACTTTCATTGTTTCAATTCATCTTTACGGGTTTTTTTTACTGAATAAGATAAAATTGAGAATGGAAATTGGGAATATGTCAAAAGAGAACAACCCGACCAAAGAGCAGATAACAGCCGAAGGCCACCAATGGGTCTTCAACACAGTGAGATAATCCCACACTCGGAGGTGGGCTTAAACTGACCCCTAAATAAAAATGTGTACTAGTTCAGTTAAAATGGACGTCATACTAAACTCCAAAACAATTACTGTGCGTATTGCTATGTGTTTCTTTATTCTACATTGGCTAGAGGTATATGGGGAGGGTTGAGATCTCACAAAACATGTTTACCCTGCCGCATTTTAGCGCCTTTCCCAAGTCAGGAGCCTCTGGCCTTTGTTAGTCTAGTTTGTTTTTAATTTTAGTTCATTTATATGTTTTGGAGTTTAGTGTGACGTCCATTTTCGTTGAACTAGCACACAATTTTAGTTAGGGGCCAGCTGAGGACCACCTCCGGGTGCGGGATTTTCTCGCTGCATTGAAGACCCATTGGTGGCCTTCGGCTGTTGTCTGCTCTTTGGTCGGGTTGTTGTCTCTTTGACATATTCCCATTTCCATTCTCAATTTTAAATGAACAAAATTAAAAAAAAAAAAAAACACACAAGACTTATAAAGGCCAGAGGCTCCTGACTTGGGACAGGCTCATAAATGCGGCGGGGTTAAACATGTTTTGTGAGATCTCAACTCTCCTCCTATAACTCTAGCCAATGTAGAGTAAACAGACACACAGATATATGCACAGTAAAACTCAGGTTAAAAGAGGTCCGAGTCCGATGTCAGAATAGGTAACAAAATATATTTAGTTCCATCTTGTTTGTGTTGATGTGTCCTACAAGTAATGGTAAGCTTTTATATTTATTACGATTTTAATTTTATTTTACCAAAATGGCTAAAATATGTACATCTATGTATTAATAGTTTGATACATAAAAGCAACAGTAGTATACCACTGTCCAATAGTCATAAATCGATTAAGCTAAAACAAATCCGAGTCACATGTGATAGTGTTAAAATAAGCAAGATGACAAATTGAACTAAATGAAAATAACATTATCAATTTCGGGCGTCCAAAGCGAATTGAATGCAACGCAAACATTTAAAAGCCAGGATTGCATAAACCATCAACACGTTTAAAACCATCATGACCATACGACCAAACGGAACCAAACAAATAGCAAAATTCTTCAAAAGTCAAATTTTAATTTATTAGCGGACAATTTAAGTAAAATATGTTATAAATCAAGCCAATGCACTGATTACTGGGTTTTCTATACTCTTGGATATTAATAGTCCACTAGAAGTGCTATCAACGCAGTGTCTGTTAAAGAAAATTACACGTTTATTAATTTTGTGTCTTTAAAGCGCTTCTCTGGATTTTACGTTATCAGGAAAGATCACATGAAAACTTTAGAAAACTTAGAATATGTAACAGATTCTAGAGCCAAGCATAAGACCAGAGGGAACCTAACTTAATATAATCTAAGGTCAATTTTGCTTGAACGCGATTGAACCTTAGTTTCCTAATAATTTCTTTAATTATCAAGGGTAAATTGGACAAATGTGTGTTATATATTACGCCAGTACGTGAGCCAGAATGTTTCTTTTGCCATCCATTTGGAATGTGATATCATGTTTTAGTGCCTTTTTGATATATTCTATTATTATTTTTTTCTTTTTGGAATGGGTTTATTTTTTATTTTGTATTTTGACAAAATACATATATTAATGTTATATGTTATAATTAGGACAATTAGTTCATTGTGACATCGGTAAAGTCAAGACAAATACAAATAGTTAATCTTTGAATCATTTGACAAACTTGTGAATAAATGGTAAAGGTAAAAACAAAAAAAAAAAAAAAAAAAAAAAAAAAAAAAAAAAAAAAAAAAAAACAGGCAGTTTAGATTGGGAGGATATGAGTATTACTTAAAAGTCTACTTGTATAATCATTCTATTAGTTGGAGCCATAGGTTCCAGCAAGAGTACGCTCTTATCAATGCTTTATTTGTATAAAATATTATATATTTTTCAATTAATAATAGTTTTCCTTAAGATAACTTGTTAAAGCCACACTATTTACTTGTCCGATTTGCATTTATGTTCTGCATATATATAATATTTAATTGGCAATAATATGACGTTTCTTCTTCAGTTTGTTATGCCCTACTAAGGGCATTATGTTTTTGGTCTGTGCGTCCGTTCGTTCGTTCGTTTGTTCGTCCGTTCGCCCGTCCGTCCGTCTGTCCCGCTTCAGGTTAAAGTTTTGGTCAAGCTAGTTTTGATGAAGTTGAAGTCAAATCAACCTGAAACTTAGTAGTACTACACATGTTCCCTATGATATGAAATTACTAATTTTAATGCCATATTAGAGTTTTGATCCCAATTTCTCGGTCCACTGAATATAGAAATGAAAGTGCGAGTTGGGCATCCGTGTACTATGGACACATTCTTGTTTGTAATATCCCAAATTAAACTATGTCTACGTTAATGGGTAGTTCAATTTTCACTTTTGTATATATCCATCTATTAAGTTCTTCCCATACGTCAAATTCTTTTGGACAAGTCCTGACCATGTTATACGGTGTCTACTGCGTAGATACAGAAAGTACATTTATTGTTTTGTATTACTTTACTTTTGTAGAAATAGTCATTTTGGTCCCATAATTCTGTAACTGATTCTGTTTTGAAGCTTCTGTAATTTTGAATTTTTGTTACTTAATGTAAATGGCATTTATTATAATATATATAATATTTTGTCTGTTTATTAATATCACATCACTTTTCCTGTGATGTGATATATGTTGCTTTATCGTTTAAAACATTGTACAATTGTACATTTCTTTTGATCCATGTGTAAAATGTATTGTAATAGTAATTGGTATATCTGTATATTTGGCAATTGAAGCTTAAAAATCTGATTACATTTAATATCAAGACTTTTATGTAAGAATTTACTGTTGAAATTTTACCCGGATATATACGAAAGTTGATATCAATATTATATGGTTTTTTTTAATTTTGCCAGTTAATTCAATGTTTTCATTATAAATTAAATCATTAATTAACCAGACTCTTTTCCAGTCCATTTTTGTACAGAGGGTGTTGATCACTAGCCTTCATTTGTTTATTATTCCTAATATTCGCTGTGATAAAATGATATTCGTTGTTAACAGCAACTTTTGTTTGGAGTTTTGTTCAAGCATTAAAACCTGTTGATAAAGGAAGTTTTTACATGTGTTCTTGGACTTACATGTACATAAAGCAGTTCCTTAATATTATTTTTCGAGTAAGAAAGTAATGATTAGTTTGTTTAATGATTCTTAATATCCACGTTAAATTCAATCCTTTTATATTTAGTTTTCAGTTTAGCATGTTAAGTCCACCCAATTTATAAGTTTTGGAAATTTATTTTGCCAGGTTTACCATCCCAAACAAAAGAAATCAATTATCCAAAAATTGGTCAAGTAACCCATTATGTGGAGTTGCTAATATTAAAAAAAAAAGTTATTAAGCTTTAAAATTATTATACTTTTAATTATAGTAATTTTCCAATTGGAGATAAGTATTTGAATGAGCAACTGTTAAATATTTTTCTCAATATCTTTAAGCTTAGGTCTATGATTAAGTGTTTTAATGTTCAACTGTAATTCGAATTGTGTTTCTTAATAGTCACCACACGGTCCAGTAATGTCGACTAATTCCTAACACTTTTAGCTATGACTCAATTTCTCTCAAAATATTCTTTACATTCTGAATGCATTTTTAAAAGTCTTAATTCAGGCTGGTATTTGCGCACAGTTCACTTCGACACGCACAACTTAAATTAAACGATACCTGTGTAAATGACAGCAGTATTGGTGAACCACTATTAAAACTTATGGTCATCTTTAACTCAGAGTCCTGATATTTCGCAAAAAATGAAAAGCATTAGAAATCTGTACTTTTGATATACCAGGATCGTTTATATAACAAAAATGTTTGCCCGCATTAATCAAAATTGGTTACAGTCATGATATTTGTACTTAATAAAGAAATGTATATACCTGACAGTGTATCATTAATCAATAAATATAGTAACACGTGATGGATTTTTACTTAAATGACAGCAATATTGACACATGATATTCCGTCAAACTAAATATTTATGTCAAAAGGAGAAGGCCCGGTAAGACTCCTTTTGGTCCTAAATTATAGCATTTCAAAACTTTGTTAAAATCATAAACTTTAACCATTTATTGGAAAGTATAATACTGTTGTTACATAAATATGCGCTGCTGTTGACAATAGAATGTACATTCATCAGGTACTAGCATCACTAATCTATGCACAATTACTGAAATCTTAAAAATTTTAGCATTTGTGCTGATTTAAGACGGGTTTTGTCTAAAATGGAAGTGGCCGCACATCACTAATCTATGCACAATTACTGAAATCTTAAAATTTTAGCATTTGTGCTGATTTAAGACGGGTTTTGTCTAAATGGAAGTGGCCGCACTTGTGTTCAGTCTTAACTTAAAAAAAAAACATTGTAATTGATGATAATACATAACATATCAAAAGGTTAAGACTGAACAACGAATGTGGCCATGAGATGTACTTCAAATTTTAGGTCAACTAACCCCAGCAAAAGGCAATAAGTGTATAACGCTCGTTAAATATCTACCAAATTGCAATATCTATTACACATATCATAGGATAATAACTTATTTTTGCATACTTTTACCATGCTATTCATGCTAACAATATTTGTTATTACACTTCACGTTAAAATGCTATATCTTGATCGGTTAATATGAAAGAGAAATTTTGTTCTATCCCATTGCTTAATATTTTGAATGCCACCATATCGTTAAAAACAATCAAACATCAATAATTTAAAAGACAATGAATTTAATTTACATTAAAAATTCTAAAACAATTCTCAAGCTCTGCGTTTCGGCCTCGCCTTGTTGACAATGTATTCTCGGGGCCGGGTAGCAAGCTGCTCTATTGCAACTCATATATGTGTTATCTATAGAATATGAAACAATCTTAAAATTGATGATTTTTAAAAGCAAAAGAACTACAGCTATACGAAGAAAGGAAGTGTTCCTTGATTAGTTAAGCTGAGCATTATATTCTTATTCTATAGTCTTTGGTTACTGTTTTACAAAGTCATTGATTTAAAATAACGTGGATACGACTGGCGGAATTATATGATTCGTCTTTTATGTTTATAAAGGATCAGCATTGATATTAATTTGTATGAAAAGAACACCTACTGTAAATATATATAAAATTAGATCTATACTGTTCCTGTTAACATTGATAAGTCATGAAAACAACTTGACTTCACATTTTACACGAAAGCGTTCTTGCTTGTAATTGTTTCTTCCTTTCAATTCGAATAAATTATAAACAAAACAGCATTTAATTCTTACATTTACAGATCTATGCAATGTAATTATATATAAACAATCTGATATTAACATTTTAAAAGCAAAATAAAACTTTTAACACAATATTACAACAGAAATTGTCCACTGAATTTAAAACATTTATTCCATTTGAAATGTATTATGCGTTACAGCTGTAATGTGAATTATGAAGCTGTCAAATTAAAATAAAAACAAAAGTATAGCTCGTTAAATATATATCAAATTTTATACCACATTGGATTGCTTGAAAAAAATATGGAAAAATTTGACAGAATGAAGTGATTTGTCTGGCAGCCAATACAGAATATGCATTTGTACGAACAGAATAGATATTGTAAATATTCAAGAACTAGGATTTGTACACAGTGAACATAAGAAAGTACAATAGACAGCGGACTGCAGCATTAAATGTTACGGAGATTTAGTATTACATTTTATTCTAAAGAACAGATGTTCGCTTATGTTTATGTTTATATTATTCATTTTAAAATCTTTTTTCAGCTGCATTTACAGTGACATTACCTTTAGGTATCCAACCAAGGTCGGGAGATAGTATAGTCAGATACAACCAGATCCTTCTTAATTAAGGAGAAGAGTATAGTCCCACCACGGATATTTTTACTGTTGGAACGGCTGGTGTTTACTCGGTGTCTGTTTCCATGATGTCAGGCCTTGTAACCGCTCACACTACTCTAATGAAGAATGGAGAGATTTTGGTGTGGCTATTCACTAATAATTCTTATGATATGGCATCCCAAACTATCAATATTCAGTTGTCAGTTGGAGACAGGCTTTGGGTACAAATGGCCAACAGTGGATCAAGTCTGTTCAGTGTTTATAACACTTTCAGCGCATGTGAAATACAGTGATGTCATATGGAGGCCCATACAAAATAATCAGTGAATGCTGTAATATAAAGTTTACCATTTTGATATTTTTAGACTTTTTTAACGATTTTGTTATCAGTAAATTAATATCAAAATAAATATTATTTTCATATACGTATGCACATTCGTGTCTCCACAATCTGTCGATACCTGTTTCTTTGCATTGCATAAGGACGTGTTTTTCTGACTGTTAATGACGTTTTACACTAAATCAATGGAATATTGGATATGTGCTGATATATATTTAGTTGATATTTTATTAAATATTCCTTTTGTCTTTCAGCTAAAAGTAAGTTTAAAGCTGACAGCAATAAAACACTACACGTTTTAAATCATTTGATAATAGAGTTTAACAACCTGATGTAATAAGGTTTGTAATTTTGAAAATGTCCTTCTCCCCCATCCCCGGCCCCCACCCCACATTTATCATTAGCATATAATACAAAACCGCCGGCCGAAACACTAATTTAGTGTCGGATTGATGAAAGTATTAGCAAGTCTAGTAATACTAGCATTATTAGATCATTCTGTAATATAATTACAATAAAATACTAATAGTATGTATACGGAGTCTTCCGAATTAGATTTTTTGTCTATCGGAATTCGGATTGATGTTGGAATGCGTGGATGTTAGGTGTCACTTTTATACCATGCTGTAATTTTATGGTTAGGATTGCCGCATTTATTCCTATACATACATCGTCTGGGAACATATGTTTTATATATTGATATGATTCTTTCATTTGTGATGCTACATCAATCGAAATCATCATTGAACATTCCAAGAACCAACTTTCTTGATATAAACTTGATACAACTCTTGAAGTGTAAGAATATGCCTTGTTGGAACTAGCATACAAAAGATTATCACTACAACCACAAGTATAATAGCTGCGATAAATTTAATCAGCCAAATTCAAGCACCCAGTGTCAAAAACGAATATCATTACACAATTTTGGTTTGATATATCTGAAAAAATGGAAACAATCAATTATTAACTGAATAAACAACAAACTAAATGAGATATATGTTTTTGAATATGTCTGTATCAATCTTTATAATATTTTATTCACGTAGAGCTGACCATATTGGTCTAGTATAAAGTAAGGTTCATTTCACATTTACATATTTTCGTCCTGAATACAAATGTAAAATTTTCAAGTGAATGTTGAACTCCGTACTAATCTAATCAGTAACTCGATTCCAGAATATGATTAATACAATGAAACGGTCAGTCTTTAATGGTCATATAGCTCTTAACTATGCTAACGGTTGTCCTTATTAAAGGTTAAGCAAAAAGCGTATCGAACCTAGGAGATTTACAGAAGGTCCTTATAATCATGTAGCTGCAAGTTTGAAAACTGAATCGGGAATTAACTTTATGAAACTTTAAATGTTGAAATGTAACATACGTAATGCCCAACGACGTATGAACTTTTATATCATGGGAATTGTGCAAAATTAGAATTTCCAAAGCAACTAAAAATAATTGATTGACAAGTAATATTTATTTGTTTGGGTGTCAATTGTGCCCATTTTACAGCAGATTTGTGTTGTTATAATCACATGTTAAGACCAAACAAAGTAAAGATCCGTCTAAAAAGTAATATAAAAATACCGAACCCCACGAAAATTCAAAACGAAAAGTCCCTTATCAAAAGACAATATCAAAAGCTGAAACACACCAACTGTCATATTCCTGACTTGGTATAGGCATTTCTTTTGTAGAAAATGTTGGATTAACACTGGGTTATAATTAGCTTAACCTCTCACTTGTATGACAGTCGCATAAAATTCCATTATATTGACAAAATGAGTTAACAAAACAAACAGACGTAATAGGTAAAATGTCAAAACAGTGGTACAGCAGTCAACATTGTGTTATAATCTTAATCACTTTTTAAACAAATAAATATGTCAACAAAGAAAACATAATGGTTTATAGATAAAGCACATGAAAATGAAAGACAAGAGTACACAAAATGACCACAGCACAACAACATATTGGCGGGATGCATAATTACCTAGCCACACCTAAATGATATTACCAAAACAGACTAAACAGTAAAGGTTAATAATTTATAATGACAAAAAAGAGCACTATAGCACGTAATTAAGATAATAAACCACGTCAGTACCTAGAATCTATACTTCAAGGCCATCATGTATTATTTGTGAAGTTTGCACGGGATATTTATCAACAAGGTCTTGGTACTTTTATAGAAAAGGACGAGACATTCACTGACAAAACCCTGGTTCATCAACTTTCTGCTCAACACTGGTGACGTTTTATAAAGTCTAGATAGTAGCTGAAAGCTCTTTAATACCGAAGGAGTTGGTGAAATGTATATTCCATATGCAGGTGAAGTTGGTATATTGCTACTAAGGTGGGGAAATTGATAATTTCAAAACTAAAATCGTCTCGTTTGTCATAGATTCTTGTACTGAGATGACCTCTTATGTCAAATTCGAGGTATAAGTCTAAAATGAGGCGGAGGAAGCGGTGTCTGTTGTTTCTTTAATTTCTAGTTCTGGAGCATATATAAATGGAACCCAATCAGAAAAGTTTAATTTGTTTATGGAAAGAACATCACCAACATATCTGAATGTGAAATTAAATGATCTGGCTTCTTTGGTCTTCTTGTTCAACCTAAATGTAATTAGATTGATATAGTCAAACCCTGTAAAAAGAACATTGTGGCTCCAATAAGAATGTATTTACAAAACATGCATATCTATTGACTTAAAGATGACTGTTATTGCATTTTAATTCATTTTTAGATCAGCTGGCACGCACGACAAGTATAAATATTGGCCATCACTTTGCAATGCGTCCGTTGTTTACTGTCGTCGTAGTCATCGACAATCGTTTGTTAACTTTTACAAAGATCATCTCCTCTGAAACTACTGCGCCAACTCTAACTAAACTTGGCCACAATCATCAAAAGGGTATCAAGTTCGATTACCATAACTTTTACGCTGACATACATGTATCTGATTACAGATTGTAAGTTACAAGCTGTAACTGTCAGATTAACGACTAAATGTGAAGAGATCATGTTCAATAGGACTAGAAAATGTGTGACAATAGTATACGGCTCATTCAACAAATACTTGATAATTCAAAGCAGCGGTCTGACAGATTCAAAGAGTTGTTCCATGTCAAGAAAGACATGACATGTTTAAAAGCTGCTTGTTTCTTAACGTTTTATCATTATCATATCAAGCTTGACTGATATATTTTTTTTTTCGGATTCCATGTTCAATCTCTGCACTTCTGTTTATATATAGTGGAGTGACAAATCAAGAAAAAGCCGCATTTGTAAGAGTTTGGACCGACATACCTCACGGCTAAAAATCCACATGATGATAGATTAAACATTCTACTATCATTTCATCCCTGTCGTAGAGTTTTCCCAAGGTGCATTTTTTTGTAAAATCGCGATAAAGCGTGATTTTCCGGTTTTTCTTTTCATTATCAAACACGGAAACACTTATGATTAATTACTGAATGAAGATATCAGAAAATATTTACTACGAAATGAAAGACTTATATATCAGCTTTCATTTAATACAAAAATATATAAAATTAAATATTATATGAAAATACACAAAGAGTGAATTTGAGGAATTTCAATGGCATGTGGCATTTTTTCAAACTTACCGTCTGTCAAAGTATATTAAATTTCTTACATACATCGACCGTAGTAGAACCACCAATACTTAAGACGTTTTAATATATCAAAGTTTGATAGAACATACAAATCAACTTTTACAAGCATTTTATAACACTCATCATATAGCAGTTTTACTATTCAATATTCACCTCAATAAGTCATGTTACGCCCTTTTATATTTTCCCTGGCTTTTGTTTTTAACAATGAATTTAATGTGAATTTTCTTAGTTTTGTAACAAAGAATTTAGATTTGTATAAATGTTTGTGTCTAGATGTTTGAATAAGTACAGATGTCAAGGTTTGATATCTTTTAAGGTGTATTTATTCTTGTTGGTTTTTCGAAAAGACTTAATGTAAACCACATTAGACCACAATCGAATTAATCCGGAAAATTATGGGCAGTACTAATTTCATTATATAACAACATGTAAAGTAGCTTAGGTTGTGTTATAAAGACTATACATGTACAAGAAGAACACATTTTGATAAATTTAAATTAGGGAAACACCATTGCGTGTGATGATGAATCAACGTTTGTTAAAACACGCTCCATGGCATTAGCATTAGACTGGTTCAATTTTATTCTGCAGACAAAAGTCATACAACGAGATAGGCAACTAAGGCATGTCGAGTCTTTAGAACATGCCGATTATGTTTTAAATGACGCAAAATACTAGGTAGACTATCCAGTGGTACGTTTACTCTCCATAGATTGCTTGAAAACAATGCGCTGCATCATCCAGCATGCATTGTTAACAACTGGCTGCTTCAAATCAGTCTGAGCATGATGTTGCTAATCAAAACTAACGGTAAAGCATTTTCGTTGTCGTATTGAGTGTTAGATATATATTGTTCCTTTCTTCCAGATCCTTCATGATGCAGGAAAATTATGAAAGACAGTTTATGATCGTTCAAAATTTCCAATTATCAAGATCTATTTCCATCAAAATTTAGTATTCCAACAATTTTACAATTTAGTCCTACCTTTCGGATAAATATTTTTGCCTGGTTAGTAGATGACAATTATTTTCATATCGATAATGATTACAATGCACTCTCATGTGATATTTAAATTTCTTTTCGTTGAGACTTGGGGTTTTCCCTGTGTTATAGTTATACTGTTTATATGTTCAAAACTGTTTTGTGAGAATAGTTGTATAACGGGTTCTTGTTTTAAGATATAAATATATATATGGGTGATCTATGCACGTGAAATAGTTTAGAAGTTTAAAAGGTTGGGTACCGTTATATCATATAAAGAAATATTAGCGGTGCCAATACCGAATTGTCGACAGACTGTGCTGTTTCACTCTTCCCTACTATCATAAGCACCGCTTTATAACAACAAAAACAACATCATTCAACATTTTGAGGACCGTTTTGCCACTAAGTCGGAGAAAGCTATTTGAGTGGACGCAACTGAATGCAGCAGAGTTTCAATATTGAACGTTTTATAAAATGTCTCAAATTGACAGTTATATTAAGTTAATTATTTGAACGCCGCGTCATATTTGATTGCAGAAGAGAAAGAAATATTAAGGAAACACAATAAAATCATTAAGAATGCCGATAAGCATGGGTGGGATACAATACAAGAGTATCTGGATAGTCCGTTGGCTGATAATAAGGACGATGATGTCAGTTTACGGTCTGCAATCGCCAGAGCTTATCCAAGGAGAAGGAATTACAAACGTTATGATCGTCCAGTGAAAATCAACTAATGGTAATGGTCGTTCAGACAACAGTGGTACACAATTCAATACCAAAGATTTTTTCGTGGCTTTATCCAATTATATAGCAGCAATTTTCAATCAGCAGGGTGTTCTACTGTAAACAACAGCCCGGTCACTTCGCCTCATTCTGCCCATTCAAAGAAATTTAACTGCAACAGGAAGCTCACCGGAAGAACAGATTCCAAAACAACATGAGTTGAATTCTTCACATTCATCAAGTATTAATGAAGTTGAGTATAATTTTGATATTATTAACAATTAAAACAATTATAAAGCAGAAAGGGAAAACACTTATTAATGTCAAAGGCAATTTAAGAACGAAATGTTGAGTTTTGGAAAAATGTTTTATGCAAAATGAATTTATTATCAATATTATCAATTTAGGATATAGAATACCTTTTGTTAGTACACCAAATTTGGTTTTTACAGAATAATATGTCTGCAATTTTGTCGAAAAATCAATATCAGAGTTATTTCACACATTGCATTTAAGAAGTGACATGTCCATCGTTTGAAGTAAATTCCTTTAACGGTATCTGTACAAAGGTCAGGTAAAATGAGATAAGTACTCAATGTACGTCTTGTTAATCAATATGTTGACAAACAAAAGGTGAAATTTGAGGGTGTCTATGAAGCTTCGAATTATGCTGTTAATGCTAAATATGGATATACATTTGATTTTAAAGTCAGGTATCATCATATTGATATACATGAATTTCATCAAAACAAATTGAGGATTTTCATGGAAATTTGGCAACAAAATCAGATTTTTTCTTTTCAGTTTTGCCGTTTGGCTTATCATCAGCTGGTCATATTTTTACTAGTAAAATATTGGAGATCAATGGGTTATCCTATCATAGTTTATTTAGATGATGGTTTGGGTTTAACTGTTGATTTTAATACATGAATTAAAATGGTCAATAATGTGATTTGAAAACATCCAGCTTTGTTGCTAATTAAATCAAAAGCGTGTGGACACCATAATAGATCATTGAGTGGTTAGGATTTATTTGGAATTAATCGAACTGTTCTTTATAACTATAACTATATTCTGAACCATTGACATTTATATATCTAGATGTAAAATAAAACCATATGAATATATTATAACATTATATTTCAATAAAATTGATTTGAACAGTTTGAGCGTATAAAAATATTAAAACACGCGTCAATAATTTTTAGACCTTATGTCGGTACGGATGGGAAACAAAGATTGTCAATCAGAAAATTCACAATAAAATATGCGAAAATCAATTTTGATGTTCATATGAAGCCCTTTGAACGTTATTTTATTCTTCAGCTATTCAACAATAAATTTTCTTGCACATCAACTTTCTTACTGTAAAATTCACTGAGGCCGGGACTTTACATCTTGAGCGCTTCACATTCATCAAGTATTAATGAAGTTGAGTATAATTTTGATATTATTAACAATTAAAAACAATTATAAAGCAGAAAGGGAAAACACTTATTAATGTCAAAGGCAATTTAAGAACGAAATGTTGAGTTTTGGAAAATGTTTTATGCAAAATGAATTTATTATCAATATTATCAATTTAGGATATAGAATACCTTTTGTTAGTACACCAAATTTGGTTTTTACAGAATAATATGTCTGCAATTTTGTCGAAAAATCAATAGCAGAGTTATTTCACACACATTGCATTTAAGAAGTGACATGTCCATCGTTTGAAGTAAATTCCTTTAACGGTATCTGTACAAAGGTCAGGTAAAATGAGATAAGTACTCAATGTACGTCTTGTTAATCAATATGTTGACAAACAAAAGGTGAAATTTGAGGGTGTCTATGAAGCTTCGAATTATGCTGTTAATGCTAAATATGGATATACATTTGATTTTAAAGTCAGGTATCATCATATTGATATACATGAATTTCATCAAAACAAATTGAGGATTTTCATGGAAATTTGGCAACAAAATCAGATTTTTTCTTTTCAGTTTTGCCGTTTGGCTTATCATCAGCTGGTCATATTTTTACTAGTAAAATATTGGAGATCTATGGGTTATCCTATCATAGTTTATTTAGATGATGGTTTGGGTTTAACTGTTGATTTTAATACATGAATTAAAATGGTCAATAATGTGATTTGAAAACATCCAGCTTTGTTGCTAATTAAATCAAAAGCGTGTGGACACCATAATAGATCATTGAGTGGTTAGGATTTATTTGGAATTAATCGAACTGTTCTTTATAACTATAACTATATTCTGAACCATTGACATTTATATATCTAGATGTAAAATAAAACCATATGAATATATTATAACATTATATTTCAATAAAATTGATTTGAACAGTTTGAGCGTATAAAAATATTAAAACACGCGTCAATAATTTTAGACCTTATGTCGGTACGGATGGGAAACAAAGATTGTCAATCAGAAAATTCACAATAAAATATGCGAAAATCAATTTTGATGTTCATATGAAGCCCTTTTGAACGTTATTTTATTCTTCAGCTATTCAACAATAAATTTTCTTGCACATCAACTTTCTTACTGTAAAATTCACTGAGGCCGGGACTTTACATCTTGAGCGCTAGACTTTATTAATCCAGTGCTTACTTAACATCTTCAGCTCTTCAACGAGACTGTATGTCTCGTTTTCTATGCTTTATAATCCACTACTCTTCAGTATCTATATTAATAGACCTACAGCATGTGCAGGGCTCGATCATAAAAAAAACTAATGTCAAAACGAAAACAAGCTATAAGTCAACCACTATACAGAGGGTTCACGAATTTTGACGTCGTATCTGATTAATATCTAATTTTTATATAACAATTTTTTCATTGTCTAAAAGTTACCATCGTTCCACAGTTGACATGTCGTAACTAAGGAGGGACCCGATATTTTGAATTGCTTGGATCAACAAATGTCCGATTACTTTAATATTACAAAAATAAAACAACGCCTACCTCAAAATCGCCGTTTTGATGTGATTTTATCCAAATTTGAATCGTAGAAGTAACGTAATAACTAACTTTCAGTTTGTAAGTTTTCATTGGTATGACGTCAAATTTTGCCATGACGTCTTTGCGCTAAAATCATTCATGAAGTTTCGCGGAATTTTATTTTATTTTAAAGTTTATACATTTTTCAAGCTCTAACGTCTTATTTCTTTTGTAATGCATTAAAATCGAAATAACAGTACTGTAGTTGAAGAGTTGCCGCCGTCAATTTTGATTTGACGGGACAACTCTTCAAATACAGGCCTGTTATTCTTTAATTAGCAATAGGTGAAAGTTTTATTTGACGGAAAATCTCAATTTTGTTCCAAATATCACAGCAGATACCAGATAATCTCAACTTGATATACTTTATAACATATTTAGCTTAATAAAATTATATTTTAGATGTATTTCTGTCCATTAAATTTTGAAATTTACCTTACTTGTCACCGTACTATGTGGAAATGTGAAAATATAAAACATTAGAGCAAGGAGAATGATTAACTGTTAAGACAACATTTGTATAAAGCGTGAAATAAACTGGTCAATCGTAATATTTGTGAATAACACATCCATCATCAGCTTATTTTATTGGCGAAGTGATACACCAGCCATTTTGTTTCTTTACATATAGTTTATTGTTGTGAAGCGCATATGTTTTACTTCAACTAGAAAACATATCACTTTCACTTTCAACAATGTAGGTAGAACCTTCTACAGG
This sequence comes from Mytilus coruscus, assembly GCA_017311375.1. Taxonomy (NCBI): domain Eukaryota; kingdom Metazoa; phylum Mollusca; class Bivalvia; order Mytilida; family Mytilidae; genus Mytilus; species Mytilus coruscus. The sequence goes on along the minus strand of CM029597.1, from coordinate 87,890,657 downwards.
TTGAACAAGGTTACTCTGTATTTTGCTTGTCGTCCTGGTATCGAGGCTTGGAAACTTCCTAATTCATATCATGCACCTCGATTTACTGTTTTCCTTTCCTTTGCTGTAGTTTGGGCGTGTTCTTCTTTCAAATTCTGATAAACGATGCATATTGGTTTTCATAAATGGAAAACTTTCCTAACAATTCAACATTTCTCGTGATATTCTGTAGCGCGTTGTTATATTTAAATGATACCGATGTTACTCTTAATTTCATATCTTCACTCATTATAGCAGCATTACGTTCTTCCTCATTTACTTTTTTCCATATTCTTAGACGTTAGGAACACTTGCATGTCTGATGCATACTGATTTATTGATTGCAGGATTTCTGCTAATTCATAGCTTTTCTTTTCTTTCATCATCATTTCGTTCAAACATTTATCACGGCGCTGTTGGTTTTGACTATCTATTTCTGGCAATCTCTTGAAAATCTGCTTTTCCACTTTATCCAAATTACTGTTCATTTCTTGTCTTATCTGTTTTATCATTTTTAATTTTCAATTTTCACTATTTTGATCTCGATAAATTTCTCGGTTTCTGGTTTTGCGTAAGAATAAAATTTAGTTAGAGCTCCAATCCGTTCCATCAAGTTCTCGTAAGCAAATGAAGACTTAGCCATATACATTACCTCATTTAAAGGGTGGAAGATCCTGACACCTCTTGTGTGAAGTGTCGATGCATTTTGGGCAGCATGGGCGTTCAAGGTGTCGACAATAATTTTGAAACTTCACCCATGAGTTTCACAAGTTGGTCGAATTTTCAATATGTAACTGTACGCTTTTCATAATTGTTTATATTGATAACATCATGTTCACATGTTGCTTTTGCAACATTGTGATGACTAAGACACTTGAAACAGAACGCCTCGTCACACTCAGGACACCACTTTCTCGGCAGCTGTGACAACCGAGAGGGACGTGCAAACACCACAAAGTGTGCTACTCTCTGCAGCCATTTTATGCAGGTTGAAAGCTGTTGAAAACATCAATCAAATTAAAAAGATATCTGAAATTCTAAAAGCAACAATTATTGTGGTTTCACATAAAAGAACAATAGCATAAGATATAATACTATTTCGATCCGTCAGACATTTATTTCCTGTGCATGCTATAGCTAAACACATATTTGTTCACCTTACTTTCAAATATTAATTCATATTTGAGTGTATGCATTATTATTATATTATTCATTGCACTTAACTGACAAAGTTACTGTTACACTATATTACACTATATTAGAAGGAACATGAAAATCACAAAGCAGGGCTTTGTAAGAAGCAATATTAAATATGTGTATAGATTGGGAATTCCGGCTATTAATATGATTAGTATCATGATAACGTGAATAAATAGACCAAATGCAGTTAAACATCTCAGAATTAAGAATTGTTTTATCTGTATAGCACTGAGGCATTGGAAATATTTTAGTTAATTATATCTAAATTTCGTTGTGAAGGTTCATTTATACATTACATTTTTGGTGAACTGCAACATACAAGTGTATACCTCTGCTTTCGCAAACAAAAACGATTTTATAGTAGACAAGCAAACCAACAATTTCATTCACTAAAAATTATGTTGCATATTTTAACGTATGTGCGATCACTGTGTAAACGTTTACTAAATGAGCGTTGTTCGAGCTACACAGGATACAGACGAAGTAAACAAATAAATCAGCTTGATGTAGAGTCGGCAAATGGACACAATACCAGGTCTACTCAGCTTTAAGCCAACATTCGAACATCGCAAAATATAATTCAATAATTCAAATTCGACACAAATGATGTACTTTTGATATGCAAGCTGATTATCAGCAAAATCAATACAAGCTGATATAAGTTTATAAATTATCAAGAAACAAACTTTCAACTCCTTCAGTCAAATTTACCCTATATATATATATTAATTATTTCAGAAACTAAAGTTTTGTCACATTCTGTCAAAGTTGAACTTATATGGATTTTGCTATTACTTTTAGATCCTATCTCGACTTTTGCAAGTTTCAGTGCTTATACATTCTTGGCTTTCAAATATTCGGCTTCAAATTTTCCTGATGAAGGTAAATTAAGAAAAGCGCTTCTGAAGCATTACATTCATTAAGTGTTGTTTTCATTTTTAAAGCACTGGGTAAATACCGTAGATGGTGGAATATCAGTCCCCGATTGTATCATCATCTAAGTCGTCAGGTCCTAACATGATTTATAACAATGCAATGTAACATAATGAGATGTGATATGATTACCAATGATACAACTATCCTACGTAGTTAAAGTTAAGTAGATATACGCAAATATAGGCAACCGTATGGCCTTCAACATTGCTTTAAACTTACTCCGTACAGTCGGCTTTAAAAGGCCCCGACATGATAAATGTGAGACAAGTCAAATTCATAAAAACAACTTACGAAAACAAACATGACAGACATGAACAAACGACAACCACTAAACTAAAACTCCTGACTTAGGACATGCACATTATGAATGTGTGGCGGTGTTAAACATGTTTGTGAGCGCTCATCCATACCCTTAACCTAGGATAATGATGTTAACGCACAACATAAGAGCAAACTGTTAAAAACAGTAGCAACTGGCTTAACCTAAAAGAGCAGTACAAGGAGAAAACAGCTAACATGAAAGCATAAGACAAAACGGACCGAAATAACTTTTCTTAAATTGTCCGTTTATAAATGTAAAATTATTAGGAACTAACGTTTCAACTCCCTCAGGCAAAGTTCATCCTTCGACTACTACTTTTGGTTTCTTTTGGTCATAATTATAGCTCTTCGCCTGTTTCGGTGCTTATACATCCCTTGCTTTCAAATATTCGGCTTTAAACGTACCTGATGAAGATAAATCTAGAAAAGCGCTTTGGATGCATACACTTTATTTAGTGTTATTTTCATTTTTTCCCATTTTGGTGGAATATCAGTCCCCGAGGGTAACATCAGTTCAGTAGTCAGTACTACAGTACTGAAATGATTAACACAAAACCTTTCGTAAATTGTCCGTTTCAAATTTAAGACTATTAATAGATTAAGGTGTCAACTTTCTTATATAGATATAGGAAGATGTGGTGTGAGTGCCAATGAGACAACTCTCCATCCAAATAACAATTTATAAAAGTAAACCATTATAGGTCAATGTACGGCCTTCAACACGGAGCCTTGGCTCACACCCAACAACAAGCTATAAAGGGCCCCAAAAGTACTAGTGTAAAACCATTCAAACGGTAAAACCAACGGTCTAGTCTATATAAAAACGAGAAACGAGAAACACGTATAAATTACATAAACAAACGACAACTACTGTACATCAGATTCCTGACTTAGGACAGGTGCAAACATTTGCAGCGGGATTAAACGTTTTAATGGTACCAAACCTTCTCCCTTATTCTGAAACAATAGTATAGCATCACAACATAGAAAACACACGATAAAACATCAATTGGAAGGCTTAACTCAATCAAAAACGTAAATTAACACACTATGAACGAATAAATTGATCTGTGATACCTGAAAGTAAATACATAGTTAATAAAATATTAGGGACAAACATTCAAGGCCAAAAGCAAACAAACAAGTCCAAATAAAGCCATGGCAATACACCACCGCGAAATATATAACCCTTACAAAATAATCACTTTTGAAAAACCGGTTTACATAATATATACAGGTAAATGAAAAATAACTTTGTCGTTTTAGGTATACTTTTTCTGTCTATATAAAATCTTCCAATAATTAGGAATACCAAGAAAGGTCTGTCATATAAATACCTAATTTAACACTAGATACATAAGGGAAAATATCAACAATAAAACTTCCTGTACAGATTAAAGGAGAATAATCTTGATGTTCATACAAATGTAGTATGAAGAAGTGAAAATTAGTAGATATTCCAAATAATCAAAGCTGGTATACAGACAAGATCCATATTAATATAAAATAACAAAAAGTATTAAAAATAGTATCAACAGGTCGAATTAAAAGAAAGTACGATTTGAGAGTACTCGCAGTTACTGACAGCTAGTTAAAAGCCAAAACAATTAATGATAAAAATCATGCATCAGAGACTAAAATCAACTAAAACACATCCCAGGGATTTAGTATTTTAACGTCATGAACAGTCAGAGAAGACATGACTTGTGCAATGCCAAAATAAATGTATCGACAGGTAGTAGGATAGTGAGGAGCTACTTTAAGAGATAAAAATAACGTGTGTGTGTCTCTAAACATCCCGCCTCAAAAGAAGATACAACTTAGTTATGTTTTAATTTGCTAATGACAAAATCGATATTAGTGCCAATGTAAACTATATTCAGAGATCTAATTACAATATTGGTACGATAACCCTTACTTATAAGTTTGTTTAAAGGTTCGATGAGTTTATACGGATCACATAGTGATTTCCTCGCTTTAAGTACAATATTACCGTAAAATTTAGGATGTGAAATACCATTTTGATAAGTTTTCTACAGGTACAGCCAAATTTACTAATCAAATCTTTGTATCTATGAAAGAATTTAGTAAAAGTTTTAAGTAATTTATGGTATCGAAATCCCTGACACAATAATTTCCCAGTGATGCATTGATTACGTTCGTTAAAATCTATGACATCAGAACACACACGGGCATACCGAACGAGTTGGGATATATAAACATCGTATGATGGAGCCAAAGGCACATCGCCGTCTAAAATGGAAAATTAACAATAGGAAATGAAAAATCGTCTCTTTGTCGTAAATTTTAGTATGTAGTTTCCGTTAGAAATTGAAATGTCTAAATCTAGAAAAGGGCAACTGCTGCTGTTTATGTTAGATTTAGTTAAAGTAAGTTCTTTTGGGTAAATTTCGGAAGTATATTTAGAGAACTCTGGATTATTTAACGAAAAATATCATCCAGGTAACGGTAGGTATTGTTGAATGTATCAACTAAATATAACAATGATGGGTCTTTACTGAGTTTGGTCATAAACTGAGATTCATAGCAATATAGAAATAAATCTGCTATTAAAGGGGCACAGTTAGTGCCCATAGGAATACCTACTACCTGACGATACACTTTATCGCCGAAACGTACATAAATGTTATCTAGCAGAAAATTTAAAGCTTCAATCATATCCTCACATTTCCAGTAAGTGTATCTAGCATACTTTCCTTTTCGTTACAGAAAAGGCTTTAAACGAGTTACAGCAAATAAAATTACAATGAGATTTTTCGAAAGACCATTTTATCAAATACAAAACTTTTTCTTTATAAGATTGTATGGAAGTGTAGTGTACAGAGTAGAAAATCATAGCTGTCAACAGAATTATAAGGACCATCAAAAGCATGTATTTTATCTAAAACCTCTAAAGAATTTTTAACACTCCAAAATAATTAATACCATTATTTTCATAAGCTTTATTACAAAAGTTAATAACCAGTTCTTTGATAGTAGTAAGGAGGTAGTTAGAAGAACTGATAGATTAGTAGTAGAACATTTACTCGATGCGGAGATGAAACGGAATTTAAATGGTTTTTTGTGTAATTTCGGTAACCAGTACATGGTAGGGACTTTCAAATGTTCGGAAGATGCTTTAAGTTGGGTAGTGGCAGTGGTATGCTTGTTAACGATTTGACTCTCTGTGGTGCGAACGGACCTAAATGTAGAGGAATTGATAATTTCGTTTTGAAGAACTTCCGTGTAGTATATGCGTCACACCACCACTACATTATTGGCTGCCTTGTCTGCCGGTACGAACACAAACCGCTCTGCGAGTACCTTGAGTTTATTTTTATTCTTGAAATGGGAATATCATGGATCCTATTATTAATTTCAGAATTGTTTTCTAAATGAGATATTCGAATATTAACAGTATTCATAATTTTATTCAAATAACTGTCTAAAGATTTTTATCCGATTTTCACGTTTGCACCAATTTTACAGTAGGCAGACAGAGCGTCTTTAATGACCTGACGACACTGTTTCCAATCTATTATAGATGGAGGACGGTATTTCGGTCCTTTCTTTAGAAAAGTTATGACCTCACGGTCTTCGACGATGTTGAGGTCTCCTGTAATAACATGACCATAGGGAACATATATAAAACTAGATGTTTCGCAGTCTCAAGTGGAAGGAACATTATTTTCTATATTGACGTCTGATGTAATTGACGTATAATTAAAATCAAATTTCTGCTCGGTTTTTATAAGAATACGAAATAATGGGTTGTTCTATATTATCAAAATATGGAGGTATTAAGCTATATACGGAAGAGTCATTGAATATGCTAGACAAATTAATAAAATCAATACCTCTATTTATATATTTTAATTTAAGAAAATGTCGTTTATGATTTTCAGGTTTATCAATACTAGGAAATAGCCTGTGATGACAAAAGGCTGTAATAATACGGGTGTATTCATAAAACAGGCTAAAAAGAAATTTTATCACACTCCAGAAAAATAGCATATAATTTACTTATAGGTATGCAAAGATGACGATGGATTATTGTTTTAGTTCTTTTAGTTCAAAACTCTCTTCACCTGTTTCGGTGCTTATACATTCTTGGTTTTCACATATTCAGCTTTGAGTGTTCCTGATGAAGGTAAATCCAGAAAAGCGCGCCTCGGACGGATAAAACAAATAAAGTGTAGTTTTCATTTTGTAATATTTTAACTGACTGGAACATCTTGAATAAGCAAACTTCCTAACACTTGCTGTAAGTTAATGGTCTAGTCGTAGGTAAAACTACATTGCTGGGATCTAAAATTATATTCACAACCTATAGACACCTAAGTTATGTTAACATGAGACGAACAATCTATAGAAAAAAAAAAAATAAGTGTAAAACATGGATTAAACTTTCACAAATAAGGCACAGTCTTTATATTCAATACGAGGGCAACATGAGAAAAATTATTCCAATATGCCTAAAGCAGAGGAACGTTCAAATTGTGTTTTATCACTGTGCACGTTTTTAAAGATGGCAGGAAAACTGTTGGCGTTACACATGACACAAACTATCAAGCCATGACAAAATTCATAAGATATTTGAGAACAAATCATCCTAACTCGTCCAAAATAACATTGTAGAGAAACAGACGGACGTAGTTAAGCGGATACTTGATCATCTCTCTCCTATAACGACACAGATTAATCTAGAATACTACAAATATATCGGCTATGGAAAAGCGTTGGATTTCAAACACTGTAACACAATATAAATTTAACACATTATAACATTTAAAATGTGGGTTAAATGTCGCTCACCTAGGTATATGTGCATAATCACTATGGACTCTCTCAAACATTGTAGACAAGAATAGAATTTCTTTTCTATTTTTTCTTAATTTTGTAAATTGCTTATCATTTTGTTTGTTTAGTTTTCTCTATCTTCTTTAGTTTTGCTTAAAACACAAACATGCCAAAAGAGGATTAAAATAAACCCTCATTTAAGGGTAATCACTCCTATGAAGCGTGACAGTCTTCTGACCATATCGGCAAAATTTGACTTGTTTATGGATCTTGCCTTAATTTGCTGATCATTTTGTTATTTAAGGTTTCTATTTATCTATTATAATATTTGTCATATAAGGCAAAACGCAAAATAAAGGTACAAATCGTCATTAAATGACAATAACTCAATAAGAGTCGTCGGAAAATTTCCTCCATATTGTCTTAAATGTAGATCATGTATTGCTGATCTTTTTGATTATGTAATTTGCTAACTATCTATAATTATACTATTTAAGATATCAGGCAAAAACGCAAAAAAAATTGGTTGAAAATCGTCACCAAAGGACAATAACTCTGATTAGAGTCGACTGACGATTTCGACCATGGGTACTTATTTGTAGATCTGGTCTTGCTGATAATTTTGTGACTTAAAAGTTTCTCTGTATCTATTATAGTTTTCCAGATAAAAGGCAAAATGAAAAAAAGGTAAAATTTGCTATTGAGGACAATAACTCCTGACAGTTTTAACGTCACGAACAAGTGGTAGAGCTAAACATTCTGTACATTTTGCCCTGTCAGATTTGCTCTATTTATAACGGTTTTCAATATAATAGCTTGCATTTTATCACTATATTCCATTTTAGAAATGTCGGCCATGTTGGTTGGCAGGCGGGTCATCGGACACCTTTAAACTAGATACCCAATGATGCTTGCGGCCAAGTTTGGTAAATTTGGTCCAGTTTTTTAAAGGAGAAGATTTTGTAAAGTTAACCGACGACGGCCGACAACTGACGACGGCCGACAACTGACGACGGCCGACAAGTTATAATAAAATCTCACTTGGCCCCATGGGTCAAGTGAGCTAAAAGGAGTAAACATTGTTAATCAGATATCAACATTTTGTCTTTATCCGTTACCAAAATACATATGAAAAGAGGTGATTTAGCGCAAAGTTGTCTAGAAAGCTCTCAAATACTTATACTGTTTTCCATTATTGAGAACTAATTTTAAAATTTTCGCCTTAATCATAAATTAAAGGCATTTCTACCTGCCAGCAGTTGACCTTTAAATATACACTACATTTGTTTACACTTGTTTTATTTCTATATATTTTTATAGTATGGGATTTTATATACATTGTATATAAATATATAGATATATATGTATAATATTTCAGAAAACAACTCCAACAACGTAAATGAAATAAGAAAAAGGGACAGAAAAAGGTATTACAGATTTACTTTTGTTTTCAATATTCTTTAAAACGAAAGTAAAATCTCGTTGACACTCTTCAAAGTTCATTTTACGTTTTGAATTAAAATTATCTCATATATTAACAAATCTTAATTATTTACCAAAAACAACATAATACTTACTTAATAAATCTAATATCAAATCAAAGTATGTGCACTTCAAAATATATGTTCGGTATTTCCTTTTGATGAAACTTATCACATTACCAGGAAATCCAGTAAACAAATTCAAATAACAAGTAATAGCTTTTCTACAAAGCTTTTCTTCGCTGATCAGACACACAGGATAAAATGAAAATAAAATTTTTACTGCATATGCTCTATAGTCGATGTCACTAGTACTGCCTATATCAAAGGATATCCAACGTTCAAAAAGGAAAAGTCGGCCATTTTATTAGTTTCCATACATTATTTTTTTATTTCAAGTATAATATGAATATGAGAGTTTTCCCACTTTAAACTTTAAAACAGGATAACAATTAACATCAAGTTAAATAATAAATTCAAGAAAGAGTTACGAATAAAGTTTTCTAAATAGTGTTAAATTTACCCTTTGGACCTATATACAGCCAGCAAAAGTAAATTCGCATAACCGTCAATGACAACCACGTACATACAAAGTGTCAGCTGTATACTAACTGAATACTATCCATTTGTGGTAGTGTCAAGCTTTCATGAACGCATACAAATAAATGATATATTGATTATTGGGATGTAACATTCGTTTCTGGAATAGCTTTTATCAGAATCGATCGAATAATAAAGTTTTGAAGACTTCCTGAATCTTCAATTGATTTAAACCATTATAAATGAACTCGAATGGCATTGTAGGTGATAACTTTGCTTTTCGTTTCTATCTTTATTTTTATCGACGACTGTACAAACGTTCAGCCGCAAATATTGCATAAACAATGATTGCGATTATACATGTAAGTTGATAATCATAATGAACAATCTTAATTTGAAGAAAATCATGATCTTTGTGTATTCCCTCATTACTACACGTAGCTTGGTCTTATTATTCAATAACTCTTGTAATGGCAAAATAATTAAAAAGGTTACCCATGGTTTTATAAAAATGAAGGTGGATAATTCTTACAGCAACAGATAATAGCATCTGTCTATAGGTAACATTGCACTGACTTGAAGTTAGACATACTAACAGAGAAACAAAGCCAACGTCACTTCTTATAATCAAGTATTATTAGATTATAGGTCACCATAGTAAGCCAAGAGCATAAACGTTAAACAGGGACTACCATCCTTAGGCACATCAGGTGTTGTCTAAAAGTACTTAAACATGTAAGTAATAAAAGTATATATATATACACTTAAACATTATAAATGTAATGATTTTACTCAAACAAATCTAAAACATTACACGGTTTTAAACAACGCTTTCTATGTTACGTTTCAGCTACGAATAGGTTCATTGTATTCAGGAAGTCTGCACACTGCCACACCCCAAAAAATATTTATCTTTTTTGTTTTCTTCGTTTAATAACTTTGCTTTAGATTCATTTCTGAAAGAATTTACCGAGCAAATAATGCCACTTTATAAAGTAGGAACAACTTTCAAAAGGACAGGCCACATTCCATTAAAACAAACGAATATTGACACGATTTACAATCATTACGATAGTAGAAATGAATAACAATCATATGATTTAATTTCACGTAATCTGATTCTTTAGCAGGCGTAGAATCGAAATTGGAAAAACAAACCCATATTTGTAGTCAAACATAACCAATGCACGCAGTTGAACAATACAATGAATCGATTACCTTTATAATGAAGGACAAAAGAAACGTAGAAGTTTTAATATTGGAAATATAGCATTATATAGTTCAGAAATGGAAACTGACACCATAGCTCAGCTTAAAAATCCATCAGATAGTCGGATAATTATATAAACCTCACAACCATGAACTAAAATGAGACGTGATGCGCAAGAATTTCCTAATGACATAATGCATAATGACAAATGACAGTACATTGTAGGGTCAAAATCAGTTGATTGCCAATTTACAATAAAAAATACTATTCAATGAGGTTACTTTAGAACGCGTTATTTTACCATAGTGTGCATGTTGTTCGTGATTTTGTTTACTCCTAAATGCGCATATTTAGCGGAGAAGCAGCAAATTCCAATTTTGAAGTGTTTGAAATGGTTTGATTTGCTAAGAGATCGAACTCATGACCTTTTCGCTTCAGAGATTATCACTTTCACCCGATACTGCTAGCGTAAAATTTGTGTTTTCAGCTACTAAGTCATATAAAATTGAAAATGAAAATGGGGAATATGTCAAAGAGATAACAATCCGACCAAAGAGCAGAACCCAGCCGAGGGCCATCAATGGATCTTCAACGCAGCGAGAAAATCCCGCACCCGGAAGCGGGCCTCAGCTGGCCCCTAAAAGCTCAGTGAAAATGGACGTCATACTAAACTCCAAAACAGATAAATGAACTAAAATAAAAAAAAAATATAAGACTAACAAAGGCCAGAGGCTCCTGACTTGCGACAGGCGCAAAATGCGGCGGGGTTAAACATGTTTTGTGAGATCTCAAACCTCCCTATACCTCTAGCCAATGTAGAATAAAGAAACACACAGACGTCTCGTACGGTGTTGGTGATAGTACGGGTTTTGCTTTCCAGTTCGCCTTTATTGTATTTGTTTGAAGTATCGGAATTGATAAATCCATAAATGTATATATCAAAATGTGCGTAATTAAAAGTAGAAATAGAATATGCCTTATATTAACACTGATTTTGCGCGTGTGGACAAGTAACACCGCAACATTTGACTAGCGTTGTTTTAAAGCTATTCTCGTCTTTGCTTTAACTTTTTAAAACAAGATGTATTCCTAGAAAGAGCAGTCTTTGGCGTTAATGATGTATGTTTTATTTATAACGTAATCGTTAATTGGACGGGATGACCAGGACGAAAAGTTCACTTCGTTTGTGGACAAGCCGAAAAAGTCCAAAATATGGATAGGGAAGAAGGTAAAATAAATATTAAAAAATAATTCAAATAGATTATTCCGAAGACAATTTATCGTGTTATTCCGTATATGACATAAAAAAAATAAAAGTTTTGTTACAATATTTTAAAAGATCGTCGCAGAATTTACGATTATTTAGAAGTTTTATTTCTGTCACAAAACACAACATGCACAAATCTCTCATTTTATAAAGAATTTTAAAACTTAGAACAAATGCTGCAGACACAAATCACAATTTACATATCCATCCTTCCTGTGTCAAAATTATACAATAAATATAAAACTTTCAATGTCTTCCATTAGTAAATATTGTTTAAATTATTTCCTATATTGTTCATTTTATTAAATTCGTTGAAATTTCACACTTGCCGTTTTGACGTTTTCGGCGTATGTGTTAAGTGTCTAATGAAAACAATAAGCATTTGCGGTCTTTATTAAGATCTGAAATTTATTTCAACGTTTTTATTTGTGTCTATTCAAAGTGTCACAAAACGCCGTTTTTTTAAATTTTAGTTAAAAATATGATAAGTCATATCAAACAGTTTTTGAGCGAAAAAAATTTGAAATTGTAGCACAAAAAATACTTAATAACATAAAAATCTACATTCCAGGGAGTTATTTGAACCCATTTTCGACTATATGTCGAAAATATTAACGACACTGTCAGCGACTACTTTTGTCTAGTCATAATGTCACACAATGCTTTTTACTCGTTTTGACGTTATACGTTCTGTATAACTTGACATGTAGTGCCTAACGTTGCAAATATTTTCCTCGACATATTTCATGCAAAACCATGAATTTTGAGATTTTTTTTTTGGAAACAATTTCTCAACAGATTTTTATCGACTCTAATTAAAGTTAATAACTGTATCCATTTACTTCATGTACTTGTTCATAGTTGAGATTAAATTTCTTTTTAAATGCAGTTGGCAAATTAGATTAAATTATTTTGTTGCTGTAAAATTTTGCTTTCAACAATTGATACTTAACCTTTAATACAGGTGATGAAACAAACGCTTCAAAAAGCAGATAAAAGAAAACAGCAGAAAAAGAGTGGTTTGAAAGTATGGCCTCGTTCCTCAAAGTCATACTTATATATATATGCAGTTTGTAGCCTTGGGCTGTTGTCTGCTCTTTGTCGGGTTGTTGTTTTTTGGCACATTCCCATTTCCATTCTCAATTTTACTGATATTTATGTATACGCAGTGGTAAAGTTAAAACTTCTGAAGATATTCACGAGAATATACTTAATTGTGTTGAAATGAGTACTTATGTGTTATAGATCATTGAATAAAAATTCAAAATGTTCAATTATGTAAAGTTTCAAACATGGACTAAAATAATCAGAAATGTGTCTCTAGGAGATATTATATATCTGACAAAAATAATATATAAATATTTCTTTTTGGCCTAAAAATAGTTTTGAAAAGTTGTTCAGCAATTAAAACAACCACAATGGTACAATACTAAAAATTCATAAGGGTTCCGCGGAACCCTGTGTCTCGCCAGTGATTGTTGCTATCAGTGTTAAAGTGCAATGTTGACTTAAAAGTGAGTCCATTGTTACGCCAGAAAATCCCCTTTAATTGTAGCCAACAAAAGACACAAATCAATAATAATTTAACAAGTTTTATTATACACAAGTTTACAAGAAGTATTACACAAAAGAAATGTCAACTTAACTGTCAAAATATATGTCTGATCTTTGTCTTTTCTTTATCCGGAAATCTTCTCGGGAATCCACGCAGAATATTACGTCCAATAGGTCACAATCTAGTATGATGTTGTTAATAAATAAAATGTCAATCCAACTGCTGAGAATATAAATGTCTATCGATGTATATGTCTATGTCTATGTCTAACTTTAGGGTCTACGTACTTATATATATACTCAAACGAAAACTTCTAGATAACGCTAGATGTTTAAATTACGCATCTTTTGTTATGATTTCTGGAAACGTTATGTAAGTGAAATAGAAAGTTTTAATCATTCCATGAGTATCAATGATTGTTCCATCTATTTCTAAACTGCATAGTTGTAACACAATGTGTATTATTTTGTACACAATGTAAAATATATAATAGGCCACACAAAACAAATTAGGCAAACTAAATAAATATGATAGTTACAATATCATAACACCTCCCCTTAAAAAAGTTTGAGTGTAACAAAACTTTTCATGAATAATATGTATAAAATACATAGTATATACACATTGTTTTAATAAGTTCTAGATAAAGCATCTGCTATTACATTATCTTTACCTTTAATATGTTTTACAATAACATCATATTTCAGTAACAATAAACTCCACCTAGTCAGTCTTTGGTTCTTGTTTCTCATTTTATGTATGAAGGTGAGAGGATTATGATCTGTATAAACAAGAATAGGAGTACAGTGGGATTTAAATATACATCAAAATGTTGAAATGCAGACAACAGTGCAAAACACTCTTTTCAATAGTCGAATAATTTTTCTGATGTTTATCTTATTTCTTAGAATAATATGATTTAGGTTTCTCAACATTATCATATGTCTCTTGATATAAAACAGCTCCAACTCCTACATCGCTTGCATCAACGGCAAGTTTAAATTGTTTTCAAAATCTGTTGCGATCAGAACTGGACTATCAATTAACAGTGATTTGCTATTTTCAAAAGCGTTTTGACAACTTTCACTCCAGATGAATTTAAAATCTTTCCGTAAAAGATGGGTCAATGGTTGAACAACAGTGGCAAAATTTGAACAACATTTTCTGTAAAACTAATCATGCATAAATATCTCATAAGTTGTTTTTATTTGTAGGAGGAGGAAATTTAGTAATTGCGTCAATTTTAGCCGTAATAGGTTTCACTTGACCTTGGCCAACTGTATGCCCTAAATAATCAACAGTGACCTGGCAAAATTCACTTTACCAAGATTAACAGTCACATTTGATTGGGGCAATCTATCAAAAGTATCATATAATGTGTTAAATGTTCTTCCCAGCTATCACTACATACAATAAGATCATCAGTATAAGCATAACAACAGCCTAAATCTTTTATAACATTATTGATCGTTCTTTAAAATGAAGCTGGAGCACTTTTCATGCCAAACGGCATTACAGTATATTGAAATAAGCCATCTGGTGTGACAAAAGCTGATATTTCTCGAGCTCTCTGTGTCAATGAGACTAGCCAGTAACCTTTCAATAAATCAAATTTGCTCACAAATTTTGCTTGTCCAATGTTATCAATGCAGTCGTCTATCATTAGAATCGGATAGGAATCAGATTTTGAAACAGAATTTACTTTTCTGAAATCAGTTACGAAACGAACGGTTTTATCTGGTTTTGGCATAAGGAGACAGGGAGAGCTCCATTCACTGTTACTCAGCTCAATAATATCATTGTCAAGCATATATTTAATTTCTTGTCTCATAAATTCAAGTTTGAGTGGATTGAGCCGGTAAGGATGTTGCTTAATTGAAGAAGCATCATCTACATCGACATCATGACAAACAGCAGTGGTTTTGTTTGGCACATCTAGAAAAAGATTTTAAAAGAAAATACCAAAGCTTTTAATTTTCTCTATGTTCAAAAGACAGATTTGCAAGTATTGAATCTAAATTTGACAAAATTTCTGAATTTTTAAATTAACTGTCTCTTCCATAGTTTTAGAACTAAAAGGTGGTTCAATTATATCTCGTTTGTCATGATTGTTCTCCAATTTAACCATGGCTAAAGTGGCAACTGGTTTACTCTCACCTTCATTAGTACGCTCAAAATATGGTTATAACATATTAATGTGACACACTCTATTTTGTTTACTCCGACCTGGTGTTTGCACAATATAATTCAAATCATTGATTTTACTCTCTATTGTATAAGGACCACAATATTAAGCTTGTAATGGATGTCCAGGGACTGGCAAAATACTTTATGCCAGATTCAAAAATCTGTCCCTGGCATCTTTATCATACCATATTTTCATCTTATTCTGAACAGTTTTAAATTGTTCTGAGCAATTTGACAAGAATATACATTTTTCTTTAAATCTATGTACATAGTCTAGAAGATTCAAGTCAGTGTGTTCAGTAAGCCACTTTTCCTTAATCAATTTTAAAGGTCCCTTACAGTATGACCAAATACCAACTCAAAAGGACTAAAACCAAGGGATTCTTGAACAGTCTCTCGGACCGCAAAAGTAAAAGTGAACACCATCATCCCAGTCCCTATCAAATTGAAGACAAAAGTTCTAATCATGTTTTCAATGTTTGATGAAAACGTTCTAAGGCACCTTGAGATTCTAGATGATAAGCACCTGACCTATACTGAGCATTTCCGAACTGGTACACGACTTGCTGACATAAACCTGAATGAAATTTGAACCCTGGTCGGACTGTATAGACTTAGGAAGTCCTACTTTAAATTTCATCAGAGCTTTGACAATAGTAGGTGTCTTGATATTCCTTAACGGAATAGCCTCTGGAAAGCGAGTGGAGGTACACATGATTGTCAATAAATACGCATTTCCGGTCTTGGTCTTCGTTAAAGGTCCAACGCAATCAATGAGTACTCAGCTGAAAGGTTCTTCAAAGGCTGGAATAGGTAGAAGTGGTGCTGGTGGTATTTTCTGGATAGGCTTACCAGCAACCTGGTATATATGGCATGATTTGCAGTATTCTGCGACATCATTTCTAAGTCTGGGCCAGTAAAATGCTGCAAAATATTTAGGCAAGTCTTTCTTATACCTAAGTGTCCAGCCAAAGGGTGTCATGGGCAAGACCAATAATGTCTTGCCTATAAACTTTAGGCACCACCACTTGGTATACTTTTCTCCATTCCTCCTCCGGGGTAGCATCAGGGGCCTCCACTTTCTCATTAAAATGCCGTCTTGATGGTAATAGCATTCGGCCACTTTGTCTGCTTCCTCCTGTGGTTGAGCCGTCTTGCTGAGCTGAAGAACCTCCGGGTCTTTATTTTGCTCTTCAACAAATTTCCTTCGGTCTAATGAATGGCTGTTTACGTCTGACCATGGCATAATAACATTCTTGCTAATACTAGGTGGTCTTATTACGGCCTTCTCTGAGCTATCAGGACCTTCAATGTGGGCTAGAAAGGTATCAGAAAGGTCCATGTAATCAAACTGGTCTTCTTGCAAATCCTCATTTTGTTGTTTTCAAGCCATCGCCCTAGTAACGACACAAGCTGGATACAGTTCAGCATCAGGTGATTTAACATCCACCACCGGTTCACTTGTAACAATTGGTTCCGCAACCACTTTGTTCCTAGCTAGATCATTTCCTAGCAATAATGAAACACCCTTAACAGGGAGATTAGGACGAACACCCACAACAACTGGTCCAGTAATCAAATCTGATTTCAGATAAATACGATGGAGGGAACGTCTATACAACCTAGCTCCACACCTTGTAACAAAACGGAGGTACCAACAGAAGTCTCCTCGGACAAAGGCAACACACCTTCTAACAATAAAGACTGAGAAGCTCCAGTGTCCCGTAAAATCTTAATAGGCTGAGGAGTTGTATTATCAACAATAGAAAGAAACCCATCAGACATAAAAGGTTTATAATCCTCCATGCTTACTTATTATCTCTTTCATTCTTCTTCTGAGTCTAAAACAATCAACCATTAGGTGACCATTCTTCTTACAATAAGCACAAGTCAGTGACTTCTTCTCAAAAGTTTCAAATTTTAGACTAGACATATTATAACTAAACTGATTCTTATTCTGTGCAACAGGCTTACTATTAGTACGCTCAATGCTTTGATTCTTATAATTTCCACTCAAAGTATTAAAATTTTGACCTTTGAAACTTCTTTTATGTCAAAGAGTATAAGTATCCGATATAACAGCTGCATCTTGTAATGTCTCTACAGTTTTGTCATCTAAATGTGTTTTAAGTCTAATTGAACACATTGATTGAACTCTTCTGATAACATTAATTGTCTTAAATTATCAAAATCTTTATCTATTTTCTTTGACGTAAGCCATTTTTCAAATAGATCTTCTTTTCCCTAGCAAATTCAACATAGGTTTTGAATCAAACTTTTATAAGACCTAAATTTCTGTTTCTATGCTTCTGGCACTAGCTCATAAGCTTTCAAAACTTCCTTTTTAACCGTGTCATAATCAGAACTTCTTTCGGATGAAAGTGCTGAGTAAATTTCAGCGGCCTTGCCTTCAAAAACACTTTGCAGCATCGTAGTCCAATAAGGCTTTGGCCATTTCAAATTTTGAGCAATTTTCTCAAACGGTGGAAAATATTTATCGACTGTTTTCAAAATTTGGAAACCAAACGCATATTTTTGCTGCATCAAAATGTTCTGATTTCGATTGGACTTTAGTGTTGCTTTCTTTTTGACCATTTCAATTTTCATTTTCTCCATCTCTAACCTTTCCCTCATTTCAAGTTCTGCCTGTTTTAATTTAAATTCATCTTCTTTTCTTTTATCTTCTCCATCTCTAACCTTTCCTTCATTTCAAGTTTGGCCTGTCTTTCTTCTTTTCTTTTCCAATTGTTTTATTTTAATTTCGTTTTCCAATTGTTTTAATTTAAATTCATGTTCTAATTCAAGCTGTTTTAATTTGGTAGCATCAACATTTTCGACCTTGAGTCCAAGAGCCTCTTCACCTAAAATTTCTGTGTCAACTAATATGTCTATTGTCTATTACCAAATTTTTATAATTTGTCTTCTCATAGATACTCCAAAGTCTAATTTCAGATGTTTAGCAAGCAGCACTAATTCCTCTTTCTTTAAATTATCAAACCCTTCCAGGTCTGGCGTTTTCAAAATTTACCGGCATCTAATGCCATTTTGTAGAGTTTTGTTGGCTAATTCTAATAAAAATACTAAAAATATTTTTAATAAGATATTAACGTTATCCCGGACACGAGCCCCAATTTCTGTTACGCCAGAAAATCCCTTTTAATTGAAGCCAACAAAAGACACAAATCAATAATAAAGTTTAACAAGTTTTATTATACACAACTTTACAAGAAGTATTACACAAAAGAAATGTCAACTTAACTGTCAAAATATATGTCTGATCTTTTGTCTTTTCTTTATCCGGAAATCTTCTCGGAATCCACGCAGAATATTTCGTCCAATAGGTCACAATCTAGTATGATGTTGTCAGTAAATAAAATGTCAATCCAACTACTGAGAATATTAATGTCTATCGATGTCTATGTCTATGTCTTTGTTTAACTTTAGGGTCTGCGAACTTATATATATACTCAAACGGAAACTTCTAGATAACGCTAGATGTTTAAATTACGCATCTTTGTTATGATCATTCTGGAAACGTTATGTAAGTGAAATAGAAAGTTCTAATCATTCCATGGATATCAATGATTGTTCTAGCTATTTCTAAACTGCATAGTTGTAACACAATGTGTATTATTTTGTACACAATGTAAAAATATATAAAAGGCCACACAAAACAAATTAGGCTAACTAAATAAATATGATAGTTACAATATCATAACACCATTTATCAGTAAAATACAGAATTTAAAAAATATTCAACTTTTCTTTAGATGCTATTTTTTGTCTTGAATATAAAAGTTTCATTACAATCCATGAACATGATGAAGGTTTACAAATTTAATTTTTTTTTATCCCAGACTGTCTTTAAATGTTAACTGTAAAAATGAAGTCCATCTATCAGAAAAATACTAAAATGAAAAACAAAATATACTTTCAAAGGTTTGCTTCAGACAATATCTCTTAATCGTTAAAAGCTACTGCCAAAGTTTCATAAAACTCTATGAAGTTTTGACAAAGTAATTGATGTGTAACAAACTTTAATCCCAGACTGTATCTACTTGTTAACTGTAAACAAACTAAGTCAATTTATTAGTAACATAACATAAATGAAAATAAATATTTCCAAAATTTTGCTCTGGATACTAACGTCACAGTACCCAAATTGCACCGAGTACCCAAATTGCACCTATTTAGCAATATAGCAACGAAAATCTTACAAATTTTCTTAGGGACTAAACAATTTTATTTTTATTATTTGACATTATGCACGTCCTTCAAATAGGTAATATATATTTAAATATTCAAAAACGTTCACAGTATATATCAACAGATGAAGTATTTACTGGAAAAGTAAAATCTACTAAAAAGGTCGCCATGCGAGGTCCACAAAAGTCATCTATGATTTAGTATGGATTCAAAATTAAATTGGTGGAACTATAAAGTAAATAAGGATACGTCTACAAAATAAACACAGAATGGAAACTTTTGTCTGGATCATAAATAAACGTAGGCGAAAAACCGTGAAAATAGGTGCAATTTGGGTACCCTCACGTATTTTGATCATAAACAAGCTTATGTCCAAATTTCATAAATTTCCATGAAGCTTTAACAAAGTAATTGATGACTGAAAACTTTAACTTGAGACTGAGCCTGAATGTCAACTGTAAAAATCTTAGTTCATTTATTAATAAAATACGGAAAATGAAAATAAATATTTGCAAAATTTTGCCCTGGATACTGTTGTTTGGTCATAAAGAAGCTTCTGTCCCAATTTCATAAAATTCCATGAATGTTTGACAAAGTTATTGATGTCCCAAAATTTTAACCACAGACTGAACCTAAATGTTGACACCGCCGACGCCGGAATCTAGGATCGCTATGTCTCACTTTCGCGAAATAAATTTCGCAAACTCGACAAAAACCATATTGGCACAATACTTTTATCATTATTTTATCTTCATAAAATGAAAGAAGTACGACGTTATGTATACAATGCATGAAAATAACGTCAAATTAACGTTACCAAAAATAACACCAACACCGTACGCGACGTCACAGCAATATGCATATTTTATTGACATTAACAATAAATGGAAGTACAGTGGAAGTTATTGACCTCATTTGTATCGATTCTTGCCGAAAAATATTCATAATGAGTTGCAGAATTCCATTTTGATTATGTTACCCTTGGTCAATGATCATATATATATACATATATATATTCAATTATATTATATAATTGAGTTCATATCCCATTGATAGAAAAAAAATATGACAGCATAAGAATGTAATTCTAACACTTTTGGGTTTAAATTTCAGACTAATACATATCCTTGAAAATGAACTACAAAGAAACAACAAAATATACGCAACACTATAAGAATTCTCATTATGTTTTAATGCACTTTGTTTAACCAAACATAAAGTATTTATGTGGTAATATGCTCCATCTATTTTGAACATATGACTGTGTACATAATTGAGCGCATGCAATTATGTACACTTCATCATTA
This sequence comes from Mytilus coruscus, assembly GCA_017311375.1. Taxonomy (NCBI): domain Eukaryota; kingdom Metazoa; phylum Mollusca; class Bivalvia; order Mytilida; family Mytilidae; genus Mytilus; species Mytilus coruscus. The sequence goes on along the minus strand of CM029597.1, from coordinate 87,869,629 downwards.
AATTTTACTTACTAAAGACAATAGAACAAGCACAAGTTTGGATACTGAATGGCACAGTGACTACCTCAAAATTTATTCCTTATACAAAATGTATCTGCCTTAAACGTCCACCAACCTACAAAAATAAAGTCCATCAAAACAACATGCAAAACGACACAAGATACACTGCCAGGCAGAATCTTGAACAATGTCAAGTTCTGTAAAAATAAATCTTCAAAATAAATACAACACATGCTTAGCGCATGCCATTCTCTTTTCATGAGACACCGGGTTTAAAATAAAATCCTTATTCTGACCGGACGTTGCTAGAAAATTAAACATCCCGCACAGTCAAACGGAAGCCTTACTTTGAACAGAGATCTACGGCTGGTAAAACAAAATTACAGAAAACATTTTAGTGCTTTCCAAAACTGATTTCCGTAAACATGATTTTTACTAAAAATTTCAATTTGAATCAGGCACTCTTCCTAGTCAGGCAGTAGAACTGCTTCACGTCGATGATTCTCAATGAACGATTAGCGGTTTTAATCCAAAAAAAAAAAAGTAAAAATAGTTTATATAGCTTTAGAAACTATTACATATAATTGTATTTTATCTTCGATCATACTTACAATCAAATTCGATTATGAATGAATTTTGAATGTTTTGTGGTAGATTATTTCATACATATAACAAATCTGGCATCAACTTACGCACACAGACAAAGACTGCTACATTGTTCAAGTGAATCTGATGTTTCTGATTAAGTGTGTCATTTGAAAACGGTTTTTAAACGTTGCATGACAAAACAGTATGCTAAATCTTATGAGTGTTACTTATATTGTAGAAAATTTGACGACAGAGTTACTTGACAGATACACAAAATAACGCTTGCAGGCAATAAGCCTTGTCAATAAAAAAGTGTGGAACTTGTTTGTACAGGGATCTCGCCAGCGATATCATATATGACTCAAGCCTTTGAAATGTGTTCCTACTCTCTTCATCAATTATCGCCAAATTGTTGACTTGCAACAAGACGGGTACAACTATTGAAACAGGAGATGTATACCGTTGTGGGCATCTGAGATGAACCGATGCATTCATTTGGGGTTCTTCTTGGTCAGTTTTCTTTGCAGTATTTGCTTACTTTTGGTGGTCTTTTCGACTCGTTTTTTTTAGTTTTGGCCAAGGTGTTGTCTGTTTTTCTTCGAGTTGTGTGTGTTTTTATTGTCCTCTATATATATCTTCTGCCCATTGTTTAACTGTGATGTACAATGCACATATTTAAGTGAAATAAAGTCTTTTCTTTCGGTACGACCAACAGGAAAACGACAAGAAAAGTAAATTTCTGTTAAAAGAATTTATGATATGATGCTTTCAAAAAAAAAAAAAAAATTAGTATTCAGCTATCGTTAGGAAAACCAAGTAAAACACACACTGGTAAAATCATAATGAGTGCAATACATGTGGTCAATGGTTTGCACAACGGCAATTTTAAACATATGTTAAAACCATATGTGATGCAATTTTGGATTATAGAAACACATAGATATACATACTGGCAGTATTTCACATAAATGTGAAAAAGACAAATTTTATACTCCCGACACTATTTAAAACTCATTAGAACTTATATGTGTTAAGGGGTTAGATAAATTACCTATTACATATTAACGTGAAAACACGTTTCATAGCTGTGATACCGTTTTTGTTAAAATGTGGTTCCTTAAATTGGCTATTGGAAACATCAATGTTACATCTATACTAATAAAAACGACGAACGCAAAACTTGCATGCATTTGCATATGTACAATCAGCTTGCCTTGGATACACCAAAATACATACTGGCGTTACAACATATAGAAATGATGTAATATGATAGACAAACCGTGCAGTCCAATTTCGCGTTACATTGACATGTGAAAACATGTACATTGGCCGATTTAGATGAATTTTCCTCACATGGACACCAGGTAATGATACGTGTACGTTTCATAGAAAAAAATGTGATGTATAATTGGCAGTAGCTCAAAGTGTGTGGTATATCTTCATATATGTGGTAACATCTTGACACTTGTGTAAAACAAGATGTATATGAACAACACCTGACCCATGAGTTTAAACCCAATGAACGTTGGAAACACAGATACAATAACTCATAAAATTAGAAGTATGTGCTATAAACACTTGTTTAAAATAAAATAAAAACTAGAAGCAGAAAGTCCAACAATCATGTTATTGGTAAATTTGGTGACAAAATTTGTTATTACCCAGATGTATAAAACTTCATGTTGTCTATAGGTTTAAGATTATATGTTGAGTAAAACATGTAACCGAAATATTTCACATGCTAAATCCAAACAACAACAAATCTTACCCAACAAAATAAATTCTATAAATAAACGATAAATAAATAAATAAATAAATAAATAAATAAATAAATAAATAAATAAATAAATAAATAAATAAATTAATTTATTAATAAATTAATTAACACAATTTTATCTATTTAAAAACTTTTAGATAATTAAGTCTTTGCAGCTGAGTGACTGTCTTGAAGTTCTCTCATTTTCGTTGTCTTGTTAAGCATAGAAGTTAGAGCTTTCAAAAGATATTCAAACCATGCAATACGTTATTCTTTTATAAATAATAGTTTAAATTATACAATGAGATGTTACATTTAGAAAACATGCTTAAAAAGCGAAATAAATCAAGATAAATCTGACAAGTACGATGGTCGATTGCATATTAAATGAATATTGTGAGTCTTTCGAGTAGTGTAACAATCTGTTAAATGAAATTTAAGTTTGAAACTGTTGTTAAGAACTAAAAGCTTAATTACAAAAATAAAAGATGTATAAATAGATCGATCAACATAGGTAGGTAGGTAGGTCGGCAGGACGGGAGTGTCGGTGATAATATACGAAAAGGCAAAAGATAAAAATAATGCGAAGAATAACAAACATAAATGAAAACTGACGAAGAGGCAAACAAAAATTGTGTACACAGAACACTCAAGATTTAGCAATAAACCCACAAAAACAGAGGCGAATTCAAAAGCAAGAATGGTAGCAAGTTCCACTGGTGACATCCGATGTGATGCTCATTTCAAGTAAGAATTCAGGATAAGTCCTGTATGATCATTTCATATCAAATTATAGAAGAGATGACGACTTTCATTCAAATCGTGAAGCGCTGTTGCAGAACAAAAGAAAGTAGTAATAATGTTAATCAGATTTAGGACTTGATATACTTCAATTTATAAATAAAAGGAACAGTTTTATTGAATTGTATTTTCATGTTTCTCTTGAAATCATCATTATTGATTTTTACTTGTCCCATATTATAAAGCCAACGCATTGAGCTGTAAAACTGATTAAGGTCAGCAAATTCACAACTACTGTACCACCAACCACCATGCATTAAGGAAGCACAGTTCCTCGAATCTGGATCATTATCAGAATCAAATGTTGAGAATCTTTTCCGGCAGCTCTTCCCACACTTACTACATTTATTAAACAATCCCTGAAAAACAGTACACGACAAGTAATACAGCCTTTTATGCAAGGCAACAGTTTATAAGAACGCTGAACATTTTATATTTTCATTGAAATATAATTGATGAGTTTTTCTCTATTAAATTATAATCTCAACGGTTAACTACTGATCATCGGTTATACTTAAATTTTGATTATTGACCTTTGTAATTATACCTCATGAAAATTGAGTGTATTTTTCAGAACGTTTAAGCGCTGCTGTGAATATTTTGGAATTACACATATAAAAATTATTAAGTGGTCAAAATTTGTCAGACGAATTCAGGAAAGGAGAAAATACAATTATTTGTTATTTGTTTTGCTTATATTTTCCAAATATTTCAATTATGTTCAGGACGAAAACAAATTAACAATGAATACAATAGATAGCTTCTCCAAATTTAGGGGAACGGAATTGAAGACGGGTAGTTTGGACTGTTACTGGAAAATAAGGATATGTTGGAAACGGATGTGAATTTTGCCTTGCAACAAACCACCAACGGACTCACCAAATAGTTCTTGCAACGGTTTTAAAGTGGAGAGACCGTACAATCTCTATACGAGAAATCGTATTTAATAGTTAATACGTTTGACACAGTGAAAGCCATGTTGCAGTTCACGTCGTTGAATATCAATAAGGCGATGATATAACTTTGTATGGGCAAAATGCAATTCTTATATTGTTAGGGTGAATTTAAGACAAATTTATTTGTAGGTACAATGGATTTTATTCTTTTACACTTAATTTTTCAGTTCTTTCTGCTGGAGTAAACCTACAGTTGTACTTTAACATCGTTTAGGAATAGCCTGTGTTCTTAAGGTTTTATTTAATTCGCGTTGGCGTCTTTGTGTTGATATATATTTTTGATGAATAATGTTACTATATATCCATCCTCGACATATTTTCCACATTTTCTGAAATCCAAAACTGATTTCTCAAATAAAGTAGCAACGAGGACTTTTATATTGCCTGCTGAGTGTTAAAATGTTATTGTTTTGTATATTTTATTGATAGTATCATTATATCAGGATCAAAATATTAATGTTCTATACGGCATAAACATTTGCAATGTTCTTTTTTTTTTGCAAAATTAGTAGATTGATTTAATGTTTTTATTAACATTAAAATGATGGTATTGGCAAAACTTGCCAGTACTGATGGATAAATTCAACAATTCTTTTATATGCATTTAATTTTATGATATCATTTTTGTAAACGTTTTCCAATTACCTGCACAGTTTTAAACTTATCATTTTCTTTTTCTGTCTTATTTCTCTTAACAGATATTCATATTATCTTTACAATCCGTCGTCGTGAAATAACCAAATCAGAAAGTATTTACTTCTAAGATAAATTGTTCATACCAGTGTTACATGTATATGGTCTTTCTTTTCAATTGAGAACAATATTGTCCGACATTTGTAACTTTTCTCAGCAAATAATGTTTGACATAATTTTAGGTAAATGAAAACATGCATAGATAATATATATAAGAAAGGTGACATCGTTGTTGATCCCGATACCCGTCAATAATGGTGTTATCTTTCAAACCATTGAAACAAAAGGTGCATTTAGTTTACAAAGTAGACGGTCATTAAAATACCAAGAGACATCCTACTATTAAAAATAAATCTATGTTTTTAGCATTAGTCAATTATTAAAAAATGATTACCGGCTGTTCCACTGTAGCCATTTACTGTGAGTAAATATTTGTTACCCTCATCTCCAATACTAAAACTTGAGTAATCTGCAAACCTGTTGCGACCATCAGCCTTCCATAGCTGGAAGCGGATTTTATGTCGACCATTTGACGAAAGTATATGAATATGTTCATTACCTGAGAAAAGAAAACCAATTAATACTTTTTTTTGCTTTAAAACAACCTACTCGTCATTTGAAATAACATTGTATTCAGACTGTTTATTATGTCCTAAAAGTAAATACAATTAGGACGATGTTGTATAATTTCAACAATTAGACAACTTTCAACCAAATAATACATATTTAAAAATTGATAGTCACTGTACATGTACGCCTTTGAACAGTAAATTAAAAGCACACATCATAGTAAGCAATAACAAAACCATGGGATGTCAAACGATACAAAGAGAAAATGAACAGACGATTTTCTTTTAAAAAAATAAAGCTAGAAAAAGACAGATAGCAACGAATGTGACACGTAAAACATCAACAATATAACAGCAACTGTAAATCTCAGTTCCAAAGGTCTTAATGGATCAGATCGGCACCAAGCGTATACACAATTCACAAAAGAACCGAGGCGAAGCCATAGTTGACAATGTTTTATCGACTCTTCCCTAATACATATGAAGAGCTACATTTGATGGTAAGTCCCACACTTTCCGTTGCTTTGATAGCATATGACCAACATTAAATTACTAATGAAACAAATATATATTTCACAGTGCATTTGCTTTTGTCTCTTTACAAATATATAATGTATATTGATAAACAAATATGATATAAGTGTTGTTTATAGAGAAATCCAATAACGCTAGTTAGTTAATCGTATGACAACATCTACAGGGATAACTGTTTAAAAATCAACAAAGACGCAAAAGCAGCACATTAGACTTAGCTTACTTAAATAAGTATTTTACATTTGGATGGTACACATAAATTTTTCTAATACCCCTCTGTAACTACGTACCATGGGGTAAAATTATACATAAATAGAATGTAGGACTATATATTTACCTAACCAGTATTCACTGTGTACATTACCAAATCCATTTTTATAGCTTGTCCAATTTTTATAAAAATCAACTGATCCGTTAAACCGTCTTTGAATAACCTAGAAAAAATATACAAGACTCAAATGCAATTTCAAAGTCCACAATCTACGATAATTGTCAATTTGTGTTATAACTATTGTCGGACAATACTTCCCTAACCTACCCGATGTTTAAACACACTATATGAGGTCAAGCTTTTAATTTTTTTCTGACATATTTGTAAAGTTCTACCAGTCTGTTTCAAATATTTTGCTCAAACTCCTCCTGAAAAAAAAACCACAACCGTACACAGCCGTACATAATTTTGACAAGAATTTGCATTAAAAGCAGAGGCCGTAGACAAAAACTGAACGACATGTACCATAGCCTTGTAATCTAATATAGGAATATTAAAAAGAACAGTAGCACTTTTGATTTTTAAACAATCTTTCTTATTAACCCTTACCCTAACCCTAACCCTAACCCTACCCTTACTTTCGAAGGTGGAAGAAATATTGTGTCTCTTTAAGAATGTTATTAGCCTCCGTATCTTAAGAGGTGTAATAACAATGTCATAGGGATAAAATATAAAAATAAGATGTGGCATTATTGACAATGAAACAAATCTCCACCAGAGACCAAATACCATAGAAGTTTACAACTATAGGTCCCCATACGGTATTTTTATTTTGTCTTGTATTTTAAATAGGTAAATAGATGAAAAGAATATTTATACAGTGAACGTACCGTCCATTTAGTTCCGTTTTGAATAACACAGTAGGCAGGCTTTGGATGCAATGCATCAGTTGGATATATTGTGAAGACGCCACTAACCTTAAAATTGATGTCACAGCATTCCTTTGCTACAATGTATGGTGTATGTATATGTCCATATGCCGTTTTAAACAATTTCTATTTTCATTTCTAATAGTAACTTAATTTGGATTCAGCTATTTTAACAGACAATTTCCCGATTGCCGAACTATATTTCCAAATTAAGAATTTTTGTCAAAGGAGGCAAAACCGAGTGTATACTAACGCGTCGCCAGTAAACTTAATTTGCGACCATCAAATCACCAATTGATGCCGTCGGAGCTTACAATACAATACATTTCTCTCCTAAATGTACATGCTGTAGTCACATGTTCAAAGTAACAATTATATTATTGTCAGATCAATTCACCATGGCATAATGTTAGTCCTGTTCAGGTGTTATGGCCCTTTACAAGTAATTTATCAAATTAACAACAAAGACGTTTATTTGCGAATGTTCAAATATTTTAACAATTATTTAGATCATTCTCAGAAATATACTATATTTGAAAATACGTGACAGTTGGTATTTAAAGTATAATTGGTTTACCGTTAAATTAACACAAAGTTTGAAAAAAAAAAGGTGACAATTATATGAAACTATAATTTTCCTTGTAACTTGGTGCTTAATTCACAAGCACAATGCATTATCTGTTTGAAATGGAGATCGTTCGGAAAGGAAAATTTAAACATATTCCGAATAACAATGTTATTCAGGTATTCTTACGTGGTGTTATACATGTTGTTCCATTCCATATTTCAGTTATACGGCAAGTACACTTATTATCAACACAAATCTGTTGTGATTTACAACCATCATTTGAAAGACATGAATGACCATAATTGGTTTCTATACAAATAATAAATTTCAAATTAGTTAACAAATAGCTTAAATTTTAAACAAATACAATTAATTATCAACAAAAAACTTTGAATATTAAGTACCGTGCCACCTAAGAATCAGGCAGATATTGAATGATAACTGATACATGACATTTTTTCAAAACTGTTATATTTTTAATTTTCATGAAGTATTTGTGCTATCTTTTATATATACACAGTATTTTGGGATATATATCCCATTTAATGAATTTACAAGGATTTGTTTCTGATAGGATTTCCACTATATATCTAGGTAAAAATGCCACTTTTCATCATTTTTAGTCGATTATTACTATTATTAGCAGAAAAATATTAATGTATAAATATGTTTTCCATAAACTATAACATTTAATCTTCACATGTATTGGAACATATTTTTGCGTTATTTTGATGAAATAAAGAAAATTGTGACAAAGCCAACATCCTTTTTTAGTACTGGGGCTACTTGGAGTTATCTCCCCTAGAAAATTATCCACAATCCCTTCTCATATTAAAGATGTCAGCCTCCGGTAGATAAAATGTCAAAGTGTAGTTTGTCAGCTTTTACAACCGATAACTGTGGGGAATCAATTCACCACCCTCTGGAAATAAATACTGTAGAACTACAAACCTGTAATCGGTCCATTGAAAGCCATTTGAGGGCACTAGGAGTAACTGATAGCTCAAATAGTGTGAAGGGGAGAACTGATTGCATATCGGGTTGGATTTTTGTATTTCAAGTGATTACAGAGTATGCCTAAGACACAGGGACATTCGTGGCTTGCACTGGCGGGCAAAGGCATCATGTCAGTACCCAAACCATTCTGGAAAGGCAAAGCCATACAGATCAGCCTCTTTTGCATGAGAAGAAGGATGCTGATAGAGAAGGGTGTACTTCTACTTGTTGTTTCTGGTTAGTATATTCATATAAATGTACATGTACTGCACACTAACATTTATTCAGATAAACTATTTTATGAAATGAGTGTGCTATAAACATTTATGAAAGCTGATAAACCTACTATTTGTTAAGACATGGTACTATACTATTTTGCACTTACAAGTTGATACATAACTATAAGAAGGTGTGGTATGAGTGCCAATGAGACAACTCTCTATAACTGTGTACATATGTACCTTTCATCACCATTCTGAAAGTACAAGTATTATACCTTCACTAAAAACGTTCTTACTGACCAACATGTACCACTTTCCATACCCAAGATCTCTGTGACATCATTTAAATTTGTATACTTTGATGGACAGTGAAGATTGTACATGTATTGACTGTAACGTATTTGATGAATTCTATCCTTTATTTTGGAATTTTTGTTTCAACTTCTGTTATGTATGTGTATAATGGTTTACTTTTTACAAACTGTGACTTGGATGGAGAGTTGTCTTCTTATTTCTATGTATTATCCCCATGCAGATACACGTATACACAAATTGTCCGTTAAGAATGAGAAATGTACCGTTTTACCAAATTAATATATGACCTTTGGGACTCAGATTGTTGCGTATGATTTATAATTATTATACAAAGTTACATGTACCATTTTAAGAATGTGTTTACATTTATCATTTTTATACATTACATTTGAATTTGATATAAAAAAATAAAATTTTGTTCAAATACCTATGGGATAATCAAAATTCATTGAAAAAAGATGAAAAGACACCAAATAGACAATTTACAAAAACAAAAACAGTGTTGAATTTATCAGGTGTAGAAATTAAAGGGTAAAACGTAAGTCATCATGGTCCTACTTCTTTTGCATTGGCATTAAGGTTATATATGTTATACATGCTTTTAATAATTGTGACCTATTGTTACATGCTTGTATATACCATGTATACTTTATCTTTATATTGACAGGAATATGCAGAAAATGTCATGAAGACTACTTGAAAGTGATTAAAGAAAATGAAAGTACAGAAATGGTAATTACATGTACATGTTACCGTCGTACATTGATTAGAGTAAGATACATATTACGATTAGAAGCTAAGTAGTAAATCGGCGTTTCTTTCCCCATACATCAGATTCCGTAAACGAATCACGATGCTACACAAATTTTGACATGTTAATGGCCCAAAGAGGTAATTTGAACGTTATTAATGTAATAAACGTCTTTAATATGCATAATTGATATATTCGCATAGTCATAATGATATTGTGTAAGGTTATACTGCGATTTGTGTAAGGTTATACTGCGATTTGTTTATATATTTGGTATGCAACAGGGTTTTGCATTGAAAATTATTTATGGTTCTTTTTGTCTTCTTTCAGTTTTACGTAAACCTGCGTAACAACGTATACTAGTCCATGAACTTTGTATAATGTTAGACAACTGGGTGAATGTATGCGATGCACTGTATGTTTATTTGACAATTGCAACATGAATAAAGTATCAGAACTTTCAGTGTATTATTTTGCGACGCCCACAGCTACAGTACATTTGCAATTGTATATATAATAAATAAGATTAAATGATTTAAAATGTTAGTCATTTTACAATGTATTTATAAACATGTATGCACCTTATATTTTTTATATGAATAGCATGTTTTTATAAAAACAAGCTATGCATGGTCATGAAATCTATCATATTAGTCTTTATTTTCAATATTTTAGAGAGGCTATTGATAAAGATAATTATATTATAAAACCAAGATGAGGTACACACCCTCCCATTGTATTATTATATTATGTAAAGGAGAGAAATTTTGTTATCTTCCATTTTCTAATGAAAATAAATAGATATATTAACCTTAAAATGCTTATTGCACATTGTACACCTTATTTATTATGTTGAAATTAGATAACTTGAGTTGATGCCTATCAAGGAATTAAAATTGAGAAAAAAAAAGAATCATTACTATCTGATGGTTACAATGTATATTATACATGTGCAAATAATATGACATTATCTTCAAGTGACCATGTTAGACGTGATAAATATTATTATTTTACTGTTAATCATGACTCAATGATTTATTACAGATACAAACATGTGGAGAATCAAGCAGTGAAAAAGATTAAGAGAAGAAGAAACATTGTTTCCAAGAAGTCCAACAGATCCTGTAAGTATTAGGTAGATATAAGAAGATGGGGTATGAGTGCAAATGAGACAACTCTCCATCCAAGTCACAATTTATAAAAGTAAACCATTATAGGTCAAAGTACGGTCTTCAACTCGGAGCCTTGGCTTCCACCAAACAGCAAGCTATAAAGGGCCCCAAAAATTACTGGTGTAAAATCATTCAAATGGGAAAACCAACGGTCTAATTATATTATCTATATAAAAACGAAAACGAAAACACTTATGAACCACATGAACAAACGACAACTACTGAACATCAGATTCCTGACTTAGGGACTGTTTATACATGTAGTATAAAAATATCAATTTCTATTGTGTAGTAAGTCCCACTGTAATAGACTAAAGGAAAACAAAAATTAGCAGGGACACACATTTTATATGCCCGTTTACAGGACGTATTAGGGTATACCGTTGACCGTCTGTCTGTCCGTCCGTTGTCAACATGTCGGACATTAATTAAAAACGCTCTAACCAATATGCATGAAACTTTGGTGAATTGTTTATATCTGTTGACGTGAGCACCCTTTCGTTTTTATAAATTTCGGATTTACCGTTTCCGAGTTTTGGGGTTTTATCCATTAAAAGGGGATTGTCCAGTTTTCGGACAATTACTCAAAAGAATTTCACCAATTTGCAAGAAACTTTGGTAAATTGTTTATTTCTATCGACATGAGATTCCTTTTGATTTTTATAAATTTTAGACTATACATTTCCGATTTATGGGGTTTTATTCATTACAAAAGGGGATTTTCCAGTTTTCGGACTATAACTCAAAAATGCTTGCAGCATTTTTATGAAACTTTGATAAATTGTCACTGGTAGACCTATTTGACAAAAGACCGTGTTCTTGGATAATCTGCGCGAAACGGCAAATAATCAGAGGTTCATCGTAAATTTGCTGTGTCACAGGATATTATACATGTCATCCGGAGATTTAACGTGTCGGAGGAATTAGCCTTTGTCCGATAAAACTGGTATGTATTGAGTCATTGATAGAACCAGTGATGCGTGAGCGACGGTTATTGATAGATCGTTGTATAATCCGTTATGCGTGAGCGACGTTCAATCATTAATAGATCGTTGTATAATTCGTTATGCGTGAGCGACGGTTATTAATAGATCGTTGTATTGTGGTACAGATTATGATATATAGAAGTTTACAGAATCTGTCAAAAACAAAGTAACTATAATTGATTGAGATATAAGGAATTTTCAAAATATATCATATAATGTTTCTGTAAATTTAGAGAAAACATATTATATATATCTCGGGTTTAAATGGTTATGTTTTGATAGAAAAATATATGTGTATGTCCGAGGCCGCAGATCATTTAAATTTCATTGGCAAATAGGAATTTTAATACGATCTGGGTTACATGTGATCCATTAATCTTTATTAATTAAATGGACATTTATACCTCTAGGGTTGAATGCATATAAAACAAAACGGTATGCTTTGATGAGATAATAACAAGTTGCGAATTGTAGTCCGAATGTGTATATTTAGGAACATTTGGACATTATTTCATATTCATAATTAATCAGTTCATTCGTCATTTGTTTTATTACATTACTATTCAACTGTGGTTATACAATTTTATCATTGCATAAGACGATTTGAGAATAATGCTTTCATCGTAATTACTTCAGAAATTCTAATTGCTTCAAGAACAGTTTATTGGAACAAAAATAAAATGAACGGCCTGGGGAAAGTTTTAACCTTAGTTGATATCAGGGGTCAACTGGTATAGCAGTATGTTAGTAATACACCGACCGTCGTTGCATAATATGTATATGTATTTACGCACATGCAATGCAGTGCATGCAAACTGGATTTCGCAAACTCGTGGGTTGTCTTTTAGACAAAAAAGTTCCATTTAAAAGATATGAAAGTTGCGTACATGTATATGTCAATGCAAGTTTTGTAAACTAATCTATTACGTATACATTTTGAAAAATAAATAAGTTCTATTTAAAAGATTGGAGGGTTATTTCACATGAATAAAAGTTCTGATCATTATTGTTTTTCGATAATTTTTGAAAGTGCGATCTTAAAACTAAGTTCGTCCTGACGTGCATGGAATATTTGCCACTGGAAGTTAAGCAACCAACAATCAATCATCTTAAAAAAAATATGCCTGAGCGATAATATTCTTTTAAATTTTAATGTGAAAGAGAGTTTCTCCATTTATAAGAAAGCACTTTCAGGTCCAATGTTACAGTGTATATACATTTCGGGATGAGATTAATTTACTATAATTGACAAAAAAAAAAAGTTTACGTTTCTTTTGATTAAAAATTGGACTGTAACGAATGTAGATCGGACATTTTAATAATGAAATAATGCACGTTAAAATATATATCATCAACTTGATCTTAAACTTAACATCGCTCACAATAGAGAATATTGTGTCGACTGCACGAGATTTTCCAACGGCGGAAATATCATGTAACTATAAACACAGGTGATGTTACTGACCGATTGTGGAATGTCCATTTAGGGTTAAATTTGGGTGTAATGATTGACATTATTGTGCGCGTTAAATTTGAGGCTCTAGAAAGTTATTTTCAATTGATAACCGAAAATCTAAAATCAAGTTTTTTTCAAATCAACGTTTAAGTTTTGAATTTTGTGGAGGGAAACTTTAGTTTGTTTGTTTTTAGGGACAACGGGGTTACCATAAAAGTCTATAGGAAAATTGAATAAACAATTTCGAAGGTCACAACTTGTATCTAATTAAATCGATGATAAAGAGACTTCATCAGTAACTGTTATAAAATTGCATTTTAATTTTTTGTTTTGTTTCAGGAGTGGGATTGAGATTACCTTATATACTTGAGATGATCCATTTTCAGCATTATGTTTTCTGGTCTGTGCGTCTGTCCGTCCGTTCGTTCGTCCGTCCGCTCGTCCGTCTGTCCCGCTTCAGGTTAAAGTTTTTGGTCAAGGTAGTTTTGATGTAATTGATGTCCAATCAACTTGAAACTTAGTACACATGTTCCCTATGATATGATCTTTCTAATTTTAATGCCAAATTAGAGTTTTTACCCCATTTTACGGTCCACTGATTATAGAAAATGATAGTGCGGATGGGGCATCCGTGTACTAGTGACACATTCTTGTTTTAATTTAACTTGTTCTCAGTGGCGGATCCAGATTTTTTATATAAGGGAGGGGCACTAACTGATAATGGATTACTGGCGCAATACCCGCAAGGGTAGTCGTCATTAAACTCTATTTAGTAGTAGTAGTACTGATAATGTCATGAGGGGACCCGCGCCAGTCATTCTTAAGTGATCCCCTATATAATCAACATTTATTTTCCCACAAAAGGGGGCGGACACCGTGCCATTCCCCTTTAAAGCCGACCGAGCAAGGGCTGTATAGCCAGTCAAGGTCGTTAAAAACTTCCATTTGTTGTATAGCCAGTCATTGAGTCAATGTCGTTAAAAACTTCCATATATATATGTATAGCCAGTCAAGGTCGTTAAAAACTCCCATCAACGCCATTCCCCACTAAATCCGGCTCTGGTTCTATTAATTTCATTACTTCTTCAGCATACTACTATCGGTAGCATGCGAGTAAGGTAGCACTCCATAGATAGGTATGTAGTTTCGCATGTATGACACTAACAGTTGGCCTAATGTATTAGAAGGCCAGGATTGGAAGATTATTTAACATTCTGTGGCTCAATTTTAATTTTATTTTCTAACTGTGAAGTGCTACCTAAGCCGTGGCCTGGAGAACCCTACCCATTTTTTTAAAGGGTGTTCCAAAAGCACATTAAAACACTTCCAGCATTAGGCAGGTCCAGAGATACAATGTTTTGAGGAGGAGATTTCAATTGCTGTTCTTTAGTTTAATTTCCTGTTACCACGAATTTTCGTTTTTTTTTATCAGATTTACCCCAATTGTCTATTCTGTTAACTCCATGTAGACCCTTACACGCAATGTTTACAGAATTATTTGTTTAAACTTGATATAATGCTTTTTTATAAAAAAAAATGTTTAGTTAGCTTTATTAACCCCTTTTCAAGAATCCTAGCATTATCATTGCCAAACACATACATGTAATTCATTTGAAAATATCTTCCTGAAACGACTGAACGTACACAGAGATATTCGCCACTGGTCTTTACTCAATCAACGATTCACTCATAAATGCATTACTCAAAACGATGGGAGACAGAAAAACAGACTATATCTTTTGGATAAATATGGTATGCACTTAATAGGCGACATTTAAAGACATGAATACAACTGGTCCGTGGATTACAAGTTGTGTGACAGAACAGACTTACAACTTTATTATAGTGTACAGTGCTTAGAACTCTCTCATAACCTTACTTCAGTTTATATAGTGCTTTCTTTTATGTTTTATATTAGGTTTTATGATAACAGAACTGTGTTTTATCAAGGTTTATCAGAACTGGTATGGTTTTATGATGACTGATTTCTGAGGAATAAGTTTAATTATGCAATTTTTTTTAAATAAGTTTTTTTATTACTATTTACATGTTATATTAGCGTAAATGAAAGGTTTGTGGCGCAAATGAAAGATTTTTTTGGCGCAAATGAAATGCCAATAGGCGCAAAAGCAAAGCACGGCATGAATATTCATGAACCTACAACGAACTTAATTTTATATATATACAAATCCTTGCTGTACCACAGGTGTCCTTGTGTAATGAAATTTTAGGGTTTGGTGTATGGTCAAGTGGTTAATTAAACGTGGATAATCAATGAGCGAGAATTAATGACCATTTTAAGTTAATCATAAGATAATGTTGATGGAACTTTTTTTTATTATTAAATAATGAAAGCTTTTCCAGATATAGGGAGTGTCGGACAAACTGTTGACTCTAAATGAAAGTGTTCTTTAATTCATAAATAATAAAACCTAAAATTTAAAGGCATTTTAGGCCCTTCCGTCAAACGGAAAAGATGTACATGAAAAGTTAGTGACTGGGTACGAATTAATTTTATTAGTAGTTCACCATGCAAGAAATGTATAAATACTATATAGTTTTAAAGTGTTAATTGAATAGTGTTGGAGAAGAGGATTTAGCGGTGGGCCAGATCCTCCTTTTCTGGAAAAAAAAATTGGTTGATTATAGAGGAATCACTGAAGCATAACTGGAAGCCTCCCTTTCTAAGGCAGTCAGTGCATATGAAAATTTCTGGATCCGCCAACTGGTATGCTAGCTAATAAATGATATATTTTTTACTACTTATATATTTTTTTAATCCTTGGTACGTCTATGCGAAATAATCTAAGCTTCATCAGGTACACACGCGGAGAAATAAAATATTCTGTGATTTGAGTACCGATATATTAAATGTCTCCTTGGTAGCTGGTATCCCTTGAGTGATTAATAAATTGAATATTCATTTGTGCCGGAATAGGTCATAAATATATTTCATATTACAGATTTTATGATTATTAATCAACTTATGGTACGGTAATAACTTTTATTTTTTTATTTTCTTTTTGTTCCAATTTCAATTTGCCTTTCGTTCCGTGAAAAAAAATAACACGGCTAAACATTTTAAGACAAAACACTTTGACTTATTATACTAACTTAGTATAATAAACCCAGATAAACGAGATGCGTGCTCTTTAAAATCATTTCAGATATTCTATGGAATTTTTAATTCACCAGCAAATCAGAAATGTCCATCTTTAATATTTCTTTTGCATTTGATGTGTGTTTATATCATTTTAAATATCTAACAATGCACATAAAAAATACTAGTTTTTTGCGATGTCCAATAGTATGTCCGATGATGCGTAGCTGCATGGTAGATACTACGTGAATTAGATCATGTTGATTATCTTTGAAATCACTCACACGTGGCGGTTTACACATTACACACAATATATGACTTAAATACCTAGGGCAATTTATACTTCTGTTTATTGTCCCTTTAACTAGCCAGTGTATCTGTGTATGATGTATTTACCGACAGTGCAAGGGTTGTGTAGCCAGTCAAGGTCGATAAAACCAGTTACCTCCATTTGTTATGATGTATCTCTGGCTCCATTGACAGACTCCCATAATATAGTCGAGTGTGTATCCCTGATTTTGAAAAAAAGAATGTGGAAGGATGAAAAGACAACATTAGAAATTGGACTAATGTACATGTTTTCGGACATTAAATCTATTTCATGTGTGACAGTTTGCTGACTGTTAAAACCGTGTTCAATTTATTATTTTGATATGGTTCCATCATCCGAAAATAAGTTATTAAAATCTCAGTAGGTTTAAAATTAAAAGAATCAGACAGTCAGCAAACCTACCTGGACAGTGAGGTAATATCACGAACAAAATGTGAAGAGTAAAGTTAAAATCAATACGAATTAAGAGATCTAGTGTAAAGAAGTTATAAACAGTCGGAGAAAAATCATGAACTTGTGCGTTGCCAAAATATAAGTACATAACATCGAGGGAAAAAAGTCAGGAACATCAATGTGCATTAAAGCAATCTATGTATGTAGCAGTGAATTTATGTCTGGTTTTTTTTTGTCACATCTCATCCTTTTTCCATTCATTTCCAATATTTGTCGACTTGATGTATAGCCTCGTTATGGATGTGTGAGGTTTAGGATTTTGTGTTTAGCTTGTAAAGTTTCTTCACAAAAGCTATTCCGACTTATAGTATCAATTTTGAAATCTAGATTTTTTTTATTTCACCAAAGTAGATCCTTCAGCTAATAAGGTATTAAAGCATATAACAATCGCAATCAGGTGCATGTTCACCGTGAGTTCAAAACCGATGATCCCTTATTTTTCCATTTTTTTAAATTTGAAGTTGCTCACATAATACCCTTTTCGCTAAAGAAAAGAAACAACAGAAAAAGCATAACATTTTCACCCTAAACGCGTTAAAGAGGGTGGCAAAGAGTTATTTTCGTGCAACGTGTTTTGCCATTTTTATTTCACGTGCAGCCGTGAAAAATGTTCGTTATTTACCGTGTTTCGTGAAATCGGTAAAAAGATCAACGTGCAAGAAATGTTAATTGTTCGTTCATCGTGAAATGGCAATTTTATTTCGCGTTCTTCCGTGCAGATACCCCCTTTTACACCCCTTATTAAAGTTGCCTGAATACAACACACACACACACACACACACACACACACACATACACACACATATGTCATGTCGTGACATCACGTTTCTATTGATTTACACTCACTCCTGTCTTAATATTACTAGTTATTTGGTGTTCTGAAATCTAGGTCATTGCATGATATAAATTCTATCACATGGTCCAAGGACACAGTTATCGTCCTTTGGTTTTCGTTGTCATGGAGTCGTGATGAGAAGAGTGTGACTTGCATTTTTTAAGACACACTTTCCCAATTTATTTCTTGATATTTAATGCATGAAATATTATGTAGGGGATGAAAGTACATGTTAGAGAAAATTTGGGTGCTGAATCTTTACGTTAAGTAACTGATTTGGTACAGTTAAAAAGGTCAAATATAAGTGCATTTGAAGCTGTCAAACTGAATATGAGACCCCTTAACACAGAAGTGTCAATATTTTGAGTTAGAGTGTTAATACGTCCCAATTGACTTGGAGAGATTTGATTTTAAATTGAACTGAATAATTAAAAGGCTCGAGCAAATAACATTTGAGAACGTAACTTTATAGCAAGGAACTATAGCGTATACAGATTTTCTTTGAACACATACGAGGGTCTTGAATATGGGGAGGGGGTGTCTTTCAATCCTGTTTGTCTTTTAATTTGGAAGTCATTTTCTCTTTTCTTCATATTTTTCCCATTATTCTATATTCTTTGTTTTCTTGGCGTCTATTTTTCTTTAATTTTGGCCCTTTGTTGTGCACTTTTTGTCCATTTATATTCACTATTCTTCTATAAATCCTATTCAGACCCTCATAAACATACACAACCCTTGAATTTTTACTTGATAACATTTTTGTTCGCTTTGGAGATTCCGTATATCGTCAAGTTATCGGAATTCCAATGGGGACTAACTGTGCACCACTTATTGCGGACCTATTTTTGTATTGTTATGAGTTACAATTTATGACTAAAATCAGCAAAGACCAATTATTACACCAGGGTTTTCGATATCATAAACTAGTCAAAACATTTACTAAATTTTATCATCTGTTAAAGGACATCATTCGTAAATATATCTCAACATGCAGACATCTTATACTTTCGGGTATTTCACATCCAATCTTTTATGATAATATTCTTTACAAAGCACAAAATGTCAGTATTCACCTCAAAAGCTAACAAAACCTTTAAACAGACTTATTAAGAAGGGATATAGTGCCGATACTGTTGTCAGGTCATTAAGATTGCATATTTTGACTTTAATATTGATTCACTTATCTGCTTATAGGGTCTTTGCATCGGAATTAACACATTTATTCTAAAACCAGTTGTTGGCATGACACGGGTTATGTTCTTCTCATATATTTTGTGACGGTATAATACTAAACCCTAACAGGAGGGATTGTGCCTGATATTCATATGATGAAGACATAATCTTTCAATCAGTTTAATTGAGGTCTGGAGCTGGCATGTCAGTAACTGCTAGTAGTCTGTTGTTATTTATGTATTATTGTCATTTAGTTCATTTTTTTTTTTCCTTTTCTGACTTCGGACTCGGACTTCTCTTATACTGAGTTTTACTGTGCGCACTGTTGTGCGTTTTTTTCTACATTTGCTAGAGGTATAGGGAAGGTTGAGATCTCAAAACATGTTTAACCCCGCCGCCTGTCCCAAGTCAGGAGCCTCTGACCTTGTTAGTTATGTATCATTTTAAATTTTAGTTTCCTGTGTATAACTTGGAGTTTAGTATGACGTCAATTATCACTGAACTAGTATACTTATTTGTTTAGGGGCCAGCTGAAGGACGCCTCCGGGTGCGGGAGTTTCTCGCTGCATTGAAGACCCGTTGGTGGCCTTCGGCTGTTGATTGCTCTATGGTCTGGTTGTTGTCTCTTTGACACATTCCCATTTCCATTCCCAATTTTACAATCAATATGTTCCGCTCCTAACCCCAGTTGAATTGTCATCCATGGGGTTTTTCTCAACCGTTGTGAATATAACAGTGCTAAACGAGACCGTTATAAAAAGATGTGGTATGATTGCCAATGAGACAACTCTCCACAAGAGACCATATGACACAGAAATTAACAACTATAGGTCACCGTACGGCCTTCAACAATGAGCACAGCCCATACCGCATAGCCAGCTATAAAAGGACAAAATACTAGGAGTCCATTACTTCTGATATAACATATAGATATGATTAATGAATAAATACGCAGTCACGTATACGTCCGATGCTATTTTGTTGGCCATGTTGGAAGGCAAAATATTTAGCCCTATACTGACTAGTATTTACAACTGAAACCTAGATAAGTGATGAAAATCAAGGAATCTATACATGCTATAACAGCAAATTTTAACGGAACGAAAACACATATTAGTAAAATGATAAATATACAACTTGCATTTCAGCAACTGTTTTATTAGTAATTATTAATGATGTAATTCGTGAATAAGTTATCCTACACAGCGGAACAAATGGGAAGCCAAAGTACGTTAATGTCTGGATTAATACTTCTGAAAAACGATGTCATTTTATTGTTTTAATAAACCGACTTAAATAAAAATCAAACAAGTAAAACTGTGAGCTTCTGCTCACTGATGATACCCCGCCGAAATATATCGGTAAACAGGAAGTTGTTGAGTGATGAATCTGAAAACCCATCATACGGTATAACTGACTTATATAAACCCTGAAACCAAATCTCAGAAATCCTTGTATTGTAGTTCCAGAGAAAATGTGACAAAATTTGCAACTTGGCTATCATGTGTAAAATGATACAAGTGTTCGGTTAACAGGAAGTTGTTGAGTGATGAATCTGAAAACGCATCACACGGTATAACTTACTTACATAAACCCTGAAACCAAATTTCAGAAATTCTTGCCAAGTCGTTCCTGAGAAAATGCGACGAAAATATTCATTGGACGGACGGACTGACGGATGGATAGACAGAGGTAAAACAGTATACCCCTTTTTAAAGCGGGGTATAATTATAACTTTGTAATGATTATAAATGTTTACCTTTTAAAATGAATTTTGATATATTGAATATAGATACGGAAAAAAAAATGAACTCAAATGTTTTATTTACATGTATTGTATCACGTATTTAAAAACATCTTCGTGTAAAGAAACGTTTGAATTGGCCGATCTTTTTGTAAAGCATGCTATTTTGACTGTTACGGGTTCAGACTCACTAAGAAAAATCTTATTAGAATCACAAAAAATTCTGATCGGCCGTAAAATAAACTTCCCATCATTTTATTTATATCACATGTCAATTTACAAAAACTTCACAACGATGTCATAATAGAAAGCACGAGTGATCTGACTGACCAAAATGATCAACTTGCGGCTAATGATTGACAGGTATGATTAGATCTTGAGGCTCTTGTGGGGAACGTGGTGTCGAAAGGAAAAAAGAAGATTATTCAATTATATATTGTAGGACTTGTACTAAATGTCGATCTGATGTGGAAAAATGTGAGTTTCTTTTAATAGCACAAAGAAATAAGACGTTAGAAGAGTTAGAAGAGTAACAAATGTTGTAACCATAAACGAATGACTCGTATATAATTTACGGGACTGATTTTATCGAAAGTTTGATAAAAACATTCAATTTCAAACCTTCTTGGTTGGAATGAACATGTTCGATGTATTCATGCAAATAGTTCTTAATTATATTATGTATTTAAATTATCTTCATTGATTACAATACAATATATAACATGTATCTATAAAACTTTGAATTTTGAAATGCTAAGGCTTTTCTACCTCAGGAGTAGATTACCTTAGCTGTATTTGTCAAAACTTTAAGGTTTTTTGGTCCTCAATGCTCTTCAACTTCGTACTTTATTTGGCCTTTTCATATTTTTGATTCGAGCGTCACTGATGAGTCTTTTGTAGACGAAACGCGCGTCTGGCGTAAATATAAAATTTCAGTCCTGGTATCTATGATGGGTTTATTTATATCCTCCATAAAGAGTAAATATCTGTACAGGTAAAATTTAATTCTGATCAATCTGGTACAGATTGATTTACGACCTTCCACTTGTATTGCACAAGGAATATCACAGCAGGTGTTAATTACACTAGGTCAAGTGTCAAATCAGTATGACATCTTGTTGGATTACGCCATCTACAGTAATAAGACTCTGTTTGTACAGGAACTGATTTCTTTTCTAAACATGACAATAAAGAAGAATTTTATAAGGTGAAAATATTTGTAGTTGTGTATTGTAAAGTTACCACGTGTATTCATCCTGTTCATTGGTCACATTGAAATAGATTATTCTTTATTGAACAATTACCAAATTCGATATTTAAATCGTAAGTAACTTTATTATCAAAACCACCGTTTTATCTCGACTGAAAAGGGTAATAAGACAATTGTTTTATCTGACTGTAAACATTGTATATATCACAACGATCTAATAATAACCATTGCTCACGTATAACGGATTAGACAACGATCTATAAATAACCGTCGCTCACGCATCACTGGTTCTATCAATGACTCAATACACACCAGTTTTTCGGACAAACGGCTAATTCCGCAGACACGTTAAATCTCCGGATGACATGCATAATATCCTGTGACACAGCAAATTTACGATGAACCTCTAATTATTTGCCGTTTCGCGCAGATTATCCAAGCACACGGCAGTTGGTCCACAAATCGCGGTCTTTTGCCAAATAGGTCTACCAGTTTGTTTATATCTATTTTGTAAGCTCCTTTTGATTTTTATAAATTTTCGATTTTACGTTTCCGAGTTATAAGGTTTTATTTGTTTATAGTCAAATAACAGATTTACTAAGTATTGTGTAATAGCACAGTGTATTGCACAACAGCAAGAAATCTTTAATTGAATATAAATTCAATTTATATAACGAATTTCAAGTTCTTTAACTACATTTATTCAGAAACCTATAATATGTCAAATATTTAATTACAATCCAAATTCAGAACTGTATCAAGCTTGAATATTGTGTCCATTTTGCCCTAACTGTTCAGGGTTGGACCTCTGCGGGTGTATCCAGCTGTGCTCAGCGAAGCAGTTTATTAATTTCAAGTGACAGTGCTTAAAAAGAATATATAACTATAATTTTATGAATTTGACGCTCAAAACGTCATGTTAGCTCTTTTCATCACTAATTGTCTGCCATTAAATTTTTCAAAATTCTCTCCTCTTAAACTACTGAGCCATTTTAAACCAAACTTGGCCACAATCATCATTGTAGATTCTAGTTTAAAAATGTGTTGGGTCTTTCAACCAACACAGCAAACATTGCTTAAAATAGAACATAGGGGCAAATTGAAAGTTTTGTCTTCTGTTGAAAACTACTTCATATCAAATTTGACATTGACAAAGTGTTTAGATCTACAAACTATTCATTGGGATTCATTTTGGAGGTTATGACCCTAACAGTTTACGATAAAGGGCTCAACACGATACTGTTGTAATACTTTGTATAAATTGATTATCTTTTGCCCATTCATAGTGCTTTAGTGGTTCCTTTAATATGCTGAATCTAACCGTGTATTTAGAAATTTGGATTTTGGACCCTGTTTTTGAATTGGCCCATTTTAAGGTCTAAGGGTCCATTATTAAACTTTTGTTTGATTTCATCAAAATTGAATCATTGGTGTTCTTTGATATGCCAAATCTAAAAATATATTCAGTTTTTTTAATTTTGGGCCTGACTTCAAATTGGTCCACATTAAAGTCCAAAAGAATCAAAATTAAACTTTGTTTGATTAAAAAAAATAAAAATGTGGGTTCTTTGATATGCTAAATCTAAGAGTTCTACAGTTTTTTAGATTTTATTTTGGTCCCAGCTTTCATGTCAATCCAAATCAGGGTCCATAATTAAACTTTGTTTAATTTGAACAAACATTGAATACATGGGGTTCTTTGGTGTGCTGAATCTAACCATGTATTTAGATTTTTGAATTTTGGGCCTGTTATTAATTTGGTCCACTTTAAGGTTCAGAGGGTCTAAAATAAAACTTTTGTATGAATTTTAAAAATCAGTGAGTTTTTTTATATGTTTAATCTAATCATGTACATTTGTATTTAGATTTTGGGAATGGTTTTCAAATTGGTCTACATTAAAGTCCAAAGTTTCCAAAATTTAACTTTGATTGATTTTAACAAAAATGAATTTGAGGGTTCTTTTATATGGTGATTCTAAATATGTTTTTTTTTTTTTATTTTGGTCCCAGTTTTCAAGTTGGTCTAAATTGGGGTCCAAAATTAAACTTTATTTGATTTTAACAAAAATAAATACATGAGGTTATTTGTTTGCTGAATTTGACCGTGTAGCTAAGAGTTTTGATTTTGGGTCCAGCTCTGGTAGATATGAGCATGCATAAGTTTATGAATTGTCGAAAATTTTGAATATAAAGTATAAATTTGCAGGTACAAATCGCAATTTCAAAAATGGAGAGTGGTGCAGTTATAGAAACCTATCCAAGAAAGTGTAAGGAACCATGCCTACAGTAGTAATTCCAGATTTTCTCAAGAGGTATGTTTATGCTTTTGCATGGTTTGCAGTAATGTACAAGATGATTATTTTCATCTTCATCACATTTTAAATATTGACCCCAAACATGTCACATTGGTAAAAGTCAAGAGTTTTTATACGACCGCAAAAAATTTTGTGGTCGTATATTGGTATGACGTTGGCGTCGTCGTCGTCGTCGTCCGTCGTCGTCGTCCGGCGTCGGCGTCGTCGTCCGAAGACGCATTGGTTTTCGCACTCTAACTTTAGTTTAAGTGAATGGATCTCTATGAAATTTTACCATGAGGTTTAATATCACATAAGGAAGGTTGGGATTGATTTTGGGGATTATGGTACCAACAGTTAAGGAATTAGGGGCCAAAAAGAGGCCAAAATAAGCATTTTGTAACTTCCAGACATAACTTGTGTGTAAGTGTATGGATCTCTCTGACATTGTACCACAAGGTTCCATATCACAAAGGAATGCTGGGATTGATTTTGGGGTAATTGCCTCCAAATTTTAGGAATTAGGGCCAAAAAGGGCAAAAACAAGCATTTTTCTAGTTTCATGACAATAACTTGTGTGTAAGTGTATGGATCTTTCTGAAATTGTACTACAAGGTTCCATATCACAAAGGAAAGCTGGAATTGAGTTTGGGGTAATTGCCTTAAACGTTTAGGAATTAGGGGCCAAAAGGGCCAAAATAAGCATTTTCTAGTTTCCAGACAATAACTTGTGTTCAAGTGTATGGATCTCTCTGAAATTGTACTGCAAGGTACCATACCTCAAAGGGAAGGCTTGGGTTGAGTTTGGGGTGATGAATCATAAGGGGTTCAAAAATTTGGGGGGTTTCTTGTTTTCCTTTTTTTTCTTTTAAATTTTCCATTTTAAGTTGGTTATTTCTGATTTATATTTAAAAGCAAATAATAATGATATGGCAGGAGATACACACCTAACAGGATGTGTAAATTATTATATAATAAGTATTGTGCAATAGCAAGAAATTTTCAATTGCACAGTATTGCGCAAAAGCAAGAAATCTTCAATTGCACAGTATTGCGCAATAGCAAGAAATATCCAATAGCACAATATTGCGCAATAGCAAGAAATTGTCAATTGTACAGTATTGCGCAATAGCAAGAAATATTCAATTGCACAGTACTGCGCAATTGCAAGAAATATTCAATTGCACAGTATTGTGCAAAAGAAGATACTTTGTATAAATTGCTTATTTCTTGACCAATTTCAATGGGGTTTTATTCTTGAACTCTTGGGGTTCTTTAATATGCTGAATCTAATCGTGTGTTAAGTTTTTGGATTTTGGGCCCTGTTTTAAATTGGTCCACATTGAGGTCCAAAGGGTCCAAAATTAAACTTTGTTTGATTTCATCAAAATTGAATTATTGGGGTTCTTTGATATGCCGAATCTAACCGTGTATTTAGATTCTTAATTTTGGTCCTGTTTTCAAATTGGTCTACATTAAGGTCCAAAGGGTCCAAAATTAAACTTAGTTTGATTTTAACAAAATTGAATTCATAGGGTTCTTTGATATGCTGAATCTAAACATGTATTTAGATTTTGATTATGGGCCCAGTTTTCAAGTTGGTCCAAATCGGGGTCCAAAATTAAACTTTGTTTGATTTCAACAAAAATTGAATATATGGGGTTCTTTGATATGCTGAATCTAACCATGTATTTAGATTTTTGATTTTTGGGCCCCGTTATCAATTTTTTCCACATTGAGGTCAAAGGGTCCAAAATTAAACTTTGTTTGATTTCATCAAAAATTGAATTATTGGGGTTCTTTGATATGCCGAATCTAACCGTGTATTTAGATTCTTAATTTTTGGTCCCATTTTCAAATTGGTCTACATTAAGGTCCAAAGGGTCCAAAATTAAACTTAGTTTGATTTTAACAAAAATTGAATTCATAGGGTTCTTTGATATGCTGAATCTAAACATGTATTTATATTTTTGATTATGGGCCCAGTTTTCAAGTTGGTCCAAATCGGGGTCCAAAATTAAACTTTGTTTGATTTCAACAAAAATTGAATATATGGGGTTCTTTGATATGCTGAATCTAACCATGTATTTCGACTTTTGATTTTGTGCCCCGTTATCAACTTTGTCCACATTGAGGTCAAAAGGGACCAAAATTAAACTTTGTTTGATTTCATCAAAATTGAACTCTTGGGGTTGTTTGATATGCTGAATCTAACCATGTATTTAGATTTTGGATATTGGACCATAATAGGTGAATGTTCAATTTAAAATTTTAAGTTCTTAGACCACATTCATTCTGTGTCAGAAGCCTATGCTGTGTCAAATATTTAATCACAATCCAAATTCAGAGCTGTATCAAGCTTGAATGTTGTGTCCATACTTGCCCCAACTATTCAGGAGCATTTAATTTTAAATTATCTAAAAAAGATTGTAAATAAATGTTGGATAGCTGAAGTAGAATAAAACATTATAAGCTGCTATAAAGGACTATAATACATAAATATACAGTTCAAGAGATGTATACAATGCAAATTATAAAGTGGAATGTTGATACAAGGATTTTGAACAAAATAAATAAGTTTGAAAAATAAAATACAATACCAAAAAAAAAAAAAAAAAAAAATAAATCTTAGAACTTTATAAAATATTTATAGATTATTCATTTTTCAACCAAGAGGATGTTTCTCGGCTGCAATGTCATTGAAGCTGAGAGACATCCTTGAGTTTGAAAGACTATTGATTACCTTTAAAATCACTTTTTCCAGACAACAACAATGACGTAGGGTCATAAGTCATACATTCTCTCTACAAGTCTTCAGAAAACCAAATATCAAAGGAGTAGGGCGATATGAAAAGTTATCACAAAAGAAAGGATCAAAGAAAACTATTATAAAATAGCAATATATATATATATGCCAAACTATTGCCAAGCACCCACAATTGTCCAAGATCTTTCCCAATCCTCCTGTCTTAGCTTTTCGGAGACCAGCAAGTCTCAAAGACTTATTTGTGAGAGCTGACGTCTCCTCTAATAAAAGCTGTTCAACTGCAAGTCGTGTGGTAACAGACGATGTCTGACTTGCCAACAAATACACAATACTCAAACATTTACTTGCCACTCCACTGGGTCTGTGTACACTATATTTTGTAATGTAACTTGCAAAACACAGAATGTTGTATACCTTCTTCAGTGTCGGTGTGGCATGCAGTATATTGGCGAGACAGAACAGCCATTCAACAAACGCATGAATGGTCATCGAAGTGACTACACCTGCAAGCCCGACCTCCCGTAAGTCGTCATTTGAGATCACCTGGGCACGCCCAAGCTGATCTCAAAAACCTTACAATCACAATCATAGACCACAACAAGGGTTGGTCAAGGGCCGAAAGACTTGCTCGGGAAAGGTTTTGGATAAGAAAGCTAAGGACAGTTTCCCAGAGGGCATAAATGAAAAACATAGAATGAGTCACTCATTTTCCTACCATCACTCATTTTCCTGACATCATTTGTTTCCAGTTACTCCGGCTTCCTTACTTGACTCTTACAGTTTTAAGGATTCTTTTGAATTTTACTAGTTTAAATACCAGGGTTCTTTTCATTTGGGAGGGATGTACAAGTACGCATCCACGTCCAATTATTTAACCTTAGCCAAATTTTACTATTATATTTTCTTATCATTATAAAACTGCTATTTATTTGGGATGATAAATACGCAGCCTCTGTTTGACATATTTTTACCAGCTTATATCGATCAGTGCTGTTTTTTTGGGAATGAATTTACACACAGTTGTTGTAAAATCTTAACTGACGTCACTTTGGAATTTTAGAGTTGTGCCAGTTTATATCTCTAATTACTATTTTCATTTTAGGCATGTCTTTGAGTCGTTTTTTGGAAATTTTAAAATTTATTAGCGTCTCTACATATGATGTTCGGGTAAACTGTTTCACTTTTTTATTGTATAGAAATCAAGATTGCTTTAGTTTAATAATCAGAATAGTTTGATCTGATTCATTTTACATCGTGCTCATATTGATGAAGGATATCTGTTATCCGAAATATTTATAGTTACATTTGTTCGTTTATTGTCATTTTTTGGTGATGTTGTACCCTTTTAGACTGGTTATATATTATATTTTGTAGTGTACTGTATCATATTTATATGATCCATCGCCCCGTAAGATTTATCGTTGACTATTATTCAGTCATTATATATATATATATATATATATATATATATATATATATACAAGTCTAAATTGAAAACAACGTTCAAACCTATGATTGCGTTGGTTAAAACCGCAATTTTATACGTGTGCATGCAAAACAAATTTCTTGTTAGAGGGTCTTAATACAGCACAAACAACATTTTCCAAAAGACCAAATGAGCGAAAAGTATATTTTAACAAAACGCATTTGACTAACAGGTCGAACAACAAATGTTCTTAAACCCTGCTGACTGCCATTGTATATATATATATATGTATTTTAACCTAATTTGGGCATGTGTAGTACATTAATACATGTACTTTGTTTATAGGCCTGTTGTTTTCTTCAGTTTTGTAGTAAGATCAATTTTAATTTAATCATTATTCATTTCATTATTGGTTAGTTAGTGATATTATGTATGCAGTTTTACCTTACCTCCGATACATTTCTAGGAATATGATTGGTTAAAACCAACCGTGTGGAGACCGTGTATATTCCATATTAGGTTAGTAGGGTTCCATATTAGGTTAGTAGACGGGCTTATTTCAATACACCGTTAGCAGTGGTGTGACGTCCCTTTATAAAAACAGCACAGTGTTGAGAAAAATCTTAAAGGTTTCAACAGACGATGCAATTGATGATGAACGACTGAAATACATTTATAAAACACATTTAAAGCTAACAAGTTGTTATTGTTTGCATTTGTATAGACCAATGGAAGTAGGTTCTTACTACTAACGGTATTGAAGACTTGATCCCTTTTATAGGCTATAGTCTAAATACCACATGTTAAGTTTAAGATAGTCGGTAAGATAAATGCGTTACATAGTGTGCTAGTGACCTAATACAATATATATGGGTCAGTAAATTCCATATGGGATTCGAGCTTGGCTCTCACCCCATATGGAATTTACTGACCCCATATATATCGTATTAGGTCACTAGCACACTATGTAACTAATAATATCACCATTCAACATTGCCAAACTTATTTCAATGGATATTTTCCACATTCCTCCCAATTCTTTACTATATGGATATTGTTTTGTCCTGTCCCCCTCCGTCATGGTAAATTGACTTTCAATTGTGCTTAGTGGAAATGTTAAAGTTTGTGATTAAGTTAGTTTAAGAGGAACCTCTCATTGATATTTGGTATGCAATTGGATTAGCATTGGCAAATTTATTTCCATGGATCATACATGATGGGATTATTGTTTTTTATTTCAGGAAATCTCATCCGAAGAAACACAGCTTTCAAGTCAATTTTCAAACTGGAGTACTGGAGAAGAAGCTCAATCTGTCATACATCCACTATCAAAAGTGAACAAAGCCATAGAACTTATTAGTCGTTGATCAGTCAGTCCATTGAGGTCCAAACTATCAATGCCACTGGAAAATTCAAAACAACCTACATGACCTACAGCTCGTAATTATAATAGAAAAGCACTTGAGACAACAGATGCTTTAATGAATGCTATTGCTCCCAATCAATGTCTAAAATTAAAGAAAATTATTATGGAACTCAAACTATACCACAAGATAACAACCAAGAAGTGCTTAAAATGTTATTCCAACTGTATGTGAACTCGAAAGACAATAGCAGCAGATGCCAGGTTTAATCGTTGATATTTAATCAATATCCAAAGTCTGAGTTATTAGCAATGTTTCCAAATATGACGAAATATCAAATTGACAAAGCCAGGAAACATTGCATTGGTATTTGTACCTGGTGCAGAAATCATAACGGAATCTACCAAACACAATAGGCAGCGAGTGGATTTTAGTAAGATAGAACATGCTATAGAATTCTTCAGTGGTCCATCATTTGTACAGATTGTCTCATATGGCACATGAGACCTTAAATTTGATTCAGGGAATTATTAACAACACCTGAAGTAATACCCACAATGATGCATTCAAACCTTGTTCGTTTATACACAAGTTACTGCACAGAGAACTCATTTTCACCTCTTAGCAATTCAACCTTATTTCAAGTTTTGACAGCTTGTGCAGCTTCTAAAAGAACATGTCTTAAAGGGTTGACAATATAGCTGTTGATGGATCTATGGCGTTGACACTCTAATGTCATTGGTTGACAGGTTGGAAGAACTAGAAGATTGGAAAAATTATATCAGAAATAGACTTTCATACACTAAAATATATTTAAAAACAGATTATAAGCTACACATTCAAAGAGAAGATGAATGTACATATCTTTGCCAACAGTATGCATTAAGCGATCCGAAAACTCAAGCATTCAGACATGTCTGTACACAAACATTTAAAATCATGTGATAGATGTGATTTATTTACTACCACAACTGACAAAATTCTAAAAGAGTAAATTCATGCCAATTTGCAGATAAAAAGGTACTATTACAGGATGGTCAGTGCTCAGAACGACAAATTTCTGAATAGAAATCTCACATTTACGTACAGAAAATCAAGATGAGGCTCGTCATGATGTATTTCAAAACTTGAAGGAAAATCAACTTTTAATTGTTATGGATTGGGCAATGAAGTTTCTTCCCATTTATTCAGAGAAAAATGTCTGATTGGTTTGGGCAGAAAGGCATACACTGGCATTGTGCAGTTTCCATTTTAGAGATGAAGATGGAAGCTTAAAGGTATGAATACATATATAAGATAAGAAAAGTTACATGTATTTATAGTTTTGATAATAAGTGAGAAATGGATATCAAGCAATACAACATATGGTTTGATGTTTCTTGTTTATCATTATTTTATTTGGTCATGTGTTTTCCAATATATATTTGGTATTTTTCACTATTTTCACACACTCGACGATACTATTTTTAAAATGATATTGACTCAATGTTAACATAGAGTCAATATCATTTCCAAAAATAGTAACAATGAGTGAATATCATTTTAAAATTATACTATTTACATATATGTTATATATAAATTAAGGTCTCTCACTCAGTCAATAGTCAATACATGTACATTATATTTGGACCTGTTGGATTAATTGACCGAGGACAAAGTCCGAGATCAATATAATCTGAAAAGGTCCATCCATCATGTCCATAATTGATAAATATCCAATTCTAACATGAGTAATTACCTATTTCTCTCATGGTAACATTTTCATTGTGTTATTAAATAAAATTCCCCATACATGTATGTCCTGTTATGGCCTCATCTTTAACATCGTACATTTTTTATTCTTCGTTCACTTCTAAATCATGTAAATGTAATAAATTCGGCATTAAAAACTGTGGAAGGACTCGGTAAAACCTTGCCCTTCCCCAGTTTCTCAGCCTCATACAAAAATGTTTATATTTTTCTGACATT
The DNA here is from genome assembly GCA_017311375.1 of Mytilus coruscus. Lineage (NCBI taxonomy): Eukaryota > Metazoa > Mollusca > Bivalvia > Mytilida > Mytilidae > Mytilus > Mytilus coruscus. Next base: position 87,837,462 of record CM029597.1, on the reverse strand, counting down.
GACCTAATATTGTATATATCTCTTCTTGTGAGAAACATATAACAGGCATGAACCATAATATGCATAAGAGAATGGATTCTTACATCATGTGTAAATATAGCTATAAGCAATGACAAGTAGATACAAGTACTATACATATACAAATGATATATCACCATATTCTATAAGTCATTTGTAAGTTGATATGAATTATTTATCTTATTAAGCAATTACTAATATTGCAGAAACCACATTAAAAATATCAGCAGACACCAAATTAAAGTTAAAAAATAAGGGATTGATGAGACAACCAAAGCCATGTGAAATCAAAGTGACGAGAACATCGAACAGTACAGATTGCATTTATTTTGCGGTGGAACTGAAGAAAATAAAAAACATAACATTGCAGTAATTTGTATGAATTCGAGAAATCTGTAATTGTAATTGATTCAAGTACAGTTATGTATTAACAAAATAAATCCATGTACATGTATTACCTTATAAATGACAGCATTGCAGATTTTCTCCACATATGGCACCCGTCTCGTTTCTTATGTTTTATAGTAATACAAATTTGAATTCAGTGTAGTGTTTTAATCCATTGTTCTCCGAAAAGGATATTTCATAAGGCATGTTTTGATGTGGACACATATTCAAGTTTGTTTTAAAAGCAAATAAAGATTCTTACATAGATTTTAACCTTTCTTTTTCAGCACAAAACATTTACCCATAAAATGGGTGTTGTCAAGTAAGATTTGTTTGCAGTATTATCGGTGCTTGAACACTTTCTACAGACAATCAAGACCCAGCTTCCTAAAATAACAGAGCCTTATCTGCAATCAGACAATGCTGGATGTTACCATAGTGGTCATCTTTGGTTGTCATTACCTGATTTGTCTCAAAGAACAGGTAGGAGAACAATATTTATTTTATTTCATGTTATTTAAACTCACCTGGCTGTCTGTCGTCAGTTATTGTCTTTTAACTTTTAAAAATCTTCTACTCTGAAACTACTAGGTCAAATTTAACCAAACTTGACCACAATCATTATTTGGATATCCAGTTTAAAACATGTGTCTGATGACTGCTTGTCAAGCAAGATGAGTGACATGGCTAAAAATGAATGCAGGTTTGTCTTTTAGCTTGAAAACAACTTCGAATAGAGAAAATTTGACGGCCAAAAATGTTGAGAATAAACATCAAAATTGTCAGACGACTTCTTATAGGAGTTATTGCCCTTACGTCAAATGTAATTTTTTTTTCATATTTCCTTCATTCATGTCATTATTGTTTATTATTTTGTAAACTGTATTAGATACAGAGAATTTGTATTAGGAAAATGATATGCAAGTCAAGATCTACAAATAAGTTGACATGACTGAATTCTTTTAAAGAGGGGCGAAAGATACCAGAGGGACAGTCAAACTCATAGATCGAAAATAAACTGACAACGCCATGGCTAAAAAGGAAAAAGACAAACAGACAAATAATAGAACACAATACACAACATAGAAAACTAAAGACTAAGCAACACGAACCCCACCAAAAACTAGGGGTGATCTCAGATGCTACGGAAGGGTAAGCAGATCCTGCTCCACATGTAGACACCAACAATCAATAAGCCAAAACACAACCAGACTGCATCCAATACTTTGATATAGGCAGATAAATGAAATTATATTAAGAATTTCGTATTGTGGTCGGGTTATAACTGTATGGATTATTTTTTGTTTTGTTTTAGGAATACAAATATTGGGTTATGACTTCAGTGAAGCTCAAAGTGGAAAGAGCTATTGTGATGACAAAATCGGACACATGAGGGCAAAATCAGAAGTCATGCAGCTGAAGGACACAACATCTCAACAGCTTATGAGGTCAAGAAAGCCATTGAATTCGGAAAGGAATTCAGGGGTACAGGCAGCTGTAGTGGATATCAATACAAACAATCAAAAGATCCAAAAACACTCATAGAAAGGAGTAAGCTTTCTGAGTAACATTAGGTTTTGCGATGGTGGCATTAGAACTAGGAGAGCGTACAAAGTTGGAGAAGGAACTTCACAACACAAGAAATACTGGATGGGTATAGTAAGGTGAAGCAGACATGCACAGATATCCATGTGGTTAGTGACTTTAATAATTCTGAGAGTTTAGGTAAGATCAAAGGAAATCTCTTGTACCATCAGTGCCTGAAGATGAAGATAATGTTGACCATACAGTTGAAGCCCAAAATGATGAAGACCATACAGTTGATGCCGTAAATGATGAAGATGATAATGGTAATAATGTTTTTATTGCCCTGAAGAAGGATGTGGTAAGATTTACAAGTCCTACAATAAACTTGAAGATCACATATATATTGGAAAACATGATAAAAAACTCATGATGGAGTCATCTTATGATAGAGCAAAAAACTGTGGGCATCCAAATGCCAGGAAATAGCAGACCGGTCAAAATAGCTACTGGCAACACAGCTAATATAAATGTATTTGTAACAAAGTCCCATCGTTGGGATGGGCTTTGAAAAAGAGAAAAGTGTGTCCGATTCTCACAGAAGGTGAAGGATTACTTAACGGAGTTGTATGACAAAGATGAAAAACTGGCAGAAAAGAAAATTCAGCAGATGTTGCAATTGAAATGAGAAATATCAAAGAAAATAGGAAAGACAATTTTCACCGGAAGAATGGCTTCAACCCAGCCAAATAACATCTTTTTTCACGTCTTTCTCTGTCTGCATCTCATCCATAAAAATAAGAAATTAGCTATTGATACAGTTGACATTGAAGACGGAAATGATGATGATTTATTGTCAGTATTAAACTTACTGGATAACAATGCCATTATAGAAACATTAGATGTCTGATTTCAAAACGTTTAGCATTGATATGTGTACCATATTTATGCAGTATACATTGTTAATATATTGGTTCGGGGACACAGTTATCTACCTTCAATTTTCATTTTGTTGTCCACAAACATGGTTAGTTCCCCTTAATTTCAGTGTAATTTTAGGTTTTTTTCTTTGCCTTTTTAAAATTTTTCATTATTTCTTTGTATTAAGGTAAAAGATATGACTTTAGATATACTGTCTAAATACTTTTTAAAAATTTTCAGCGTTCAGGTAAATAAGGTTGAAATTTCGTCTTCTTGGGAGCTATGTGACTTTGTCCTTAGGTTTTGGGTTACCAGACGAAAATGAGCTGATAGAATTTTCAGAATATTTTATATGTGTTTGGTAAAAAGTCAAACTTTATGCACACCCAATCTTATAATTGAGCAGGTGGAACTTTTTGAAATTTTCATTATTTTGCAATAAGCAAATAGGGAAATGAACTGTGTTCTCGAGCCTATTTACATTTACAATACATATATTCATTTGACAACTATTACAATCAAGTGGGATTTTGATCTATGTTGGAGGTCATGCAGTAACCTATAGTTGCTAACGTTAACAAGTAGTGGTCACTGGTGGTGATTTTTTCACTAGTTTTCATAGTTCATACCACATCTTCTTATTATTATAATATGATATTAAAGGCATGGTATATTTTAAGACATTTTAGACATGTAACATTTGATTTGGGAAGAGTAAGATTTGAAATATCGTCATTGCTGTTTTCACCGAAAGATTTTGTTTGACTGTTGTCAAAGCAATAATTTTGTAGGGTCAGGTGGCTTTATAGGCTTCTGAAATTTCCTTCTTGTGACAGATATTTCAACTTTAATATAAATTATTTCCTTTCTGTCTTTTAAAATGTATCAATGCTTGTTATTGCACAAAGTTTTGTGGATATATGTATGCATTATTTAAAATTGTAATACTTTAAGTGGGAAAATCAAATTAGAATACTGTCTGACTTTGAATATACATGTATAAAAACATTTAGCAAGTTTTAGCATAAAAAATCAAACTTTGACATATTTATTCTCATTTTTCTGTGAAAATAGTAGAGAAGTTTAGTGATTCTACCATCACATATACAATTGCCCAAAGTCTTAGTTGTATCACTGTAGCTAACATCAGTGTATATTGTCAAAAGAGATTTTAAGCATAGTTTGTCTCTGACCATGCTGAATTTTCATCAGATGAAGTAAAATTGAAGTCCATAATAATAATTAAAGAATGCTCTAATGAATTTTCATGAAACTTTGGTGTTTTGTTTATATCTATTGACATAAGCTCCTTTCGATTTTTATAATTTGAGATTTTACTTTTCTGAGTTGTGGTGTTTCATTCATAAAAGGGGGATTTTCTAGTTTTCTGACAAAACTCAAAATGCTTTGAGCAGTTTTCATCAAACTTTAGTAACTGGTTTATATCTATTAGTATAGATGACATTGAGAAGTTATGGAACTTTATTCATTAAAATGACAGGGTATCATTCGTTCATGGTGTATCTGTTAACTGTTTCTTAAAGTGCTGAATGTTGCTTTCATAATAACAAATATGCCAATGGAAAGTATATGAAATATGTTGGAAAGATTTTTCAATGAATAAAAAGTATCAGGTATTGTTGTATCAGCATTATAAAATATACGTGGAAAGTCATAGAGCTTTTACTTTCAGCAAAAAGCTGAAAATGTAACTATATATCAATTTTACATTTTAGAGGTCAAGGTCAAGGCCACAATGCCCATTAGTGACCTATATTTTGTATACAAATGATTCAGTTTTGTCTACCTAATAAGTGTTTCAGAGATTGACTAACTAAGTTAATTACAACAACAACTCTTACACGAAAGTCAAAGTAAGCAGAAAGTACAGTAATGTCAATTGATATTCGTAAAATTCCTTATTTCTTTAAACAATTGCATAGCGATTATATGGGGCATTATAAAAAACATGGAATTTTTTTTTCTGTAAAAGGTAATACAACTATCATATTTTATGATTTAAATGCAGTTTTGACGGGATCTGTCTGGTCTTGTTAATTATTAGAACACAAAATGCCTTTAATTTGTCATTTTGTATAGATTGAAGAGCTTTGTCAAAATGTCAATTTTTTAAATGCTGTTTTCTTTTTATTGAATTGAAATATGTAATTTATACTTCAATTGTACCTTAAAAGAAATCACCATTAAATGTTCTATCACACATTCTGTATTTTGTCTTCTTTCAGCACAAAAACACCGCGATTTTGGACAAACTACCGTGTACTTGGATAATCTGCGCGAAACGGCAAATAATTAGAGGTTCATTGTAAATTTGCTGTGTCACAGGATATTATGCATGTCATCCGGAGATTTAACGTGTCTGCGGGAATTAGCCGTCAACCGATAAAACTGGTGTGTATTGAGTCATTGATAGAACCAGTGATGCGTGAGCGACGGTTATTGATAGATCGTTGTATAATCCGTTATGCTTTAGCGACGGTTATTAATAGATCGTTGTGATATATAAAATGTTTACGGTCAGATAAAACAACTGTCTTATTACCCTTTTCAGTCGAGATAAAACGGTGGTTTTGATAATAAAGTTACTTACGGTTTAAATATCGAATTTGGTAATTGTTCAATAAAGAATAATCTATTTCAATGTGACCAATGAACAGGATGAATACACGTGGTAACTTTGCAATACACAACTACAAATATTTTCACCTAATAAAATTCTTCTTTATTGTCATGTTTAGAAAAGAAATCAGTTGCTGTACAAACAGAGTCTTATTACTGTAGATGCCGTAATCCAACAAGATGTCATACTGATTTGACACTTGACCTAGTGTAATTAACACCTGCTGTGATATTCCTTGTGCAATACAAGTGGAAGGTCGTAAATCAATCTGTATCCGATTGATCAGAATTAAATTTTACCTGTACAGATATTTGCTCTTTATGGAGGATATAAATAAACCCATCATAGATACCAGGACTGAAATTTTATATTTACGCCAGACGCGCGTTTCGTCTACAAAAGACTCATCAGTGACGCTCGAATAAAAAAATATGAAAAAGGCCAAATAAAGTACGAAGTTAAAGAGCATTGAGGACCAAAAATTCCTAAAAGTTTTGCCAAATACAGCTAAGGTAATCTATTCCTGAGGTAGAAAAGCCTTAGTATTTCAAAAATTCAAAGTTTTATAGATACATGTTATATATTGTATTGTAATCAATGAAAATAATTTAAATACATAATATAATTAAGAACTATTTGCATGTATACATCGAATATGTTCATTCCAACCAAGAATGTTTGAAATTGAATGTTTTATCAAACTTTCGTTAAAATCATTCCCGTAAATTATATACGAGCCATTCGTTTACTGTTACAACATTGTTACTCTTCTAACGTCTTATTTCTTTGTGCTATTAAAAGAAACTCACAATTTTCCACATCAGATCGACATATCGTACGAGTCCTACAATATATGATTGAATAATCTTCTTTTTCCTTTCGACACCACGTTCCCCACAAGAGCCTCAAGATCTGATCATACCTGTCAATCATTAGCCGCAAGTTGAACATTTTGGTCAGTCAGATCACTCGTGCTATCTATTATGACATCGTTGTGAAATTTTGTAAATTGACATGTGATATAAATAAAATGATGGGAAGTTTCTTGTACAGCCGATCAGAATTTTTGTGATTCTAATAAGATTTTTCTTAGTGAGTCTGACTCCGTAACCGTCAAAATGTCATGCTTTACAAAAGATCGGCCAATTCAAACGTTTGTTTACACAAAGATGTATTTAAATACGTGATACAATACACGTAAATAAAACATTTGAGTTCATTTTTTCCGTATCTATTTTCAATATATCAAAATTCATTTTAAAAGGTAAACATTTATAATCATCACAAAGTTATAATTATACCCCCGCTTTAAAAAAGGGTATACTGTTTTACCTCTGTCTATCCATCAGTCAGTCCGTCCGTCTCATGAATATTTTCGTCGCATTTTCTCAGGAACTACTTGACAAGGATTTCTGAAATTTGGTTTCAGGGTTTATGTAAGTAAATTATACCGTGTGATGCGTTTTCAGATTCATCACTCAAAACTTCCTGTTTACCGAACACTTGTATCATTTTACACATGATAGCCAAGTTGCAAATTTTTGTCACATTTTCTCTGGAACTACAATACAAAGATTTCTGAAATTAGGTTTCAGGATTTATATAAGTCAGCTTTACCGTGTCATGGGTTTTCAAATTCATGACTCAGCAACTTCCTGTTTACCGAAATATTTCGGCGGGGATCATCAGTGAGCAGAAGCTCACAGTTTTACTTGTTTGCTTTTTATTTAAGTCGGTTTATTGAAACAATAAACTGACATCGTTTTTCAGAAGTATTAATCCAGACATTAACGTACTTTGGCTTCCTATTTGTTCCGCTGTGTAGGATAACTTATTCACGAATTACATCATTAATAATTACTAATAAAACAGTTGCTGAAATGCAAGTTGTATATTTATCATTTTACTAATATGTGTTTTGGTTCCGTTAAAATTTGCTGTTATAGCTATAGATTCCTTGATTTTCATCACTTATCTAGTTTCAGTTGTAAATACTAGTCAGTATATGGCTAAATATTTTGCCTTCCAACAAAGCCAACAATTTAGCATCAGACGTATACGTGACTGCGTATTTATACATTAATCATATCTATATGTAATATCAGAAGTAATGGACTCCTAGTATTTTGTCCTTTATAGCTGGCTATGCGGTATGGGCTGTGCTCATTGTTGAAGGCCGTACGGTGACCTATAGTTGTTAATTTCTGTGTCATATGGTCTCTTGTGGAGAGTTGTCTCATTGGCAATCATACCACATCTTTTTTATAACGGACTCGTTTAGCAATGTTATATTCACAACGGTTGAGAAAACCCCATGGATGACAATTCAACTTGGGTTAGGAGCGGAACATATTGATTGTGTATGTTTATGAGGGTCTGAATAGGATTTATAGAAGAATAGTGAATATAAATGGACAAAAGTGAACAACAAAGGGCCAAAAATTTTTAAAAAAATAGACGCCAAGAAAACAAAGAATATAGAATTATTGGAAAATATATGAAGAATAGAGAAAATGACTTCCAAATTAAAAGACAAACAGGTTTGAAAACACCCTCCCCATATTCAAGACCCTTGTATGTGTTCAAAGAAAATCTGTATACGCTATAGTTCCTTGCTATAAAGTTACGTTCTCAAATGTTGCTCGTTGCTGGAGCCCTTTTAATTATTCAGTTCAACTTAAAAATCAAATCTCTCCAAGTCAATTGGGACGTAATAACACTCTAACTCAAAATATTGACACTTCTGTGTTAAGGGGTCTCATATTCAGTTTGACAGCTTCAAACGCACTAATATTTGACCTTTTAACTGGACCAAATCAGTTACTTAACATAAAGATTCAGCACCCAAATTTTCCTTAACATGTACTTTCATCCCCCTACATAATATTTCATGCATTAAATATCAAGAAATAAATTGGGAAAGTGTGTCATAAAAAAAATGCAAGTTACACACTGTTCACATCACGACTCAATGACAACGAAAACCAAAGGACGATAACTGTGTCCTTGGACCATGTGATAGAATTTATATCATGCAATGACCTAGATTTCAGAACACCAAATAACTAGTAATATTAAGACAGGAGTGAGTGTAATGAGTTATTCAAATCAATAGAAACGTGATGTCACGACATGACATGTGTGTGTGTGTGTGTGTTTTGTATTCAGGCAACTTTAACAAGGGGGGAGGGAGGTATCTGCACGGAAGAACGCGAAATAAAATTGCCATTTCACGATGAACGAACAATTAACATTTCTTGCACGTTGATCTTTTTACCGATTTCACGAAACACGGTAAATAACGAACATTTTTCACGGCTGCACGTGAAATAAAATGGCAAAACAAGTTGCACGAAAATAACTCTTTGCCACCCTCTTTAATGCGTTTAGGGTGAAAATGTTATGCTTTTTCTGTTGTTTCTTTTCTTTAGCGAAAAGGCTATTATGTGAGCATTTCAAATTAAAAAAAAAAATGGAAAAATAAGGGATTATCGGTTTTGAACTCCGTGAACATGCACCTGATTGCGATGTTATATGCTTTAATACCTTATTAGCTGAAGGATCTACTTTGGTGAAATAAGAAAATCTAGATTTCAAAATTGATACTATAAGTCGGAAGAGCTTTTGTGAAGAAACTTTACAAACTAAACACAAATTCCTAAACCTCACACTTGCATAACGAGGCTAAACATCAAATCGACAAATATTGAAATGAATGGAAAAGTCTGAGATGTGACCAAAAAAAAAAAAAAACAGACATAAATTCACTGCTACATACATAGATTGCTTTAATGCACATTGATGTTCCTAACTTTTTCCCTCGATGTTATGTACTTATATTTTGGCAACGCACAAGTTCATGATTTTTCTCCGACTGTTTATAACTTCTTTACACTAGATCTCTTAATTCGTATTGATTTTAACTTTAATCCTCACATTTTGTTCGTGATGTTACCTCACCGTCCAGGTAGGTTTGCTGACTGTCTGATTCTTTTTAATTTTTAAATTGATGTCCAGTGGCAAACATTTCTCGAGTCGTGTCATTCAGGAAGTATATGAGAAAAAATGAATTTGTTCATGCGCGAGTCCGTTAGAAATAGACTCCCTACATATATCTCGTTTAAAAGAATATTTATTTTACTCAGCTATTTTGAAGGCACTATCTTCTGCTGTTAGATGAAGATGTGATACTGAGAAATTGACTGATTAGATTTTATTTTAGATTGCCAAAGTGTGTAGTAGTAGAGCACATTTCCGTGACCTGTATTTGTTGCACTCTGCGGGTTAAAATCCAGTAGTTTTTGAACCTACTGAGATTTTAACAACTTATTTTCGAATGATGGAACCATATCAAAATAATAAATTGAACATGGTTTTAACAGTCAGCAAACTGTCACACAAGAAATAGATTTCATGTCCGAAAACATGTACATTAGTCCAATTTCTAATGTTGTCTTTTCGTCCTTCCACATTCTTTTTTTCAAAATCCGGGATACGCACTTGACTTTATTATGGGAGTCTGTCAATGGAGCCAGAGATACATCATAACAAATGGAGGTAACTGGTTTTATCGACCTTGACTGGCTACACAACCCTTGCACTGTCGGTAAATACATCATACACAGATACACTGGCTAGTTAAAGGGACAACAGAAGTATAAATTGCCCCAGGTATTTAAGTCATATATTGTGTGTAATGTGTAAACCGCCACGTGTGAGTGATTTCAAAGAAAATCAAATGATCTAATTCACGTAGTATCTACCATGCAGCTACGCATCATCGGACATACTATTGGATATCGCAAAAACTAGTATTTTTATGTGCATTGTTAGATATTTAAAATGATATAAACACACATCAAATGGAAAAGAAATATTAAAGATGGACATTTCTGATTTACTGGTGAATTAAAATTCCATAGAATATCTGAAATGATTTTAAAGAGCATGCATCTCGTTTATCTGGGTTCATTATACTAAGTTAGTCAGTATAATAAAATGTTTAGCCGTGTTATTTTTTTTTCACAGAACGAAAGGCAAATTGAAATTGGAACAAAAAGAAAATAAAAGTTATGACCGTACCATAAGTTGATTATTAATCATAAAATCTGTAAATGAAATATATTTATGACCTATTCCGGCACAAATGAATATTCAATTTAGTAGTCACTCAAGGGATACCAGCTACCAAGGAGACATTTAATATATCGGTACTCAAATCACAGAATATTTTATTTCTCCGCGTGTGTACCTGATGAAGCTTAAGATTATTTCGCATAGACGGACCAAGGATTAAAAAATATAAGTAGTGAAAAATATATCATTTATTAGCTAGCACAACAAGTGGCGGATCTAGAAATTTTCATATGCACTGACTGCCTTAGAGGGAGGGGGGCTCCAGTCATGCTTCAGTGATTCCCTATATAATCAACCAAATTTTTTTCCAGAAAAGGAGGATCTGGCCCCTTCTAAATCCACTTCTGCCACACTATTCCATTAACACTTTAAAACTATATAGTATTTATACATTTGGTCTTCTTGCATGGTGAACTACTAATAAAATTAATTCGTACCCAGTCACTTATTTTTCATGCACATCTTTTCCGTTTGACGGAAGGGCCTAAAATGCCTTTAAATTTTAGGTTTTATTATTTATGAATTAAAGAACACTTTCATTTAGAGTCAACAGTTTTCCGACACTCCTATATCTGGAGAAGCTTTCATTATTTGATAATAAAAAAGTTTTATCAACATTATCTGATGATTAACTTAAAATGGTCATTAATTCTCGCTCATTGATTATCCACGTTTAATTAACCACTAGACCATACACCAATACCCTAAAATTTCACTAACAAGGACACCTGTGGTACAGCAAGGATTTGTATATATATATATAAAATTAAGTTCGTTGTAGGTTCATGAATATTCATGCAGTGCTTTGCTTTTGCGCCTATTGGCATTTCATTTGCGCCAAAAAAAATCTTTCATTTGCGCCACAAACCTTATTTCATTTGCGCCAAAACTGAAACCTTTCATTTACGTAATATAACATGTAAACAGTATTAAAAAAAAACTTATTTTAAAAAAAAGTTTGCATAATTAAACATATTCCTCAGAAATCAGTCATCATAAAACCATACGAGTTCTGATAGACCTTAATAAAACACAGTTCTGTTATCATAAAACCTAATATAAAACATAAAAGAAAGCACTATATAAACTGGAGTAAAATTATGAGACAGTTCTAAGCACTGTACACTATAGTAAAGTTGTAAGTCTGTTCTGTCACAAAACTTGTAAGCGACGGTCCAGTTGTATTCATGTCTGTAAATGTCGCCTATTAAGTGCATACCATATTTATCCAAAAGATATAGTCTGTTTTTTTCTGTCTCCCATCGTTTTGAGTAATGCATTTATGAGTGAATCGTTGATTGAGTAAAGACCAGTGGCGAATATCTCTGTGTACGTTCAGTCGATTCGGGAAGATATTTTTAAATGAATTACATGTATGTGTTTGGCAATGATAATGCTTGGATCCTTGAAAAGGGGTTAATAAAGCTAACTAAACATTTTTTTTTATAAAAAAGCATTATATCAAGTTTAAACAAATAATTCTGTAAACATTGCGTGTAAGGGTCTACATGGAGTTAACAGAATAGACAATTGGGGTAAATCTGATAAAAAAGAACGAAAATTCGTAGTAACAGGAAATTAAACTAAAGAACAGCAATTGAAATCTCCTCCCCAAAACATTGTACCTCAGGACCTGTATAATGCTGGAAGTGTTTTAATGTGCTTTTGGAACACCCTTTAAAAAAATGGGTAGGGTTCTCCAGGCCACGGCTTAGGTAGCACTTCACAGTTAGAAAATAAAATTAAAATTGAGCCACAGAATGTTAAATAATCTTCCAATCCTGGCCTTCTAATACATTAGGCCAACTGTTAGTGTCATACATGCGAAACTACACACCTATCTACCGATAGTAGTATGCTGAAAAAGTAATGAAATTAATAGAACCAGAGCCGGATTTAGTGGGGAATGGCGTTGATGGGAGTTTTTAACGACCTTGACTGGCTATACATATATATATGGAAGTTTTTAACGACATTGACTCAATGACTGGCTATACAACAAATGGAAGTTTTTAACGACCTTGACTGGCTATACAGCCCTTGCTCGGTCGGCTTTAAAGGGGAATGGCACGGTGTCCGCCCCCTTTTGTTGGAAAATAAATGTTGATTATATAGGGATCACTTAAGAATGACTGGTGCGGGTCCCCTCATGACCTTATGAGTACTACTACTACTAAATAGAGTTTAATGACGACTACCCTTGCGGGTATTGTGCCAGTAATCCATTATAAGTTAGTGCCCCTCCTTTATATAAAAATCTGGATCCGCCACTGAGAACAAGTTAAATTAAAACAAGAATGTGTCACTAGTACACGGATGCCCCATCCGCACTATCATTTTCTATAATCAGTGGACCGTAAAATGGGGTAAAAACTCTAATTTGGCATTAAAATTAGAAAGATCATATCATAGGGAACATGTGTACTAAGTTTCAAGTTGATTGGACATCAACTACATCAAAAACTACCTTGACCAAAAACTTTAACCTGAAGCGGGACAGACGGACGAACGAACAGACGGACGAACGGACGGACAGACGCACAGACCAGAAAACATAATGCTGAAAATGGAACATCTCAAGTATATAAGGTAATCACAATCCCACTCCTGAAACAAAAAAAATAAACGTCATCTAATTGCAATCTTATAACAGTTACTGATGAAGTCGCTTTATCATTGATTTCATTAGATACAAGTTGTGACCTTCGAAATTGTTTTATTCAATTTTCCTATAGACTTTTATGGTAACCCCCGTTGTCCCTAAAAACAAACAAAATAAAGTTTCCCTCCCACAAAATTCAAAACTTAAACGTTGATTTGAAAAAAACTTGATTTTAGATTTTCGGTTATCAATTGAAATGAACCTTCTAGAGCCTCAACTTTAACGCGCACAATAATGTCAATCATTACACATCAAATTTAACCCTAAATTGACATTCCACAATCGGTCAGTAACATCACCTGTGTTTATAGTTACATGATATTTCCCGCCGTTGGAAAATTTCGTGCAGTCGACACAATTGATTTTTAACATTCTCTATTGTGAGCGATGTCAAGTTTAAGATCAAGTTGATTACAGATATTTTTAACGTGCATTATTTCATTATTAAAAATGTCCGATCTACATTCGTTACAGTCTAATTTTTAATTAAAAGAAACGTAACATCATTTCTTTTTTTTTTTTGGCAATTATAGTAAATTAATCTCATCCCGGAATGTATATACACTGTAACATTGGACCTGAAATTGCTTTCTTATAAATGGAGAAACTCTCTTTCACATTAAAATTTAAAAGAATATTATCGCTCAGGCATATTTTTTTTTCAGATGATTGATTGTTGGTTCCTTCACTTCCAGTGGCAAATATTCCATGCATGTCAGGACGAACTTAGTTTTAAGATCGCACTTTCAAAAATTATTGAAAAACAATAATGATCAGAAGAACTTTTATTCATGTGAAATAACCCTCCAATCTTTTAAATAGAACTTATTTATTTTTCAAAATGTAACAGATTAGTTTACAAGACGTGCATTGACGTATATATGTACGCAACTTTCATATCTTTTAAATGGAACTTTTTTGTCTAAAAGACAACCCACGAGTTTGCATGTGCGTAAATACATATACATATTATGCAACGACGGTCGGTGTACTACTAACATACTGCTATACCAGTTGACCCCTGATATCAACTAAGGTTAAAACTTTCCCCAGGCCGTTCATTTTATTTTTGTTCCAATAAACTGTTCTTGAAGCAATTAGAATTTCTGAAGTAATTACGATGAAAGCATTATTCTCAAATCGTCTTATGCAATGATAAAATTGTATAACCACAGTTGAATAGTAATTTAATAAAACAAATGACGGATGAACTGATTAATTATGAATATGAAATAATGTCCAAATGTTCCTATATATACACATTCGGACTACAATTCGCAACTTGTTATTATCTCATCGAAGCATACCGTTTTGTTTTTATATGCCTTCAACCCCTAGAGGTATAAATGTGCATTTCATTAATAAAGATTAATGGATCACACAGGTAACCCAGATCGTATTAAAAATTCCTATTTGCCAATGAAATTTAAATGATCTGCGGCCTCGGACATACACATATATTTTTCTATCAAAAAAGAATAACCATTTAAACCCGAGATATATATAATCTGTTTCTCTCTAAATTTACAGAAACATTATATGATGTAATTTTGAAAATTCCTTATATCTCAATCGATTATAGTTACTTTATTTTGACAGATTCTGTTCATAATCTGTACCAAAATACAACGATCTATTGATAACCGTCGCTCACGCATAACGTATTATACAACGATCTATTAATGATTGAACATCGCTCACGCATAACGGATTATACAACGATCTATCAATAACCGTCGCTCACGTATCACTGGTTCTATCAATGACTCAATACACACCAGTTTTATCGGACAAACGGCTAATTCCCGCCGACACGTTAAATCTCCGGATGACATGTATAATATCCTGTGACACAGCAAATTTACGATGAACCTCTAATTATTTGCCGTTTCGCGCAGATTATCTAAGTACACGGCAGTTTGTCCAAAAATCGCGGTCTTTTGCCAAATAGGTCTACCAGTGACGGTACTTAAAAGATTAAATCTGGCAGGATTACTCCACCAAATATTTAACCGTAGTTTTCTCTGACTTCTAAGTTTTACACTTAAATGACGGCTAACCAAATTCCCGACTAACGTCATCAATCTTTTAGTATACTTGAAATATGAGATGTTATGTATTTTAGTTAAAATGAGGAATAAGTGATTATATCAGAGTATTCACTACATGCAATCGCATGACAAATATATCGTGCTCTAAGCGGATTTTTATAAATAAACCCGTCGTGATTATTTTAATCTGAAGGAAGTAATCCTCGTTCTTATTGTTGTTCTGTTATTTGCTGTTTCAATTGAAGAAAGTTCCTTTTAACTTACTTCTCTTTATAAAACAAAACATCAACTATGTTTACATTAATGCAGTAAATAATCCTATAGGTGTATGCTTTATACAAAGACGCATCTTGTGTGCATTCATCATTTGTCCTTTGTTGCTTA
Source organism: Mytilus coruscus (assembly GCA_017311375.1). NCBI lineage: Eukaryota > Metazoa > Mollusca > Bivalvia > Mytilida > Mytilidae > Mytilus > Mytilus coruscus. The sequence continues at coordinate 87,821,738 of CM029597.1, read as the reverse complement.
TATTCGTTGACATTGTTGATAAAGGTGAACTATGAATTTAAGTGTTTTACGAAATGCTATACGTTCTATACGTTTTATTTCAAGGGTTGTTAAAACCATGAAATAAAGTATCAATGAAAATACATATTAATCTGAATCCTCAAAATGGACACCTCAAAACAAATGAATCTATAGTATTAATTTTAGATCACTTGATACCGTTTAAGTACATTATTTTCTCAGGCCGTACAGTTGTTTATTGACATCCATGCCACATGACCTAATGTTTATAATAAATGAATATAGTGTTAAGTGCATATATTTGAATAAGTAAAAGATAGACAAAACTGGAAGTCAGGGAAAATCATTTAAAACGCCAAGATTTCGCACCTTAAACCCAAAAGGCAATACAAATGTAAAACCCTTACAGATAAATTAAACTGTAGTATTTGTAAAATAACTTTGTAAAGACATATCTTACTTGCAGTGCAGTTGTTTCCGGTCCAGTAATCAATTCTATCGCATTTACATAATCCATGAGTGCAAAATAATGTTTCAGAACACTCTGCTAATATATTGCAAGGATCATTGTGCATCTTTTCTAAAATATAAAAAAAATATCAATCTTCCGACAGAACAGCCCGATTGAACATACACTTATAACAAAGTATGCAATATAAAAAGATAATTAAACTTGTTTGGAGACGGTTCGGTCTTGATTTTATTCTTTAATATATTTTGCTACATTATTTTCACATTTCTATTATTTCCAAATTTGCTTCCGTTTCCCAGATAATGTCTACTGTAATTCGTCTTAATTGTGCCTTTCTAACTCTTTAAGTTTTTGAACTATTAAGCTCTTTGCATTTCTGTTATTGGTTAATAGAAACAAAATTTATCAAGCATTCAATGAATTTCACTGCAATATAAAGAAAAGAAACATAAGGTAATTTCAATTTCTGTTAATTATAATTTTGTTGAAAATCAATGACATAGCGAGCTTAAGGATGTTGGCTCTTCTGTTTCAAAATAACAAGCTTTTTAAAAGACTGTTATAAATTGATGATCTATAAATATAGGAACTTTAACACAAGAAAAAAAGATGAAAGGTCTGTGTCCTTGTTTTAAGGTAATCAATTGAAAATATGGTAGGAAATGATTCTCTCTAGATTTTGTTTATACATTTAACACTATAAAAAAGTAACAAGAATTTCGTAAGATTTTCGAAGATATCTTTTTAAACTCTATGTAATACAATTATGAAAAAGAAAAGTATGTGTTAGAGGGTAATATTTTTATTGGCACTATGTGGATAAAACTAGATAATTCCGAATATCTGACAAAGAGTAATAAACAAGAAAAGCAAACATCCTCAATCAAGCTTTTAGGAAATTTTCTTTAGTAAACGTTGACATCGTTGTGAAAAGCACATGTAAATATTCCATATCAACAAAGAATACACGATGGTCTTGAAATATAGATTCTAGGTACTGACGTTGTTTATATCTAATTACATGTTACATTGTTCTTTTATTTGTCTTTGTAAAAATTACTTTTACTGTTTAGTCTATTTTGGTAATATCCATTTAACGTGGTTCAGTACTTACACATCCAGTCATTGTTTTTGCGCTATGGTTAATTTTGTATACTTGTCTTTCGTTTTGCCTTATTATGTGCTTTGTCTATATGCCTTTTGTTTTTCTTTGTTGACAAATTTGTTTGTTTGTATAATAATTATAACACAATGTTGACTGCTGTACCCCTGTTTTTGAAATTTTAACCCATTGGATATGTTTGTTTTGTTCACAACATTGGTGTCAGTATAATGGAATTCTATGCGACTGTCATACAAGTGACAGGTTTAGCTAGCTACAAAACTATTTTCTACATAAGAAAATGCATGTACCAAGTCAGGAATACAACAATTGTTACCCATTCGTTTGGTGTGTTTGAGCTTTTGATTTTGCCGTTTGATTAGGGACTTTCCGTTTTGAAATTTCCAATGAGGTCGGTATCTTTGTTATTTTACTTTTTATGCAATCATAACTGATTTCTTTTATATGAACCTATTACTTCATATTCTTAGAACAAACAAAGATTGTTGTGTTATTGTTATCAATATTATGGCATAACCTATTAAAATCCTTCATCTTTTCCAATTTCTTCATAAACTATAATCAACATTTATTACGCTTTGGAAATTGTTTTATTTGAGTTGCTATTCGAGATTCAATTTCTAATGTTCTGTTAATACATTTATGTTATATTATAACCCATTCAATTTCATCTTAGATTATTTCTATGTTTACATGGAAATTGTATATTAATTTGTCTCCTTCTTGGCTGCTTTTAATATCTTTTGTTGTCTGAATGTAGCTTTTGTTGTCTGAATTTTTATCACTGGCGAACCAGTTGAGCATGTTTAAGGATGTTCGTTACCCTTGTTTTTGAATTTTGCCAGATCTTCGGAATCCTCTGGTTTTATCCATGTGGTGCCATTGAAAAATCTCCATGCTAACCCCTACTTTTCTTTTCATGATTTTATTGCCTATAGTTTAAAAAGTCACATTTGAAAATCCATTATAATCCTTGTTATTTTCATGATTTTTGAAAGGAAAAAGTGCCAATGTTAAATGTAAGGAAAGTCTAGAGAGAATTATTTCCGCCGAATTTTCAATGGCTTATATCTCGAAAACAAGCACACAGACCCTTAATTTTTTCTGCGTTCTTAGTTCGTTTATTCTATAAACTATTATTGTATAACAGTCTTTTAAATGGACATATATGAGAAAACCATGCAGATGGCTCTACATGCATGGTTGTTTGATTTGATGAAACTTTGCTTAAATGTTCAAGTAGACCTCATATGAAAGTCATGTAAGTTTGAAGCCCTTACACCAATGGTAACCATGGCAACGATAGAAACTTAGGGTTTTCTCGAGTTCATTTATACATGCACTAACTGAAATGCAGAGATTTCATAGAATTCTCAAATAAAAATAAAACTATAATACTTCTGAGTGTTTAAATACTTTAATAGAACAGATAGCATGTGTATAAAGTATAAATCACATAATTTCATTAAACATAATGATATATATAGAAAATAAGGGTGTGGCCAAACACATAAAATGATAAAAAATACGACCTTTTCATCTAGTCACACTAAAACCGACACTACAGCCCAAAAGACGCTTTAATTTATCCTAAATTTCAGAAGTGTTTTGCATTTTCTTTGGTTCAAAATAATTTAAAGGGATTTCGGTTGCAAATTAATTTTATAGATTTTATTGCTCATTCAGATAGCCCTCCCCCTTTTTTTGTATTTTAGCAATAAAATTTAGGAAAGTCTCATATTTCCATGAAAAAAAGCATTCAAAAATAAATATTTGAATTAAACCGATTGTAACATGGTATATAGGTAATTCAAATGGAAAATTTCAAGTTAAATGGATGTTTAGGTCACAAAAAATAACAAGCATCAGGCTAAAAAAAGGGGGGCTGCCCAAGACAATATTTTTTTTGGTAATTTTTTTTAATCAAAATTCCTATAGTACACTTATCCCTTTTACTTTAAAGAGTAAAATCCATCCATTTCTTCCTACAGATCATATTTAGGTCATTGCAGCATCATGCTGAATACTCAAGTTTAAGTCTGGTTTTTCAAACATCTTATGAAATTCAATTTCAAGTTCAACAAATTGTAAAATCTTAAGTATCAGCATTCGGAAGTTGTGTCTGACAGGTAAATAAAGTTAACACATGTTGCAACCTTTTACTTGCATGCTAGTCATTTTGATCATTAGTACTTGAGAAGGTGTGGAAAATCTTTGATTTTCTAAGGTACAAAGGAGCTAATCCAGTAAAATGCATTTTAAAAACCTTAAAATTACATGTACATATTTTTAAACTAACAAGCGCTTGATCAACTTAAAATATAAACATATCTCTATTTGGCTATCTGGTGACAGAGTTAATAGAGCATTTGAGAATACACTTTTGGTTTGCTCTTGTTGTAGTACTTTCTAGAATTCCCTCGAAAATGTCTAAACTTACAAATTCTCTTTTAGAATCAATATATTTTAAATATCAATCTGTAGGAATGTTTTTATAGCATTATTATTTAACAATGTAAGTAAACAACGAAGATAATACAATTACAATAAATGATTCTAACATACAAGAATACGATTAATATACATTAAAGTACAAATACTTAGTTAATTCAACATTACTTAGCAGGTAAATTGCAACTACACACAACAATTGGGTAGAGAATTTAGGTAGTTTTAAATTGTTTCCATACTGTCTTATAAAATTTACATAACTATGAAAGATTTTTCTAAAATTTGATCAATAACACTAGTTAGTCTAAGTTATAATTTCTTGGCTAAGTACATTTGTCATCTTCCTGATTGTCTTCAATTTTGATGACCTCTACAGAAGGATTTTGGACTTCTCTAATTCTTTCTTCTTTTTTTTTATGCACAAATTCCAAGGATACTTCTAATTTGCTGATGAGAAAGCCACTCTGATGGTGAGACCATGAGAACACACTATTTCCTTGCAAATTAATCTCACTAAGTCTTCTCATTTGTTTTGAAACTGTGTATTGTCGTGGTGTTTTCAAGATTCTTCCCAGCATTGAATAGATCTTTATATAGTCCTTCACATTTGGCGAGACTCACACTGCCTTTTTTCCTTTTTTCAAAGCGTATCCATGAGTTTCATTGCAATTCATTTTTTGTTTGAGCTTGCAATTGTTCAACTTCAACAGGAAAAATCAAAGCTAGAACAGAGCCTTATTATCTAAGTTTTCTTCATCAAAGACATGTTTACCAACAAAAAGGTGTCTCAACAATAAGTCTTCTTTCATTAACTTGAGGGTTTTTTGGATCACCAAATGTCTGTAAAAAATAATTAAGAAAAAGGTTATCCATTAAAAGATATAAAATCCCTAAAAAGAAATGAATTACTAACTTAGTGCAAAATATGTTTCTTTTATTACCACTCTGACATTTCAGTACATAGAATAAGAAATAAAAGTACACTAGCTAAAAATGGACCTAAATTTGAATTTTTCTTATAACAAGCTGTAGCAAACTGCATAGAAACTTTTTTCAATGTAGTTAATTTTGCAGATTTCATATTGTATATGTTGTATGAATTTCATGACATTATACAACAAGAGTCTCTCAAGAGCCTGAATCGCTCACCTGTTATTTTTTGCTTAAATCCTTCATCAATGATTATTTTGCTTTTCAATATATATTAATGAGTGGCTTAAAATGCCATTGTAATGTTCATTGTATCTGGCATATTTTCTTCAAAAGCAAATAAATTCATTTTACCCATATGTTCCATTTTAGCCATAGTGTCTATGTTTCTTGACGTACAAGGAAATAAAATACAAAATTTATACTAGATTCATTTGAGAAGATTTTAAAGTTAAAAACATAAACAACTTGTGTAAAATTGTCCTTAAAGGGCAATAACTCCTTAAGGGGTCAATTGACAATTTTGGTCATTAAACTTTTTTGTAGATCTTACTTTGCTGTACATTTTTGCTATTTATAGTTTATCTTTATCTTCAATAATATTCAAGATAATAACCAAAACTGCAAAATTTCCTTAAAATAACCAATTTAGTGGCAGCAACCCAACAAAGGGTTGTTCGGTTTGTCTGAAATTTTCAGGGTTGATAGATCTTGACCTTTTGAACATTTTTACCCCCATGTCAGATTTGCTCTAAATGCTTTTGTTTCTGAGATATAAGCCAAAAACTGCATTTGACCCCTATGTTCTAATTTTAGCCATGACGGCCAGGTTTGTTGATGGATCAAAATTTGAAAACAATTCGTAAACTAGATTCCTAAAGGAACATTCAGTTAAAGTTAAGAAGTATTAGACACAATAGTTACAGAGGAGAAGATTTTAAATGTTAGCAAACTTGATGAACAAATTGTGTGAAATTGTCTTTAAAGGGCAATAACTCCTTAAGGGTCAATTTACAATTTTGATCATATTAACTTTTTGTAGATCTTACTTTGCTGAACATTATTGCTGTTTACAGATTATATCTATCTATAATAATATTCAAGATAATAACCAAAACCAAAAATTTCAGGGCCGATAGATCTTGACCAATTAAACAATTTTACCCCATGTCAGATTTGCTCTAAAAGCCTTCGTTTTGAGATATAAGCCAAAATTGCATTTGACCCTTATGTTCTGTTTTTAGCCATGGCGGCCATGTTTGTCAATGGATCAAAACTTCGGATACAATTTATAAACTAGATACCCTAAGGAACATTTAGTTAAAGTTTGAAGGTATTTGGCCCAGTAGTTTCAGAGGAGAAGATTTTGAAATAGTTTACGACGACAGACGACGACCGACGCCGAATGATGGCATACGTTCACAAAGGGCCCCGGTGAGCTAAAAATAAGGAGATGAGAGATGAGGTATGGTTGCCAATGAAACAACTATCCACCAAAGTTCAAATGATGTGGATGTAAGCAATTATTGGTCCCCGTACAACTTCAACAATGAGAATAAAATGGTCCAAGGGTGCATTCTGATAAGTCCATAGAGATTGAACCTTGATCAGTTGGGGCAAGTATGGACACTACATTCAAATTTCTGAATTTGGATTGTGATTAATTAATTGACACAATTTCATAGGTTTCTGACACAGAATAAATGTGCTCAAAGAACTGAAGATTTTGCAATTGGACTTTTGCCTATTATGGTCCAATATCCAAAATCTAAATACATGTACATGAATAGATTCATCATATCAAAGAACTCAATATATTCAATTTTATGCCCCGCCGTAGCAGAGGGGCGGGGCATTGTTGTACCCTTGTCTGTACATACGTCCCAAACTGGCAAAGTTGGTTTCCGTTAAATGGAAAAAATTGCTGAATTTTTAGTTTCCATTCTCTGACTTTAGTTTGCCTCAATCAAATGTTATGAAACTTATACACAATGCTTATTACCAGAAAACACAGATCAAGTTTGAATTTTGGGGTGTCATTTTAACTGTTCTAGAGTTATGTCCTTTTATAAATGGAAAATTGCTGAATTTTTAGTTTCCGTTCTTTAACTTTAGTTTGCCTCAACTAAATGTTATGAAACTTATACGCAATGCTTATTACAACAAAACACAGATCAAATTTTGGTGGTGTCACTTTAACTGTTCTAGAGTTATGCCCTTTATAAATCGAAAATTGGTGAAATTTTTGTTTCCGTTTTCTAACTTAAGTTTGCCTTAATCAAATGTTATGAAACTAATACACAATACTTGGATCAACTTGAAAACTGGGCCCAAAATCATAAATCCTAATGCATGATTACTTTAGTATTATAGAAAAAACCTTGATTAAGTTTCTTTTAAAATCAGTTAAAATTTCATTTTCGCCCCTATGGACTTTAATGCAGACCAATTTGAAAACAAAATCAAAATCAAAATACACAAGAAGTTTTGAACCCCACAAACTACTTTTTGTAATAAAGTTTAATTATGGGAACTTTGGACCTTCATGTGGACCAATTTAAAGACGGGTCCCAAAATTAAAAAAATATGACTACAGTACATGGTTAGATTTGGCATATCAAAGAACACCTAGTATTCAATTGTTTTATTAAATCAAGCAAAGTTTGATTTGACCCTTTAGACCCTAATACACACTATAAATGAGGATCTGTCAGGCTAACAGGAACACAGGTTTTTTTTCAGGTTAAATGTCAGAAAAAAAGAACAATTTCAATGTTGAGTATAAAATGTTGTTGTGTAAAATGTACCTGTATGAACCTTAAGTTAATTGATCATAAAATAAGAATTTCAGGGTTTGTGTGTGTTGATTATTTCTTTTTACAAGATTCAACTTTTAAAGGTAAATCTAATTCATTGATTATTTATCATGTTATTACAATAATAAATGAAACTGGTGAATTTCAATTACTATTTCACAAATAATGCAACGACACAGGTCTTATTTGCTCTCTATTTAGCAGTCTCTTGTTATAACTTGTTTGATTTATTGTTTTTATTAATATTATATATTTACCTCTTCACTATCCTTTCAAATCTGCAGCCATCTGAACTTCATTTGTGTGCTCTTTAATCCATCTCCATCATACATGTCATAAACCTGTTGATAAGAGTTGAAATATTGTACATTTGTGCATACAGTGAGTTACATGTACATGTACAATGTACCTTGAGTTGGCTTTACATAATGGATTGATTCATGATATATTCATTGATAATTCTTTTGAAGATATGAGCATTATTATATCATGTTGCCCGTTGCAGGGCGATTAATTTGGAATAAGTATATTCTATTCTATTCTATTAACTTATAGTAGTAAATACAATTTCTCTTTTCATGTTTATAACAATGATACATGACCTGCACTAAGGAAATGTAAAAAAAAATAGTTAAAGACAGTAACTAATTTTAGAGAGAAAAACCCAGCTCTGACTCTTTAAAACATGTTTGAAAGTTTGAGAACCATATTTTATCCATCTAGCTACGTTGTAGTAAATGTGTTGATAAAGACAGGAAATTCATCTCTTGAATTTATCAAATTCAGAATACCATGCTCATGTACATGAAGCACTGACTTTGGAAGTAAAATGACTCTCATGATTTATTAATACCATACTTGTACTTCAGGTGTTGTTGAACATGTACATGGATATTATCTAAGTGTATCAATTTGAAGTTGTGACATGTACAATGTACAACCATGACAACAGGAGATATAAAGAGGATTCAAAGGGCTTGCAACAGCATGTGTTCCTAAATTTACCTCAAACATTTTTAATCTTGATAATTATAAATAAAGAACATAAAAATATTAAATACAAATATTTTCTCTCAAGCTATCCACATGAAAAATATGTCACCATTTAACCTGAAATCATTGTACATGTATCTAGAACTATTTTTCTAAACATTTTTTGCTAAAGTCAATGGGTTACATTTGAAAACAGGAATTTGAAGCCACAACTTTATCATTTGTTTGGTTTGTGAGGCAGCTAGGATGAAAAATAGAAAAATACTGGCTCTTTAATACATATGGTAATAATGCAAAACATTTGATATGTTTCAAATTAAAACTGTTAGTTAATTTAAACATTATGACATTTTGTTATTGATGCTGAATTTCTCAGCAAGAATATTATGAGAGCCAGCTACTTAGGGCCAGCAGATGGAGTCAGTTGTATGTTCAGTTGTGAATGATGCTGCATGCATTCATTGATTAATTGACACGGAATTAAATTAAACGTGTCATTAAGCTGCATTGTGATGTGAAGTTATTGTCTAAAAAATTTTAGTATTGTGTCCTGTTCATGGTAATAACAAATGAATGCAGTCAAAATTAAGGGAAATAAATACAAATTGCGAAGAATAATGGCAATGAATTGTATTTATTTAATTAAGAAGCAACCTCCTTGCTGTTATTTTTTTATCAAAATATGAGGTTAAAAGGTGCTCTATACTCATGATACTTAGTGCATACTTAAATAAAAGTACATGCAAGTACATGTATAATAAAACTAAAATATAACTGTTTTGATTCAAACCAAACAATCCAGAAAAATAGTAGACAGAATTTTCCATCTGTTGGGAGGGCTTGGTAATATAATTATTATATTGTATTATCAATTTATCATGATTACACATGTATTCTAGATTTCCTGAGAGAGAAAACAAAAGCAGAGAAAAGAAGTATTTCTATTAAAATTTAGGTGGCATTGAGTTTCAGAAGAATTTCAAATCATTGTTTGTCGGTGGAAACAAAATCAGTGTTTTTAAGGTTGAAAACAGTGTTTGCTTCATCAAGAAAATACTACCCCTTTTATCAAGAAAATGGTCAGTGCTATTTTTCTATATATATGATTTAATATCATGTTTCTATGTCTATTTTTATGGTGTCAAATTGCATGTTCTGTTTATTTAACTTACCAGAAACTAAGAACCAACTGAAACATTCAAGTTCCGTCTGCTTTTGAATTCCTTTGCCAATCTTCCAGATTTGGAAGGGTCATAAAGGAGATAGCAGCAACTCCTTTTTTCTTCTTGTCTACTGCAATCCAAACTCCTGTCTATGTTTGCGGCATATGTATTTGGTAAAATGTGAGTCTGACACCACTATAGAGTCTTGCCTCGAGTCTAGACTCACACTGACATGACTGAGCAATGATTCCCGAATGGGAAAGTCTGTGCCACATGATTTATTGTTTCTTTGGTACATTATTTCAATAAAAATAAGTTTTTGGCCACACAATTTTCATCAAAAATACATTTCTTTACTTCCACAGCCATTATTTTCCATCTTTCTGCACATTTGTTGATTTCCCTCCATCTGTTGTAAACACTAAATCTACCCTTTATTGTGAAGAGTTTTACAAAGGAGATAATTGAAGGTATATTTACTTTTTTTTCACCCATTATTCAAATAACCTTATATTAATTTGCAACGAAATTCCGTTAAGGAATACTAGTTTATAGTGAACCATAACTTTTAACAAAATATTGTTTCAATTTGAGTGACTTTTGAGGTTTTATGGACTTATGAAGTGTAGGTTGAATTCAAATTTTAGAAAACACATTTTTTCAATAAATATTACAAACACATATGAAGGTTAAAATAAGATTCAACTTACATTTTATTTTAGTAGAAAGTCTGAACTTTAAGGTAAAACAAAAGTTTTCTCATATAATACTTTGAACTTTAAAAAATAATAAAAATGTCCATTTTCAACAACATTTTCAAGGAAATTTGGTACCAAAATAGAATTACCCTGTATTTACATAATTTGAGATAAATTGTCATTTTCAACCATAGGGCTTTTAGATGTACTAAATACTTTACCAGGAACCCAAAATCAGCTGAAATCTCCACAACCCCTTTCATACTTTTTTTGGATTTTGCATGGTTTTCTCGTAGACATCCATTTAAACATATTGAAACACATCTCTCTGATTTTATTTTCATATAGCAATGCCTCTTACTGATTACGATATCAATTAGCAAAAAACGGAACGTAGAAGAGCAGAAATGATTTTATTAATTACAAATATACATTGTCACATTAGAGAAAAATCTTACTTGAATTACAGTTGAAACCATCCCAGTATTTATCTATTGGACATTTGCATGAATTAACAAGACACACCAACGGCTTTCTGCATTCATTTGAAGACGCACATACATGATTGATTCCTTTCGCTGTAAAATTTTAAACAAACATTTCAATTTATAAGAGATGTGATGAATTTCTTATTGTAAATCACTTTTTATAGAAATTAAATTCTGCAAAGGATAAGTACCATAAACTGTACAGTATAATAATATACTTGGTAGGTTCTAGACATTTTCAACGTGAATGATTTGTTAAAAATAATAAAAACATCAAATATTTTAAGTTCAACGTTAGAAATTGCAGGTATTGCAATAACGTACGATACCGATTAAAATAAGTCATGTACGGGTGCCTATAATTGCCCACATCCACTTTATTTGAACATTGGAGGATATAGTGGAGTGACAAATCGTTGTTCAAGGATTTACGGATGCCTATAATTGCCTGCATACACTTTATTTGAAATTTGACGGATACTTGTCTCATAGGCAATCATACCACATCTCCTTATTTTCATCTAAAATATTTACGAAATCATTTGTTATATTTTTTGTTTGATATAAACGCCATGTGGTCTTAACATTTGTAAATGTACAAACGGTGCAAGTATTCCTGTCTTTGTAGCTCAAACAATTGGTTCGCCTGTACTACGTCATGGTATTTGGTGTTTGGGTCGATAGTTGTTCTTTGTTGTCTGTTAAATTTTGACAAATCAATGAACGAGTATTAAAAAAATATGACGGACACCTACCATTGACAACCACTAACAACAGGCCTCTGATAAGCCCATTAATAACATGTCTGGTTTTGACAGATTTCTGAGCTAATTAACGACCTTTTTGGACAGTAGTGTTCCATCCCAGCAAACTGTAAAATATATCTGGTAATGGCTTGCCATAATAGAAATGGCGACTAGCACGTAAAAACAACTTCCACAAAAAAAAAAAAGAGGAGTGAGTTGGTGTTTTGAATGGTGTGTTATACTTTATGATGTGAATTGTAATTTATGTCGTCCTATTTAACTAATGCAGTCGGGAAGATAATCTCCTTATTATCCTTAGTACTTTAAAATGGTTGTTTAAATCTTGTGTGGTAGGGTCAATTTATAATGTTCAGAAATATTCAATAATAGAAATTTTGTGAAAAAAGGTTACACCAGCTAGTGGACTGATGATAACACAAAATTGAGAAAAGACACATTCTATAATCAAAACTCGTATTAATGTGGTCGTATAGAAACTCACGATATTCCATCGCGTAACTATAACAAATTTACAAAAATCTCATCGGTGAATTTAACTTTTCTATAGAATTTAAAAGTTGAATGTATGAAACAAGATTAGAATTATGCTACAACAAGACAGTAACCGAACGACACAATAATCAAAAGATAAAAAGAAGTCAACGAATGTTTTACAATATGGTAATTCGAAAAACCCGCCATTTATTTTCAATGTTTTCGTTGCAATTTTGGTAGAAACTAAAAGCATTCATGGTATATAAATTACTTAAATACAAGGTAAAATCGTTCTTGTTAATTATTACTACCATTTCAATGATGAATGCAATTGACCAAAGTAATCAACAGACTACAAAAATAAAGAGGAACATATGTTATCTATTTCATTGTTTAACCCAGATTGACATGATAACATGGTATATGAAATGTTATTTAAATTATTTCTTTCAACATATTGATACATTGTTAAAAAAACCTTTTCCCATTATCGTAGGTTTCCGTTGTGAGGAAATCGTATATATTATCTTTCATAACTTATAATGAGTACAAAATATATAGCAAAGAGTAGAATAAAAAAAAGGAATTTACTTTTCTACCGCTTGAACAAATTGAAGCAGACATCATTCTAAAGTTGTCTCAAAGAAATAGTTTCAAATTTAGATTATCTAAGTGAGAACACTTTCCATAGACTGAGACTAATCATATTACTGACTTGGTAGAGGCATTAGTAGAAGAAAATTGTTGGGTTAACCTAATTTTAGTGCTACACAAACCTCCCACGTGCATGACAGTTGTTTATAGTTCCGCTATATTGATAACAGTTGGTGGGAAACCAAAACAGACATTATAGGCTAATGTGACAATAATTGAAAATTACCTACATCAAATTGTTGTTCAAATTGGTGGAATGATTGATTTTATATCATTGAAAAAATATTTTAAACTATACATGTACCGTTGCAAACTTCGCTTTGGGAGAGAATTAACCAGCATATCTAAGGATTTGATGCATTTACAAGCAGTGTTCTCTAGTTTCTACCAACTATATTCTTTGTAGCCTGAAGTTCTTAACCAACACATCTGTTCTCTTACATACTTAAAAATGCATATTACGTAGTTGTGATCAAATCAGTGTATTAATTTCATAGGAAAGGAAATCGATTATGATTACATCGGTATCGACGTTTGAACAATAAGGGTGATCTATTGACAATGAAAACAACAACTACTTTGTATGTCAAATATAATGCATAAAAATAAACTTAGGGTTGGCGTATATGATGAGTTTGTTCATGCGAAGATATTAGAAAGAAAACTAGACAATGTATCATTGTTGTTCTCATATAGGCGATGCGTACCATTTCGGAAAGCAGAATCAAAAGTGCGCATTTGATAGATGTGATTAACTATTTAAATTTCAAATATAACAACAACAGTAACCGGTTTTAGATTAAAACAAAGGTTAAAAATTACCAAAACATACAATCGTAAAATACATTACCACGTCAATTATTCAAAGTAGCAAGGGATAGTATATACCGGTATATTTTTCAGATCAACTTTCAGAAAAAAATCGGTAAATAATTGGAATGGATTGTATAAAAACTTAAAAAGCAGAGATTTTCTTGTTATTTTTTTTTTTTGATTAGCGTGTTTATTATAAGTAGTCTTATGTGCGGAAACGAGGCCAGTCGTACCTGATTATTATCCTAGGCTGATGATTTTCTGCACAGGAGAAAAACGGTTAATTAATACTAGTATTCTAATCATATCTTAATCATAACTAATGTAAATAAAAAGTTCTGCATTAACGGCAATTGACGTATCAGAAAGTTCGTTTAACGACTGACCGTAGTAAGGTTTAAATTTTGCAATCTTTCAAGATCAAAATGGTCGTTTCACTTGAGTTTTTCAGTGACCTCCCTTAATAATGTATCCATTACTTCTCCAAACAAATCGTTAAAGCCATAAATGTCATTGATTTGTGTGCGAAAAGTTAAAAAATCGGCAGCAAAAATAGGTATCAATATATTACTGTACTGACAATATTCACGTGGCCAATAATCTTCAAGTACGGGATGATCATTATATAGTGCATATATAGTAGTTTGCTTTATATCAACAACGGAAATATCAAAAATGGGTTCTAAAGACAACAATAAAGGTTTAAGTTAAACATAAAAAGAAGCTCATTCAAAATAAAGGAATTCATTTTGTGTTGTTGCGGAGCATTTTTTTTTTATCTTGATTACGATGAATATAACCATCTTTAGATTGGTACCCGGCCGTTATTGACAAGCTTAACAATAACGTCCGGTATGGGCGAATTTTATTTTTGAAATGAACGACCTCGAGCATGCGCATTTACGCATTGTTGTTCTTCTTCGCCGCTTCCAAGATGGTAGTGTATCACAGAAAGCCATGGTATAGGTGAGTAAAGTAATTTCAAGTTGCCCAAATTGAAAGTTAACCAAAACTCGCCCGATTCGTATGGTATAAATTTTAAAGACGACACTTCATCGCTCACAAATGGGCGGGCTTTTGAAGTGGCCGCTAGTCCCTTTTGTGTCCAACTCGCAACTCTAGCCAATAAATTGATAAAAGCAACTTAGCGAGCTGTTTAAGTGGATAATGAACATGTTGCTTGTTTGTTGTCGGTATTAAAGATCAAAGTAAAGTAATTTACAAAATTTTTTCGAAGATAGATTTGTACAAGATGGGTTTTTATGATCATGATGTGAAACTCAAGGGAAACAGAAACTCATATGCCAGGGGTTAAAAGGTCTTACAAAATATACAAAATAGCATTTTGAGAGGTAGTGATCCTCAGAACATGTCCACAACGAGAATACCCTGGTGTATATTTATTGGTCCCAATTTCTCTATGTTACGGTAGGAACCCCCAAAAAAAAAGAACAAAAAGGGATAAGTGACATTTCAAAAGAGGCATGCACAGCCACACTAAGTGGATAATGGGACGATAAATACCATGTGTTTGGAAAAAGTATTGCTGCAAGTTAATATACCCTGTGAACAACTTCATTTAGGGGTCTCAGGCGGTCTGTATGTCCATTGCAGTCTGCTAGAAATTTCAACATTTTTTCTTTATAAGTACAAACATTTCACTAAACTTTTATCATTTTTTACTGGACTCAGACATAGGGTAAAGGCGCAAGGCACAGACTCTTGCTAGGCAAAATATGTACCTCCATCGAACATGTAAATGTTTTCCTGTGGCAGTTAATTTTCTGGCTTTTATCTTTGTATAACAAATTTACATATAAACAGATGTGATAATGAGACAACTCTCCACAAGACACCAAATGACACAGAAATCAACAACGAAAGGTCACGGTAGGGCCTTCAACAATGAGAAAAACCCATACATGCTACCTATTAGATTTATTTGAAATTTGTTTACTGAATATTTATAAAATACTTGCCACTGGACATCACAGTAATCATGTCAAATGAATGATACATTATGACACGAATCTTTTATTCCAATTATTATTAAAGGGTTTATAAAGAGCAAAGTAATTTAAAATTATTTTCATAAATAATGATATTATGTGGTGATACATAATCATATTATTTTATAATACTTAGACGCCAGACACCAGCAATTTTACCTATAGTTGCTATTTTCCCATCATTTGGATTATGGTGGATAGTTGTCTCATTGGAAATCATACTACATCTTCTTATTTTGACGTTATCATACCTATGCCAAAAATAGTAAAGTAACTTTAAAAAATATGGTTTTGAGACAAAATAGACCTCAAAATGCAGAAAATGGATTAAAACGTAGAAAATCTGATGAATGTCATACCTTTAAAGCTGTCAAAATTATATATAACAAACACTGAAACAATAGTAATGAAAATTGTCTGTTTACATGTACATGTAGATATGTCATCAAAATTTGCATATTGGAGATCATTGATAGTGTTTTCTCAAAGATATTAGAGTTCTACAAAGTCAGATTTTAAGGCCAATTTTAGTTCTCCTATTCATACTCCTTTGTTTATTTTTATTTTGAAATATAACATACAACATGTATATCATAAAATTTGTATTAAATTTTGAAATTTTCTTAAATCATTTTACCAATGGGAAGTTAATTGTAAAATGAGCATGTATGGTTCAGTAAAATTCATACCTGCAAACTTTTCTAAATCTCCCGTTTTGTTTTAAGTGAAAGATCTATGAACTAACATGACTAACGGCTAATGATCCTCTAACATTGTATATTGCCATAAGTGTTTTTAGTCTAATATTGTAATATTGTTTGAATGAGAATGTTTGTGCTTAAATATAGAAAAGAAGATGTGGTATGATTGCCAATGAGACAACTCTTCACAAGACACCAAATGACACAGCAGTTCACAACTATAGGTCACCGTACGGCCTTCAACAATGAGGAAATCCCATACCACATAGTCAACTATAAAAGGCCTCAAAAGACAAATGTAAAACAATTCAAACGAGAAAACTAACGGTCTGATTTATGTAAAAAAAATGAACGAAAACAAATATGTAACACAGAGAAAACGACAACCACTGAATTACAAGCTCTTGATTTGGGACAGGCACATACATACAGAATGTGGCTAGGTTAAACATGTTAGCGGGATCTTAACCTTCCCTTACCTGGGACAGTGGTGTAACAGTACAACATAAGAACGAACTATAAAAATCAGTTGAAAAGGATTAACTCATCAGATGGATACAAGTAGAAATATATCTAATAAAAACACAGAGTGGACGTGGTCGGGTACTTGTACATTCCAACAACAAAAGACACTAAGTACATTTTGAGAGTACTCGCAGTTGCTGACAGCTTAAATACCCTTTTAACTCATTTGAATGTCTGTTTTGAGGTGTTCAGTTTATGCAGTCAGGAATACTACTTGTATTGTTTTTACTTGAAGAAGTAAATAATATATTTATTTGAGTAAATTTATTATATTCATAGTTTCCTCAAAGTTTGAATAATCCCCTTAATTTGTATAAGTATTTTTTTTTTTTACAATCCCTAAAATTCTTTAGTTTTGGGATGTAAAACATGTGGTAAACAATTTTCTCTGGTTAGCTCATAATTTATTATTAGAGTTCAACCCTTCATCTCATTAATTCAACGAAGAAACCAACTGCACAAAGATCATAAGTAATTCAAAGGCCTTCAAAATTGCCCCTGGAGGCTTGTAAATAAGCATTATTTTGAAGATAACAGAAAAAGAGATTTTATTGTCCATGAAATTACACTTAAATGATTAGTAAATATATCTGCAAAGGGCAGACAATTAAAAATTATATTAAAGCAATTTAAAGTATATTTAAAATATTAAAACCTGAGAAATTCTAGAAAAGAAGATAGTATAACTTTTTACTTGTATAAGTAAAACAAATCTGAATGTCTAAAGGATATAACTAAGCCATTAAAATAATTTACCTATACAAGCAGAGACATATATATGTCTGATACATTAGTAAATAAAATACACTTGTATAAGTATCTTACAAATTTACTTATATAAGTATAATAATATTTACTTTTTCAAGTAAGTAAAATAACTTGTACAAGTAGTAACCCTGACTGTCATGGTTTTATAATAAAGATTTTCCAAATTCAGGTCAACACATCTCATGGGGAAATCCCCGATGAATCATGAAAGTTGGCAGGTCTGAAAATGTTTACTGTTTATATTTTATGTTTTAACTTCCTTGGATCTAAAATTTGTTTGGATTAAAGAACTATTTAATGACCTCACTTTGAATTAGTCTTATCTGAATTTTTGAAAGCAATGTTTATAGTTGAATTGTCTTTCCGAAATTGTCTAGTAACTCTACCAGTATTTGAAGTGCCATGAACCAGGTTCCTCACTACAACATTAGGACTTGTTCTCTAATATTGATGGGATTTCCTATTAAAATGGTCTGACATTACAGCTAGATCCATACCTGGTTATGAGAGAAAACACCATAAACTATTTCCTAATGTAATTTTAAATAAAACTAAATGGGATATTATATATATTTGTTTACACTTTTGGCAGATATTCTCAAAACTTATGTACATAATAAAAAAACAACGGATGTGGGGTATCCATCCATGACACAACATCAGTACATGCACAGCAAAGAAAACACACAATAAACAACGGAACAGCCATTTAATTGCTGTTCTATTCTTCATCTTTAAGTCACAGTGAGACCTTCAACACAGAGTAAATACAACATAACTTGAAAAATACAGGAGAGTATACATATCAAGCACGGGGAATGTATATTTGTATTAGTTTATGGGATATAATTTTATTAAATTATACATTTGGACTACAGCCTTAACATGATCATCATCAGTGTAATGATTCTATAATGCAACATTGTTACTATATATAAAGTAAAAGTTTCATTATAGATTTATTATATTTATAAACAAAAATACGTTTCTTGTACATGTATGTAATCATGCTTTGAAAATTTGAGGTTCAGCTACAACTTCTACATGTAATATAAAATGTTTCATATGTATGAATAAAAGAGATGTGGGTATTAATTAATGAGACAGCAACCCAATGCAAAATCTCCTCAGACATCCAGAGGGTAAGACACATGTTTAGTATCCAATTACGTGTTTTTACAATATTGTATATAAGTTCGTAAGAAAGAATAAATTTTAATATTTTGGAATAGAGTTTTATACTGAATTATCATATTTTACATTTAGCTCTGCCAAATGTTCTTAGAATGTATGCATTATCTTTTTACATACAGCAACATTTATCTATACAATAATATATGTGCTTTTTCTTTCAGGAACATGTATAAACTAGTGAATTGATGGTTTAAAACTACCACGATGTAATGAGAGATGTCAGGTAATGAGCAAAAGAAGTAACACGAAGTTAGACAATACAACTTGAGGTGTCAGAATTTCTGCAATTGTTATTTGCAGATATATAGATGGATTTTGTCAAAATGTGAACTGTAACACAGGGATCAAATATGTTATTCTTTTTGTAGAAAATATCCAGTTGTGTTCCATTCTTTTATTTCTCAAAAGTGGTGAATTTAAGAATTAAATTTTCCTATCTTTTACTGAGTTTATTGCTGCCCCAAAAGAGGTTTTTGTCTCTACTTTAAAACATATTTTGTCATAAATTGATTGTATAATTTTTGTGAAGTTGAAGTTGATTATTAGGGCCCAGTAGTTGACATGTGTTCGATACAAATGTATCTCTGTTTGTCTGTCTGTCAATACATCTATGTCATACGATAAGTCAAAATTGCCTCAACTGATTTAGAAAATAAATATGCTGAGTGGAAATAAATATTAAAAGAAGGTCCCTTGTGTTTTTTGTAAAAGTTGGGGAAATGTGGTAGAAAACTTGGTATTTAAAAAATCATCAATTTTGAGAAAACATTTTGGGGCTAAAATTTCCACAAAAGTTGATATATAAGTTATGATATGCTTTTCAAAATTGGTTCCCAATGTTAAATATTGATTTTATTATTATTTGAGGTACAATTTATCATGACGACTTATCTTTTGTCTTGCCTGCGCAAGTGAGTCAAAGGATTACAATCCAGTGACTGCTTAGACTATTTGCATTTAGCTTTATATTTTTGTGGGTAGATGACTTTGATGCTTCATACCTTGTATACAAATACTTTATGTTACGAAGTTTCTGTCTGTCATATGTCCATTTTCCTTGACCTCATTTTCATGGTTCAGAGACTGCTTGAAATTTTTTTATAGTTTTATATGACTACAAAGTATGTTGTCCGTCGGCCAAAAACAAGCATTTTTCTTGTTTCATGACAATAACTTGTGTATAAGTGTGTGGATTTCTATAAAATTGTACCACAAGGTTCTATACCTCAAAAGGAAGGTTTGGATTGATTTTGGGGATTATGGTCCAAACCGTTATAAAGGAAAAGGGTAAAAACAATACCTTTGGTATAAATTGCTTATTTCTTGACCAATTTCAATGGGGTTTAATTCAAAATCTTGAATTTGTGGGGTTGTTTAATATGCTGAATCAAACTGTATATTTTGATTTTGGATTTTTGAGCCCCGTTTTAATTGGTCCACATTGAGGTCCAAAGGGTCCAAAATTAAACTTTCTTTGATTTCATCAAACATTAAATTATTATGTTTTTTTATATGCCAAATCTAACCGTGTACAATGAACCATGAAAAAGGTCTAGGTTTATGTAAGATATAATTGTGGTACACTTTTTTTATATTTTGGCCTGTTTTGAAATTGGTCCACATTAAGGTCATTAAGGTCCAAAATAATATTTTATATGATTTCAACAAAATTAATTTCATTGGTTTCTTTGGTAGGCTGAATCTATCTGTGTATTTAAATTTTTATTTTGGGTCTGGTTTTCAAATTGGTCCATATTAAGGTCCAAAGGGTCCAAAATTAAACTAAATTTGATATTTTAAACTTTCACACAAATTAAATTCTATGGCTTCTTTGATATGCTGAATTTAATTATGCATTTAGATTTTGGATATTGGACAATAATACAAATGCAGATAATGTCCAATTTAATCTGTTTCAGAAACCTATACTGTGTCAAATATCTAATCACAATCCAAATACAGAGCTGTATCAAGCTTGAATTGTGTGTCTATACTAAATCAGGGATCAACATCTGTTGTATCAAGCTGCGCCCTCTGGAGCATTTTATATTTTGTTGTTTGAATTTCTCACTTATAATGGGTAATAGGATAACTGTATTTGGTATATTGGTTCTTTGCAAAGTCTACATGTCCGTCAGAAGAGTTTACTTGACCTCAATTTCATTTCATGGATCAATGATCAATGTTAAGTTTTCTTGGTCAAGTCCATAACTAAGATACTGTAAGTAATAGGTCAACTATATTCGGTGTATGGAATGATTGTAAGGCGGATATGACCGGTTGGCAGGTTTCATCTGACCTAGACCTTTTTCATGGTTCATTGAACAATGTTTAATTTTGGTTTTAGTCTATTTTTCAGATACTATAAGTAAAAGGGCCATTATAGTTGGTGTATTGAATGATTGTTAGGTGTACTTGCTTGTCTGGCAGGTTTCATATGACCTTGAACACATGTTCAATATTCATTGGTCAATGTTTAGTTTTCATGGTTTGGTCAGTTTGTCAGATACTATAAGCAACATGTAAACAATATTTGATGTATGCAATGAAATGATTGTACATTAGATGTCCGTTTGGTATGGTTCATCTGACCTCATTTTCATGGATGATTGATAATGTTAAGTGTATGTGATACTTATAGTAAAACCTTCATATTACAGACTGTCCCAAGTCAGGAGCCTGCAATTCAGTTTTTGTCGTTTGTTGCTTTATATCTTTTTTTTTGTTTTCATTAATTATTCTGTAGATAAATCAGGCTGTAAGTTTTCTCATTCGAATTGTTTTACATTTGTCATTTTAGGGCCGTGTATAGCTGACTATTCAATATAGGTTTTGCTTATTGTTGAAGGCCGTAGGGTGACTTGTAGTTGTTAATTTCTGAGTCATTTAGTCTCTTACGGAGAGTTGTCTCATTGGCAATCATACCAGATCTTACTTTTATATTTTCAACATAAATTCAGTATCATTATTAATAAAGAAGGCGAGACATTCCAGTGTCAGCACTCTTCAGAAATTTTGAAAAGCATCTTTTCTGTGCATAGTTTTCAAGAAAAATATATAAAGAGGTGTACTATGCTATCCAAAAGTGTCACATTCTTGATAGACTATTATTAAAATTTGGAAAAATTGAGTAAAATATACTTTTGTTAAAAATTTACAGATTTAAACAAACAACTTTTTGCTTCAATCATGTCAATTACAACAAAAATCAAGATCTATGTAAAATGTATAATATGCTTTTCCATGTAATCTTGGTGCAAGATTTGCAGTTAAATTGGAGGATACAGTGAAATGTCTTCGTATGCTAGGATGTTAACAAGAATTGATATATAAGTGTAAATAAGTATTTCAAAAATTAGAAAAGAAATGTAAAACACAATTAGTATAAACTGACTGAAATTTTGGGAAACGCCTGTTTTGATAGGATTTTGATTTCAACAACATATACCAGATTTTAGAAAAAACATATGATACAGTACAAACAATGACAAACAACATATGGTCCAGAAAGTCTCACATGGTATAGACACAAACTAACGTGGGGTTTAATCAGTTTTATGTTCGCACACACAACTCCTCTTTTGCAGATCTACACCATATGTCATTCTACTAAAACAAACACAATAAAACATGCTCAGTGCAAATGCAACTACCAATGGGATGACCACTAAATTGAACAAGGAAAAGCAATATAATTTTTGATGATTTATTTAAAGGTGAAATTGTGAATGATTTATTAGACAGGTGATTAATTATTTGCTTATCTATGACAATGAGACAATATTGCACCCTTGATGAAAGGGCCATTGGACCCAAGTCATTTTCAACTCAACTAGTTGCAATCGATTTCCTATTCATAAACTCATCACTGGTATAATGCACATAACTTCAATAACAATTATTGTTAATGCCAAGAGTATCAGGACAAAATTTGTGTGTAACAGCTACCAAGGTAACTGTTAGCTTAAAACCCAGTCCCCAATCATGTATATTAAATAATTGATATTGGTTAATGTGCAGTAAAAATTGCATGTAACACTTGGTACTCATTTAGAATTTAATAGGCAAATCAATGGACTCACTATTCATGGTAAGTAGGGCATCCCAATTTTGCCATAGTGAGTCCAAGAGCGGGACGAAAATAAATAGCAATGCCTTAATTGATTATTTTCTGATAACTTTGGCCATTGATGCAAACTTTGGAAACAGAACGTGACAATCAACCCTATATTATGAAAATCCTGATCTAGCTTTACCTTTATATCTTTTCAACTTAAGATGGTGAAAGAAAAGAGAGAGGATCAAGATCATTTTGATAAGCATACATAAAATCGAATAATAAAAACAATAACGCACTGTAATAAAGTTTCGAAGTTTAAAGAATTACATGTACTTTATAATTGTCTGGGTGGGATGCTTCAAAACAAGAATAGGCTTCATAATTATATAATTTTGGGACTAAGAAACCTATAATACACCTATTAAAAGGGGTTTAGAGAGTTTTACTTATTTCAATTCTAGGAACAGACTATTTTCTTACTTCCTTCAGTAAAAATATGAATAAAAGAAAGTAATCGGCTTAAAAAGACAAACAAATAAACAATCAACACCATTTAAATATTAAAATCACAAAAGAGGATGGTCAATGCATAATTATGGCAAAACATTTTTTCAAGAACAATAATTGAATTGACAAAGTGTAGAACAAAACTTTATTACTTTGAGACTTGGGAGAAAAATCAGTATATGTTTGACAGGCAAAGATTTTTAAGTTTCAATTTAAATGTTAAAAAGACATCATCTTCATTTGTCACTTTAATAACCTTCAGTAATATTTTTATTTTAACTTCAAAATGTGGTTAATTTTCCAACAATATTTTTCTACATCACTGAAAGTGAGTCAGCCATTTATGAGGGGTGCTATGCTTTTGGTATGTATGGGATAGGGCTAGGGCCGTAGGGGTAAATAAAAGTGGGGATGTGAGATTATTAGGGGTGTTAAACGTGGAATGTGTCATCTAAGAAAAAAGGGGAGAGTTTCAAAATAACCGCGATTTAGGCTCATTTATATCAAACAACAGCCTAACGTTGTAACTTCAAGCCCTATAAATATCGTCACCCTATAAGTCTGTACATTTCATCATGGTTCATGGATATGCATTATGGAATGAAGAAAACAGTCGACAATCTATTTTTGTTTGTGTTTAAAAGCATATTTCTTCCTGTTATTAAATCAAGTCCCAATGAGTTTGATATATGTTTCAATCAAGAACCGACTTCAGACGTTTAACGCCATTTTAACTGGTACCATATGTCGACAAACCAGGAACCGAAATGTTCAAGTTCAAGGTCATCATTAGCTCATACCGACCGTTAATATTTGTATATTCCAAAGGCATACTGAATATTTTACTGAGGGTACCAACCTAAACCATTTCTGGAGATCATCAATTGTTGTCAACTTGCTCTTTTTATATAGGAAACAAAAAAAAAAGTTACCTCGCACAATGGTCAAAACATCACATTAATGTACTTACGTAATGTGCAGGAATTTGTCGACCAGTAATAATCATCAGTCGGGCACTTGCATTTACCAGATAGGCAAATCAAATTGCTTTTACATCCACTTGTTGATGTGCAAGAACCATTAACGGATGTTTCTGCAAAATAAATGCAATACTGTTGTATGACGTACATATCGTTATAATGTGTCTATTGTGAAATAATCAGTAATAAAACATATATGCCTACAATCATTGACTTTTTTAATTTCATTTTAACAGCAATAATATTAACCATTTGTGGAATATCGCATTTATTTTCAAGGGACAAACTGCAATCGGCAAATAGCATGTTTGACTTGATTTTGAAAAAGAAATTGTGTTGTTCAACATTGATTTTTTTACAACCATAACTACATGTATGCTTAAAATGGAAAAAATATATTAACCGGTCTCAGTTATCATGCTTATCGTTTTCAGGTAGAAGATGTCAAGTATACGTCGACGATACAGGAACCAAACGATACCGTAATCCACAATCCAAAACAGATGTAAGGAAAGTAAAAAAAAAAATAACCAATTTATACATAGTTTTAAACAAACTAGATTTGACAAAAGGCTATATCCAAAATATATCTTCCATATAGCTTTTGATTCATTTAGATTTTCGCCTTGATTTGTATCTTCTTAATATGAATTAATTATATTTGAATATCGATATACTGTTTCCTTTTAACATGTTTAAAGGCTCTCCGATTGATATAATTTATCACTATTTTCAACCCGTGTAAAGTTTGCATTATGTTTTATGCAGTATGCTATATGATGTATACTGAGGGCAATTTGGGGAATTTCAGATGATTTTAAAGCTTCGAAAACGGTGTTCATTATTAGCTGCTGTAAAATTTGTAATATCGTTTCCAGTTTTGTTTGTTATGCCATTTGTATTGATATTTAGCCCACTTCCCATTGACATTTACTTTTATAAAGCAACAAAACCAACAACAATATACTGTATTAACAATAATTGACACCCAAGAAGCATACGTAACATAAATATTGTGGAACAAAT
Source organism: Mytilus coruscus (assembly GCA_017311375.1). NCBI lineage: Eukaryota > Metazoa > Mollusca > Bivalvia > Mytilida > Mytilidae > Mytilus > Mytilus coruscus. The sequence goes on along the minus strand of CM029597.1, from coordinate 87,796,126 downwards.
AATGGTTAGCACGGATTCTTCCATTCGTTTGAGCTTTTAATTTTGCTATTTGTTAAGGGACTTTCCGTTTTGAATTTTCCTTGGAGTACGGTATATTTTGTAATTTTACTTTCTTCATACAATTATAAAACCTACTCAGCAGACATTAACACTATCAAAACACCTATTCCTAGGCAAACTATATTCAATACAATAGATGAAATGCAATCACAAAAATATATCACGCATTGTATTACACAGATGTAGGACCTAATTGTATTCACAGTTGAAGGTCAATGAATACTAAATGCGCTACATGTATGTCACAGTTATCTTGGTGATATTTTGTATACTTTAGCGCATAGGACTCTAACTGAAAATCAAAAAGGGAAATGTTATCATTGTTAAAATATTATTACATGAAAACCCCTTTACATTTTAACATTGATAAAGAATGTACGTATAGTCTATCAAAAACTTTGTTAAAATCATCCAAGAAGTGGAATCCAAATGAATTGTTGCGTTAGTGAAAATTATTATATCTTAAGTATTTAATTGTAAACAGTAGCTACTCTGTTACATTTCAAATGTCAGATTTGTTTTATAAACACAAATTTTTCTTTGAGATTATTTGCATTCGTTTGAAATTTTGTACTTACGGTTATAGTGATTACATACAAGGTTACGATTACAGAATGAGTTCCCTCCACAACATGTTTCACATAGGAGATGTCTCTCGCCCTCAGATCTTCGACCAAATATGTTAGAGTAAAATCCGTTTAAACAAATCTATTATGGAATAAAATTTCAATAAACATAAGACCAGTTCTTAATGAGGTAATTAGGAACAGCTAGATTGATAGAATCGACAGTTTTATATCATGATAACTTACAGTTTTATATTATGAAAAATTGAACAGTTTTATAATAAGGAAAACTTTCAAGTAATTTTTATTTTGACGCCAGCATTCTGTAAGTGCCTGTCCCTAGTCATGAGCTTGCAATTCAGTAGTTGTTGTTTGCTGCTGTATATCATCTTTTGTTTTCTGTTTATTGTTTTGTACATAAATCAGGCCGTTAGTTTTCTCTTCTTTGCATTGTGTTATAAATAAATTTGGTGTATTTACTGTCTTCTGATTGGTTAAAAGTATTACTTTTATTTTCAATGTTGTCAATTTTATGGCGCATGCTAACTCTGACGTTGTATATTCATACGCCAACATATGTGTACGTTGTTATTGTTAATATAAATAATATAAAAGTTCCTTGAGCCTTATTTTGATAGAAATTTATTTATAATGAATGGCAATAATTTATTTTGAATTTATTGAACCATAAAATTAATTTTGACTCTTCACATTGAATAATCCGCTGCTTCGCGGATTATTCAATGTGAAGAGTCAAAATTAATTTTATGGTTCAATAAATTCAAAATAAATAATAGCCATTCATTAAATATCTATCATTTTGGGGCATTTTAAAGCTAAATATGCGGTATGTGTTTTGCTAATTGGTGTACAGTGATTTATAGTTGTTAGCTGATATGTCATGTGGTTCCAGGTGGAAAGCTGTTTCATTAACAGTCATTCCACATATTCTCATTTTTGTATTATACAGTTGTGTATAAAGAAAACTTACAGTAGAACTTTTACATCCGAGATCGAAATGTTCTTCATATAGTCCTGTCCGATATTTTTGTATAAAGCAAACCTATTCAAAATAAACAAAAATGATATTATAGCACAACAGTATTTTCTACGATACTATTTTGAAATTAACAATTTCCAAATATGTAGAATGATTTTGTTGAGTATTAATTCTTAAACTTTAAAAGATTTACACATAATTGTAGTATTCAAAAGCTAATGACCTATTAATTTTCCACATAGGTTGATATTTAGTGGCCACGTATAAAATCAAGCCAACAACTAAACATATTGCAAAATATAAAGTTAACAATTATGGATAACGGAATACATTATATACCTCATTATCATTACAAGTAATGGTGCTGTTGCATTTATCTATTCGTGTCACGCCACTACAGGACAAACAACTCAGCCTTGGAGCTTTAACAGAGTACATGTATATATTAAACACTAATAATTTAAGATGATCAAATTTAATCTGTTATTTTGTATCAAGTCCAAGAAAAGCAATATCTGCAAATCCAAATAAAAAACAGGTGTATTTTAATCAAGTTTAAAATATATTGTGTTTGTACTCGTATGTTATTCTGTATCTGCCATACGAAAGCAACTCCCATTTTCTTACAAATAAAAACTAAATCGAAATATTTGATATGCAATTGATCACAACCACTGCAGCAAGTAATTGAGTATTTATTTCTCAAATTTGGATGAAAATTATGAACGCAATATATCTTTTTACAAACTTTGTATGAAAGACTTCGGTTATAATGAAGACGTTTCCTTTCTTTTATATCTATATATGTATATATATATATTTATATAAATATATTTTATTTAGTGACACATTATAGTGGTCTCTCTTTCCTGACCTTTGTAGTTGTCGTTACATGTTATGACGGAGTTACAAACGTTGTCCTGGCAACATTGATGACACACTACATGGCCATGGTCGACCATGCGTTTTCCAAATACAACTCCTGTGCTATTTTTTCGACAAAGCTGTAAAATGTAAGATGTGTTTACATCGACCAATATGGTACAGTTATTTAAAAATAAATATGCATATCAAATATTAATTCAAAAATTAATGAAAATGATAGATTTTGTTATTGTTTCCTATATAATTTATATCCTATTGATTAGTCAATATAAAGTAGACTTTAATTAGTCAAACAATTGTGTGTTGTCCGTTGGTTTTCATCTTTGTGTATATGATTTTTTTAGAGGAGTCGGGTGTTGGTGTGGTCTGCTGTAGTGTAAATTTTAGTTGATAACTCCGACATGTCCAATGAACTATGAAAAGTACAGATTGACTATGCAAGAATGACATGTACACCTTACAGTAATTGAATATGCCAAACATTGTTTACCAATTGCTAATATTACCCTTATCACAAACAGAAGTAGAAAAAGTAGAATAATTTTCGTTGTCATTCGATCATGAAAATAAAGTTAAAGATATACGGACATATGCCTGACGAAAACATCAAAACAAAAGGCATATGTATAAAATGTAAAGGAAAGAGATTATCGATCTGTTTTGCTCTCTGGGATATAAAACCTAATAATTAAAGAGATAACTGCCATCTTCACCGGATTAGCATCCCCATATCACATTAGTTGATATTCGTCTAGCGAAAGACAATAAACAATTATAGAATTATCATATTATTCTGTCACCTCTGGGTAAGAGCATCCTACGTCATATTTAGTGACGTTATCTTTTGTTCTGTATTTTTGCGTAAAACAAACCTGAAAATTATATAAAAAAAAAAACGGTAGACAAATGGTAGAGCTTAAAAAGTATTATTGTGATCAAAATTCAAAATGTTCGTTTTTGCTCTCTAAATACGTGATTATAATCTTAATTCTGCTACCATCAGTAAATGAGGAAACGAAATATACGTCAGTGAGACAGCAACCCAACAACATTTTTTTTAATAAAGCATTTGTAGGTCAATTTAAGTTCTTCAACATTAGATATTGTCGCTACATGTTATGACGGAGTTACAAACGTTGTCCTGGCAAGATTGATGACACACTACAAGGCCATGGTCGACCATGCGTTTTTCAAATATAACTACTGTGCTATCTTTTCGACAAAAGATAAACACAACCATTTATAAAATCATTTGAAAAAATGGGTTTTACTCATTTTTGAAGATCGCACGGTGACCTACAGTTTTTAATTTCTGTGTCATTCGGTCTCTTGTGAAGAGTTGTCTCATTGGCTATCATACCACATTTTCTTATTTTTATTTCTAAATTGCACGAGAATTGAAAAGTTGCGAATAGACTTTAACGGTACTAAAATCTGTCGATACCTTTAGTTTGGCATTGCACAAAGTCATGGTTTTTCTTTGATTGTTAGTGATGTTTTGACACTAAATTCATTTGATGATGGATGTGTACTGACCGAAATTTTAGTCTAATATACATGAATTTGTATTAGTTATTATCTGCACTTAGTGTCTTTTTTGTTGTTAGGAAAAGAAGAGAAATAAACTGTGCGGTATGTGTTTTTAAAACTTTGCTTGTTATCTCATCTATTCTGTCTGAAATACTATACAAATATGACTCTGTATGTTTATATCCATTTTACGGTGCGAATTTCAAACGCGCGATTTTACGCCACTGATGCAAAATGTTTGGGTTATATTGGTTGTGATAAACATTATAATGCCAAAGGATTTTTTTCTAAAAGTATAGAGAATTGTGACTTTGAAAAGGGTCAACATAGTTTTCTTCTTCAAACCGGAATTTAAAACAAAGGCACGTAAAATCGTTTTTTCATGGGAATCAGTAGTCCAAATAATTATGACGTCTTGGGTTACATTTATATTGATTGTAGTAAACATGATAAAGCCATGGTAAAATTTAATGGACCTGAATTTCCGGAACGTTCGATTTATATTATTCGGAAATTCGATTCTGTCAAATTTTACCGAGTTTGATATTTTATATTCGCCGGAAGTGATATATCTTGGAAATTCTGGGAAACCATTTCAAAATCAAAATAAATATTTGCCCACCTCAATTGGAATCGTATCTTATTTTATCATTTCTGTTGGATATTTCTGGAACTATTTTGCGCCAATAAGCACAAATAAGGTGAGCCTTTGTATCTTTGCAAAAAATTTCTAACCGTTATTTTAAAATATGCCAAAATTTGGTCCCTTAGTTCCCCAAAAAATAATCTCTCTAAGTCCAGACGGAACAAATGGCTTCAGCGTTCTGACGTTGAAGGAAGGCGTCATCGAAACAAAATTAAGATAGCCTCTCAAGACTTCATCATTATTTGGACTAGGGAATCAGAATATTGAAATATAGGAAATGACCACACATGACATTGTGTAATAAGAAGTTCCAAATCATCTCCTTAACAAGCAAATAGGCCTAGAAACTAACATTTTTGGAATCAGTGTAATCAAATCTATGACATGACACCAAAAATGATAGTTTTTAAACCGGAATTTAAATTAGCACATTTTCTTCCAGGTATTGCAAGTAAAAGTAGATGGAAATCATATATATTTACAATCAGTGTAAAGGAGCATATCATTTTTATACGTTCCTTTTTTAACTGGATTATCTTCCTTATCTAATATAGGGTACTACACATAATATATACATGTATTTAAAATAATTTTATGATAAGCTTCTATCTGTTTTAATCAAAGTAACTATTTGTATCCCCTATTTGATGTGGGATCTATTTGTTTCATCTCTTTATCTAAGTTATTTTCTAACTCTAATATTATCTAATGATCAGCTAGTGTATATTTGAAGGTTAAACGCTGTTTTTGTCATAAAAACAAATCTTGTCTATAGGTCGTATACTTCCCTGGCATTTTATTGTTTGGGTTTGAGTGTTTCTGACGAGGTTAAGTTTAATCCAGAAACGCGCTTTGAATACACGAAATTAATAAAGTGTTATTTTCATTGAAAACTTTTCAATTGTTCTCTTAACATTCGTATACATTTGTATTCGTAATCTACAGAAAGGTTTATGTGCATATGTTTAAGTTAAATGGCACTCAATTTAAAGATGCATATTGACATGATGGGGTAAGACAAAGTATAACACATAATTTTAACACGTATTTGTGAACTTCCAACTTTCGGTTGCAAATACAGATGCTTATGGTACATGTTTACAAATCCAAAGCTGAATTGTTATATTTGTGTCATATATTTAAAACAACCTTAATGTGTTGAACATATACAGATCAATATGGTACACACAGCTTGGTAATGTAGTCTTTATTGTGTCTCAAAATTAGACAAAAAGTATGTGTAACATAGAAGATCATGAATTCTAAGTCCAAATCTAAATGTTGTATAATACCTCGTTTTGTGCACATGAGGCAACATTGTGACATTGTTCTCCCTCTGATAAACCAGTACAGGAAAGGCAAATTATTCCACATTCTGAAAAGAAACCGTTACATTGGAAATTGAGTTTGCATTCGACTGAAATGCAAACACGCGTCTTTGTATTATAGTATATTGAGAATTAACTACATTCGTGTGTTGTTCTAGTTTGTCCGATTCGGTACTTTTTTCTAAATTGTTTAAAGTTTTTCTATTTCTGATTTCTGATTTTATATTATGTAATGTAAATGTTTAAAGTTTGCTTAACTTATTTAACATGTATTTAAATCGTTTTCTCTATTGAGTGGTCTAAAATCTTTTACGGTATATCACTTTCCGACGCTTGGTCGTAAAAGGCATTTTTCCTCCTAGTTTCCAACCGTCTTTCCATTTGTATGCAAAAACAAACAACACAAAACAAAAATGTCACGTCGTTTGTTGTTACGTGTATATGCTATCAGTACATTTTTTTTTAAATATGTCTCTCATAAAATATTCTTGTAATAAATACGGAGATATAACTTACCCAACTGTGCAAAATTACAAAGGAAAACCAAAAATAGTGCTGGTATACCTGATGAAAAAAAAAACACTTGATATTTGTATGTTTATTTAATGTACTCATCTAAAAGCTAGTATAGATACATGCACGCCTCAAATCTTTGGCAAAACAGAAAGAAAACAAAGAAACCCAAAAAATATCAGCAAATGAATTAATTTAAAACTACTATGACTTAGTGCAGTCATTTTCCATGTAAACCATACAAATTAAAACAAATTCCAGGAAGCCTCAACGCGGACAAAAGCGTATAACAAATAAAACATTTATTACATTAAGATCAAATATAATAACTGAATAAATAATTTATATAATTAGCAGGAATTACCATTTTTTTTCGACAGAACACGACACACTTATTCCATTTATTTACATATAACACACCTCATGATAGTGTATATTGCTGATATCCACAGAAGAAGGTTGGATGGGGATTATGTTATCGATAATAAACGGCACTGCCAAAAAAAGTACAAAGACAAACAGAAAATATCAGAACAAAATGGAGACAGAATAAATCAGATTGAATAATTCAAAATAGCAAAACAGAAGCGAAAGACACCATAGGGTCATGGGCAAAAGGCAGTATTATTGATAAATGCCGCACAAGCAACAGCTAAAATTATACCATTTTTTACAAAACTTGTCAAGCGTTCAAGACTTATATGAAGCTTTAAATGGTCAAGACATCATAAGTGGCATAATCGAAGTTCTGAAATTAATGCCTGAAAGGATAAAAAATGTGGTCAACAAGAAGCAACACATCAAACTATTCTCAGGTTCGTTGTGATTCAGTCGCCTTTGTGAAATATTCGTCTGCTTGCATTCAAACATTTGAAAAAAGCAATGAAAAGGGGACTGAATTAAACGGACAAATACATTTAGTTGAAACTTCGCCTCGGGGAACAGTAATTTTAGGAGGGTGATATAAATACATGTTTTTTAATCTAACGATTGTTCGATTCATTTCATGTTCCTTAGTTTCTGTCCTGATATCTTTTGGACACCAAAATTATGAATTATTTCCAAGTGTAATGTTACGTGACTGGGTACTTTTAACCACAGAAAGTTTCAAATGGTTTGCCATCGTGCGACATCGATCTTTGAAGCAAAACGACAAATATTGGTATATAGTTTGTAAGATCAAAATTAAAATACCTACCATAAGTCATGTTAACCCTGGTGTACGTAAGGATTTGTATCATATATTACATTATTCACACGTAAGATCTCCTTGAAGATAAGTCATATAATGATCTATGAACTATATGTTCTTTTATCTTCATATAAACATGTTTAATCTAGGATTCGAACACATCTTAAACTACGAATATAAGCACGAAATACACAAATACTTATTCACCTTACATGATTTCCATAAAATTTATTTAAAACGAAAATTACCTTAGAATTTTGTAGGTTTTAGCGTGATGCGTTTATCGAATTATGTCGACGGTAATTGAAAGTAAAGAGTAGTTTTAAATAGCCTATTGTATTTTACTATATGACATGGATTTCTCATTGTTGATGGTCATACTGTGAACTATAGTAACTTGTTTTTCAACGTCTCTGGTTTCTGGTTGATAATTATCTCCTTGGAAATCGTATCAAATCTTTTTTAAATTAATGAGCATTTATAACAAACACAAATTTGAATGACCCAGCTGTTGTTTTAAAAGAAATATAAAAAAAGATGTCAACTATAATTTCAATGTTTGATTGATGATATTGTTTGTATGATATTTAGTGTAAAAAATTTGTAGCCTTTAAATAGATAAACTAGTTTTCTTCCTACAAAGGATTTTAGAGGGCTTTACCTTTTCACTACTAAGGATTTTAGCATTATGTTGATGTGAAATTGTCGTGCTTTATTTTTCTTGTTCTGCTTTTTTTTGTACCGCTGTATGGTTTTGTATTCGTAACTCATCCATGTATACCTTAATCAAATTATCATGTGTTTGTGTAATTCACAAGTAATTTATACCAAAATATCCTACCATGAGCCAAAATTATTAGCTGATTGACAATGATAATTAAAGTATTTTAGTATTAAAAGTTGACCTGAGATTGATTGGCTATTTTTAGTTCTTGTTGGTCATATAGCTCTTCAACTGTTTCGGCTCTTATGCATCCTTGGCTTTCAGTTATTTAGTTTTGAGTGTTCCTGGTGCAGATAAAACCAGAAGAGCTGTTCGCACGCATGAAATTTGTAACGTGCTGTTTTCATTTTGTGTCATCTCGACTATTTGCCTGCAGCGAAGCAAGTCCAGACTCGATAATAGTCTTGTTTGTTTTGTTTTTAAGCTCTCGACATACGGTTCAGTTAGATAAAGGCGATGTAAAACTGAATTAATCCAACCATATTTTCCTGAACCAAGTCTGGATATCTGGAACTTGTACTGTTTGTTTTTGTTTGTCTTTGTTTGTATAGCTGTAATTTTCTGTAGGAGTTGGCTGTTGTTTTTTAATGGGGTATGATGTACTGCCAAGTAATTTTTATCCATACTCAGAGCAAAAGTCGTTGAAATGTCACCAGGTCATATGTATAAAAAGTTTAATTCCTGGAGTAGTACGAAAATATCTGACATTTAGGGGAAATATATCCAATTGTCACTGGTAAATTAATTAGTCTGGAATTCAGTTACCATAAATTACTTAAACATTTTCCTTAATTCGTTCATTGAAACAAGAGATGGTTTTGAAGTTTGGATGTACCGTTAAATAATAAATAATTCCCTTAATATACTGCCGAAATTTACCCAGAGGAACTTACCTTAAATAAATCTAATATTAACAGCAATAAATGTCCTTTCTTAGATTTAAACATTTCAGGTTCACACCAGAAACTCTACACAAAAATTTAAGACAAAAAAGACGATTTGTTCCCTACTGTGAATTTTCCTTTGTTTGAACGGTGATATTTTTTAGCACCGTCTTACGGTGTTTATACATCCCAACTCGTTCGCTATGTCCGTGTCTGTAGTGACGTTTTCAGTGTCAATGAGCGTAATCCATGTATTACTAGTGAATTATTAAGTCAGGGATTTCGTGACAACAAATTACTTAAAAGCTTTTCTAAATTCTTCCATAGATACAAAGATTTGGTTTGCAAGTTTGGCTGTATCTGTAGAAAACTTTTTTCAAACGGAATAGCACATCCTAAATTTTACGGTTATGATTTTAACCGAGCTCGGAAAATGAGATACGATGCGGGTAAACTTATCAATCCTTTGAATAATCTTATTCAAAAGGTTACCAAATCATCACTGTAAACAAATCTTTGAATATTTTGTTTTATTAGTATACATATTGATTTTGTCATCAGTTAACACAGACCATACTAATGAAACCATTGTCGTGACGTCAGCCTATTCATTTACCGTTGATTCTTTTCTAGAATCAACGCTTCCTAAATTTGTTGCTTAAATGGACTCACTAAATTATATTCAATTTCTTCCTTGGTATGCCTAATTTCATTAAGTTGGAATTGGCTAATTTACTGATTTCTGTTCACTAATGTAATTAATTTGAAACTTACTTTTAATTTTTGTAATTGTTATAAGCCTTCACTGGGAATCGACCACCTACTTGACATCTGTTATGTGTCACAGGCATCATTTTATCGACGAAACCTCTCGGCCACCAATGGATTGCAATCTATATGTCTATTTTATATATATAAATGAACATATAATACACATCAGTACAACGGACACCAAGGGCTTGTACCTTTATGTATACATAATACACAATCGTATAGTGTAAGTCAGTAGTCGCTAGGTTAACATGGTTAATATCAATGAGTTAGAAAGTCAAGGATAGGTGGAGACTTGTATGTTGAGGTTCGAATCCCGTATTCTCTTTCTTTTCCTATTTTTAGTTTTTCCGATTGTGTTGTTTGTATGTTACTGTGGATATTTTTGTAATAATAGCATTTTTTTCCCGTTTATGTTTGGATTATTATTGGCTATTTCACACATTTAAAAAGAAAAGGATTCCATTCAACTTGTTCAGTTTTGTTTTATAAATACAGTATGCTTTCGAATATGTCTTATTTTGTATGTTACATATGATATTCAGATGCCTGATAATTTAAAGACAGACGTGTTTTGTTATATTTGTATTTCTCTAACAAATTAATCGTGAACTTAGATTTATTAATGCATCGTTGAACATGATGACATGGTCATAAAACTCACTTACAATACCTTTTAATTAAGAAAAGACTTTAATTTTGAAAAGACACCAACACACAATAGTTTAAGTTATAGAGACAATAGATAGCGTTGATTCATGAAAAACAAACCATTCGCCCTCCGGGCTCATGGTTTCTTTTCAAGAATCAACGCTTATTCATTGTATCTATAATACATATTATTGTTATACACATATGTACTTTCACAGGACTACAATCTGTGGATACCTATATTTTGGCATTGGACAAGGTCGTGTTTTCTTTGATTGTTAATGACGTCTTTACACTAATTCCATTGGATGTTGGATGTGTACTGATTGCTATGTTAGTCTTACTGCGATTGCTCTCAGATCTGTACTTAATGTCTTTTATGTTGTTAGGGATGAGGGATGGATAAATCCCTGCCACGTCCAGTCTGTGTTTTTGTTTGATGTTTTTCTGCTTTGCATCGATCTGATGAGTTAAGTCTTTTTACTGATTTTTCTAGTTTGTTCTTGTTTTGTGCTTTACACCACTGTCTGTCCCAAATCAGGAGCATGTAGTTCAGTTATTGTCGTTGGTTCATGTCTGTCATGCTTGTTTTTCTTAAATTGATTTGTTATAGATTGGGCCGTTGGTTCTCTCATTTGAATTGTTTGAAGTTTTTCATGTCGGGGCCTTTTATAGCTGACTTTGCAGTATGGGTTTTCTCATTGTTGAAGGCCGTACGGTTGATTATAATTCCTTACATCCACTTCATTTGAACTGCATTAGAAAGTTGTCTCAGTGGCAATCATACCACATCTCTTTATTTTTATATTGATAAAAACGGGCTAGCATATCCTTATTTTTGCGGTGATATTTCTTACAGATTCATTAAGTTTAGTAGCGATCCGTGTAAACTTATCGATCCTTAAAATAAACTTATGCTAAAAGGTTACAAATTCAAAACTACAATGAGATCTTTCGATATTAATCTTATCCGTACAAACATAGATTTTGTTATAAATAAATCATAACATAACTGACTAGTATTGCTCTACACCTATGAACATAAACAGTCCAACATTCTGTCTATACTTATATTCTGGCATTGCTCAATGTTATGTTTTCTCTGTTTACAACGTATTTAGACTAAATGAGTGACCCAATTGAGGACGATTGATAGGCGCCGCAAACATGGTTATCCCCGCCACATTCTGTATGGGTTGTCTCAGTCATGAGCCTAAAATTTATTGATTGTATTTTGTTGATGTATATATATTGTATGTCTTTTTATTTTTGATTGTTATTTTTTTAAATCAGGCTACTATTTTCTCGTTTGATTTGTTTTACATTATTCATGTCCGGGACTTTTAAAGCTTGCTCTGTGTTATGGATTTTGCTCATTGTTGATGGCCGTATGGTTGCCTATATATGCTAACTTTTATATTATTTGGTTTCTGCTTGTAAGTCGTTTTATTGGCAATCATACCGCACCTTCTTACTTTCATAATGAATAAACCTAATAGTATTTCTTATTATGTTTATTTATTTAATACGGTGTACATTTATTCCACGATCTCGTATAAAACTGCTCCTTTCAGAACGACAAGTTCTGGATTCTTGGAAACAATAATCCTATGAGCCAGATATCGTTCCTTCAATATATTTACAGACACGTGGTCTACATGGTCACCTGCTATAAATAAAATGCCGATTCCTATTCCTAATGCTGACTGCTGTGCTAAAGTATTTTCTACCACTTCAATGGTAAATTCTGTAGTATTTTCGTAAAACGTGCGGAACAACTATGGACTTATCCTTATTTTATCATTCTGAAACCATACTGCTTCTCTGAATGTTGCTTGGTTTATTGAATTAGTCAGTGTGTCATCTGTAAATTCTTTATATGCATCGTACCATCTAGGAGGAACACGAACAGTTACTACTTTATCTGACTCGAAATATTTCAGTTTCTTTTCAAAATTATGTAGAAATTCAACATATTCCAATGGATGACAATCTCTTAAATACGTCAAAACATCCCCTCCAAATAAGCGCGTTAAGAATTTTAAGAACTCTTGTTTTGCGCTTTCATTTGTATTGAAAATTGTCTCAAGGATATTTACTTCTATCACAGACAAACTAATAGCTACACCTGAAATGGGAAGGAAAAAGATGAAGAGAACTGCTGAATGGTGTTTAATACATATTTTTGCGCATATTTTTTATCAAGTTTTATATATATATCCTTTGACGTCGACGTATTAACGTGTGGATAAAATATGTTAAAGAGTAACACGTGGCTATATATGATTTGCAACATTAATGGACGATGACACACTGTCAAAGATTAAACTTAACTGCACATTTCATAAATTAAATATGTCAATCTAATAGTGGCGCTTTTTATGACAAAACTTCTCTTGTTTTCAGAAAATGAATTCATGGATCAGAATTTTTAGTTCGATTTGATTTAATGATAGATGTACATGTGAATGATTTGTTGCCGTGATACTTTCATCAAGGTTAAAAGACAAGAAAGCTATTTATGTGTTATTAAAGTCTCTCTCCCTCCCCTCCCCGGGCGAAAATTATTGAGGAGATAGATGCAAAATCTTGTTAGATGTGTACCATGCCATGCTGCCTGCTTTCAAAACCAAAGGTAAAAGAAGGAAACGTATTCTGCCTTTCCCAACATGTAAATGATGGATTACTAGATGGGCTGTTGATTGCGTAAGGTCCAGAGATATATAGTCTAAGCATGCTAAATTCACGGAGATATACCTTTAATTTGTGTAGGAATTGAAACGACTAAAAATCCAGTGACATTTTTGGGAATATTCATTTTGACAGGATGAAAATAAGTATCCACCAACATGTCAATATTGCCTCTTCGTTTATATACCACGTAATTCCTTTTTGTAGCTCTCCTTGGTCATTCATTTGTTTCAAGTATAGGGATTTTTTTTTAGTTTAGGGTTCGGATTACAATATACAAATAAGGAGATTTGGTATGATTGGCTTAGGACCTTTATGGTCCTTGATTTCATTGTTTACTAGGCCAAGGAGGCGTAGCTAGACAGTGAAATAACTACTTCTGAGATTCTTTGCTTTTCTTATGACAAGCGACACACGGCGGGACTGGAGAGTGCAATAACTTAAAAAGCGCTCAGTTAACGCACTCCTCTCAGAATAACCGAAGTTAAAATTACCATTCATGTTACAATTGCTCTTATTTACAACCCCTCGAATGCCAATAATTGTGTACAAGTCTGCACTATCAATGTTGCCAGTGTAACTAAGTGTGTCTTTTTGACAATCAAAATGCATCTACCCGGTATATAAATATCTTAAAAGAAATACAGTCTAGGTATATCCATTTAGTCTTTTCATAGATGTAGTAAATGTATGAAAAAAAAACCACAAATATAGGCGCGAACCCAAACATTCAATGAAAAGATGTTTATCAAAGCTTAGCAACATAGATAGATATGTGTAGAAAACTAACTTTAAATACAATCGTTACTATATAAATTTGAAGGCGCGATACCAGAAATAAAAACAAGGGTTTTAGCACAGCATAGTAACATACAGACCTCCTAAATGTACTAATATCGATCTGTAGTCTTTTGACAGTGGCGCCACCTGTTCTTCACCAAATGTAGATGGCGAACTTGTAAATGTCCGATGATATATTAGCTCGGCTTCGGGTCCCTCTACAAGAGTTAACTGATCATATTTGATACCAACCTGTAATATATACTATGACTTTAAAATTCCATTGGCATTTATCATTCTAGTATACCAACTAGCCGGAAATTCAAATTGCAATCCAAATGCCACTCAGAAATCATATAGAATCATACATCCGGAATAATATCGATTAAAGTCTGGAGTTTGATAAGTGTACTCACTTCTACTGGAATTTCACCCTATTAAGTTTAATCAATACCATCTATCTATACTATAAGATTTATAGACCAAATTTTTTAGCCGGTTTGTCTCCGAGCCGACGATCGTCTGAAGTATTTTATATTAATAAATAGTTAGTGTATGTAATGTACTTTATAACTTCATATAGTAATTGCTTTAATTAGCGTAGCTTAATTAATTAAACCCCAGATAAAGTTTCGTAGCTGGTTCCTTACCGTCTACGTTTTGTAAATGGTTTTGTATTCAATTTGTCTTGAATTTATGACAACTCGTCCCATGGCCAACTCACACCACTCAGACACTCTCACTAATTATTACAACTTGCATCACTTGATCAAACTCACACCACTCAAAAAAAAAACTTCAAACTTGCACCACTGAAGAAATGTTTTAAATTATCGGAGAGTTCTAGATTGTCTTCTTTTAGTTTTTTCCTCCTTTCTTGGAGCACCCGTATCACAGAGACAGAACTTGACTCGCACGTTTCGAAAACAAAGAAATACTACTACTAGCACCACTGATAAATGTTTTAATCATCAGTGTTCTAGATTGTCTTCTTCTTCTCTTAATTATTTCCTCCGCTCTAGGAGCACATATACAACACAGAGACAGAAGCTACTAAGTGGACATTCATACTTGAATGGAAGGAGAACTGACAAGCTAATCAAAACTATCAACATAATGCATCAGTGTATAAAAACAGTTTGAGAAACACTAACCCAAGCTGTGTATCACCATAAACATTTCAGGTAGTCTTCAAGCAGCGCTCGCACGGGTTCTTTCTAGTACTATTAAATTTGTAGACCAAAATAATTTTAGCCGACTTGTCTTCGAGCCAACGATCGTCTGAAGTAATATATAATAATAAATAGTTAGTGTATGTAATGTGCTTTATAACTTAATATAGTAATTGCTTTAATTAGCGTAGCTTAATTAATTAAACCCCAAATAAAGTGCTGTGGCTGGTTCCTTACCGTCTACGTTTTGTAAGCAGGCGGAAATGGTTTTGTATTCAATTTGTCTTGAATTTATGATAAATCGGCCCACGGCCAACTCGCACAACTCAGACACTCTCACTAATTATTACAACTTGTATCACTTCATCAAACTTGCACCACTAAAGAAAAAGAAATATAACAAACAGGAATAAATGTGTTTAATCATTAGATTGTTTTCTTCTTCTTTTGTAAATTCCTCCATTCTCGGAGCACCCGTGTCACACAGAGACAGAACTCGCACCACTGAAGAAATGTTTTGAATCATCAGAGAGTTCTAGATTGTCTTCTCTAGTTATTTCCTCCGTTCTTGGAGCACCCGTATCACACAGAGACAGAACTTGACTCGCACCTTTCGAAAAAAAAAGAATACTACAAACTAGAACCACTGAGAAATGTTTTAATCATCAGTGTTCTAGGTTGTCTTCTTCTTCTCTGAGTTAATTCCTCCGTTCTAGGAGCACCTATGTAACACCGAGACAGAGGCTTCTAATTGGACATTCAAACTCCTATGGAAGAAGAACTGACAAATTATTCAAAACTATCAACATAATGCATCAGTGCATAAAACAGTTTGAGAAACACGAACCCAAGCTGTCTAACACCCTAAACATTTCAAGTAGTCTTCAAGCCGCGCTCGCTCGGGTTTTTCTAGTGTTTCTTATATTTTAAAGGGCATTGGCTGTCAAATTTATGTTCACCGATTTGACTCAAATTCTCATATTTGATTTAAAACATATTAAAACGTATATCCAAATTAATAATCAATTTACAAGGCATGGGCTCGAAAATATGTATCTTCGTTTAGTGTGTATTTTATTCTTGCAGACGCCATCTGATTAACTATCGAGTTGACCTCCGAAGGCTGCCGACGGTCATTTAAGCGATATAAACATACATACAGATATAAATAGATAGCGAACTCGTGTAATTGGATTTTTCTAGGTCTGTTTAATTTCATATTATAGGTTAAAATATATGTTAATCGTCTTTTTACCTGTATAAGAATGAGTTTTTGTGGATCGAATCAGTCAATCAAATGATTTATCTTTGTTCCACTTTCAATGTTGACATTTGTTCCTTTTATAAATGAACACGAATAATTCATGGATGCGTAATCCATCTCTACCTAAGGGGTTAAATTGAAGGTCACAAGAATACGGATACAATGAGGTCGAATTATGCAAGTGAATAATTCATCATTGATGTTTTGTAGCTTTTTGACAAAATTGAACCATACTAGCTGCTAAAAGCGAATTATTATTTCACTATTTCACTTTCATTAATGATTGAACCCAAAACAATCATATTTTAATTTATACATATATCTCGTAGCTAGTGCCCTTTAAGATACGATTTTACTTGAGTTGATAATACAATTTGATTTAAGAAAGACAAAAAAAACATTGTCGTAAATTACTACATGAAAGCGCACGCAGTATCTTCAATTTTACAATAATTAACCCCAGTTGGATATTTAGCATCTGATTAGATACCAACAACTTTCCGTTGCATTATTTTACCTTTCGTTCCCACGACTCCCAGTTTATTTTCGTATTTATTTGAATTGGGTTCTAACAAGTGTTTTTAATCATTGTTTTTTTTCAACGAATTGGGATAGCAAATATATGAAACACTCTTGAGAAGACTTTAAAATAACAATGATGCGCGCATATCGTACCTTAATTTGCTGTTTGTTATATTTTCTATGGAATATGTATACCGCCTGATACTTTACTTGTATGTAATTGTTCTTATCACATTTTTAAGAAACGCGAATGTTTAAAAATAGAGTACCCGCTAAAGAATACTATAGTGTATATGACGTCGTAGTTAAATATATGAAATCATTCCACAACATTAACATAACGTTGAAAGGGCTTTTAACAATTTCAAAAGCTAGATCATGGCTTTTAAAAACATTCAATAAATACCTTTATAGCGGCGGTGTTCATAAGCTGGAGTTGTGAAGTTTTCAAAGTCCCCGGTATTGCTAACACCCACTGTATATCATTGTCGTTGTACCCCAAGTGCTGTCTTGTTAATTCATTGATCAGTTTGTATTTCATTTCATTGATAAAGCTAGATATTACATCGACAGCTTTCATTGTAACATTATTTTGGCAGAAATCCTTTATCTTGAGATCTTCAACAGCTGTATCCTTTGAACATACAGAGAGAAATACCAATGGAGCAATTAAAAGAATGAAAGGAGTGCGTATTGGGACTACCATTGGTCATGAGTTGTGTTGACTTCGGTCAGATTTTTGTCCTAGAAATAAACCATATATGGAGACCTGCAGGGTTAAACTTCATTATGCAGAAAGCCCAGCACTCACACTACACGAGTTATTGAGGTTAATGTCCCCATTCCAAGTGGACAGTGCTTCGTATATATATATATTCAGGGAATCAAAGGGAAGCGCCACGTAGGCAACGGGTTTTACTGCCTGATGCATTTAATAGAAGTTTGATCACTTCGTCATGCTAAACATGAGTTCTAATGATATCAAAGACGGAAAACTGGTGTTTTAGCTAATAAAGGGATATACATCCTCCTCACTATTTCCTGCAGGCGAATTAAAATCTCCCTCGATCTAGTACAAAGTAGTATACAATACTATGGTTTTAATGCCCGGAATAAAATCTTTGGCACATAACGTCAAGCGACATTAAACAGGAGCCTGTTGTTTAGTAGATGTCGTTTGTTGGTGTGGTTCATAAGTGTTTTCCTTTTATATTTAGATTAGACCGTTGGTTTTCCTGTTTTAATTGTTTTACACGTCTATTCATTGTGGGGCCCTTTAGCTTGCTGTTCGATGTGAGCAAAAGCTTCGTGTTCAAGGCCGTACTTTGATCTTTAATTGTTTACTTTTTATACATTGTGACTTGAACAGAGAGTTGTCTCATTGGCACTCATACCACATCTTATTATTTATATTAAACAGTCTATTTGACACACAATAAAACTAAGAGAAGTTTAGTTTATGAACAAATGTGAACTCTATATTTGTTACTGTATACGTAGTAACAAGACCGTGTTGAAAATATTTCCACACAAACTACTCCATAATCTGATTATGCATTTTTGTGTTATTTTCGGCGCGATATGATTGTAAAATGTGTAATTTTAAATTATAAAACATTATAAGGTTAGCGCTTCATATTTCACCGATATACAATTTTAGAATGTACTCTGTCTAACACTACTACATAAACAGATAATCGCAGAATATGAATAGAAATGGAAAAGATGTATGATATACGGCATGAGACATCGATCCCAACACCACATTAAAAAAGACAGATTAGGGTAACAATATTACAAAGTCTTACAAAATAAACAGGTATCAATGCCAGTGTGTATGTCAAGCTCAATATTACATTCAGTTAAATAAATTTTAAATACATTTTGCGTAGACTGTCTACCAAAGAAAGGGTTTATTTCAAAACATATATTCATTAACCTTTATTAAGGATTTATATTTATAAACTTGCATATACGTATTTACCTTAAATTTCTTAATCTCCACCATGAAGTTTTGAAAAGAACCATTTTACATAATCTGATTAACTTTGAATTCTGCTGACATGTTCCTCTGCTTCGTAGCCAATACTATGGATAGATTTATCAGGTCGGAACAAAATCGCCGTGGAGGTTTTAAAACTGACCACCCCTTGTCTCTTGCCTCCCAGTTGGGACAATATAGACCTACTCCTTCAATGCATACTGTTTTCCCAAACAAAATACATATCCTGATTGGGTGTATCCAATTTCAATTGCAGCAATAACGTCTTTCTTTATTTGTTTTGTCTAAAACAAAAGTCCCTTCTCAATATGAACATATATTTACGCATGTTCAATTGTCTGTCTAAATGATGTTTAACGTGTCTCAATCTCGTATACTGAATAGTACCATAACTTTTTGTGACAATTACAGGTTAATAAAACGCTAAAGATCATGCAAACTAATTATGTATACGGCGATTTCCACATGTAAATAGCTTGTTTTCTGTATTCCAGCTGTCGACCAAAAGCAGGTAAAAATCAGTGTACATACAATGGCAGCTCTGTTCAATCAAGGTATATAATTTAATGTACGAGCGCTAAAGCCTTAAAATAAAATTCCAAAATTTTTCGATCGGTTCAAATACATAGTTCACATGTTCAAATTACTTTGAATACGTGCGGTTTAGTTATATCTCTTCTTTCTTACATGCAAGTTACGTTTTCCGTTAGTGTAAACAAATCGCAAATCGGTGTTATTCACTAAAGGGCTATATGTCATTATAATTGTCAAAATGTTCGAAGATAAGCATATATGATATCTTATGTTAGCACCAATCGGACAAATATTATGTGATGCTTAACAATTGTTGATACGCTCATCTACTACCTTCGACGAGCAATGTCTAATAAAGCAACGTAAAACAACATTAGATATTGTTATTATATGTCAAAAAATACATACCTTCAGACTGCTTGCTTTTCCAGTAAGACGTTCACTTTTAAATACCACTGACGGCTGTGGTGCATGTCTAAATGATGCGCGGTCTTGCTGTTGTTGCTTCTGCAAAGACTGATTTAGAGAAAGACACTTTTGATTAATACATATGCTATATACTGAGGAATTGAACCACCTCCCAGCATTAACAAATTGAATGATACATGACGTAACATAACTATTTAAAACAACATTAATTTGATTCTTGTTAGTTCGTCGTTCGGAGAGAGTTTAAGGAAGAAATTGCATTTATGATAAATTTAAGGTGAGATGAAATTTCTAGAAAACTTGAAAACATACCTGTAGAGTGCCTGTGGTTTGATGGTGGTTTTGATTTGTGACTATCACGGGCTGTCTTGGATCCTTTTTCAATTGCGCGCGGTTTTGCTGCTGTTCATGGTGCTACGAAAAGAAATAAGCAAAATTACGTGGTAATATAAATTTATGTACTGAAATATCTTTAACCCAACAATTTGAAGTACCTTCGCTCTTGGTAAAATGATTAAGATGTATGAAAGCGTTTTCGTTTGGCAAGTCTACTTATATGACAATATGGCAATGCATAAGTTGTCGAAATATCTTTTAAATCTAATAACAACATATTGAGATATTTTGCCAGTGTAATTGATAAATTGCATTTTATTATATTACAGAGTTAATTCTAAATCTATAAAATAAGTGTGCCACCTGATTTGAATTTCTTTGTTTTATTTGTAAATGGGAAATGAGAGATGAAACAATATACCATCATTTTGATTCTTCAAAAGAGATCCGCTACAATAAATCTATAGTGTGAATAAAATTGTGAAAAACATTATAAAAACAAATCGATTTCGATTATTTAGAAACGCGAAAAATTGTTCATTGTTTTTTTTTTTTTTTTTCTTCATTATAAATGATTTAAATATATTTTTCTTTGTCTGTATAGCTTTTAAAAGGATTGCATCAGCTTAGACAAGATATGCTTTTGATGTTGTAGAAATTGGAAAAGAAAATGTAGTTTATTGGTGATTGGAACACACAGCAGAACATGCAGAACAATGTGTAATTTCTTTAGAATACTCACGTCTTGTATCGCCGAATCTGGCAATTGGCGTTGTTCTTTACTAAATTTGCATTTTCCTCGTCGATCTTTTTCTAAAAATTTCAAATATATAAAATCATTTTGGATATTCAAATACATTCATTTTTTCTATCTTTTCAACTTAACAGTTAAATCTTTAATTTAGTTCAAAGCGATTCCGTTTAAATAAAGAAATGGTCGTGTCTTCCGCATACAATTGACCGTGTCATCACAATGACTAAAATATGTACAACTGAACATTGGTGATATATTTTAATTGATTTACAAAGCAGAAAGCCTAACAAATATTTTACCAGGTATCTTAATGTGGACATTATATTAGAAGAAAGTAAGGAAAAGGCAATAAAACTCATCTTAGATACAACGATTAACATTGCGTACGTTAGCCGCATTTCGTGTACCTACCGTGCAAAACCATCATTGGTAGTCAAGGATGTTAAAACTACCCTCGTCGTCATTTCATCTACAAAAATTATCAGTGACGCTCGAATCAAAATCGTTTTATATAATGTACGAAGTTGGAGAGCATTGATGACCTAGAATTCCGTCTGTTTTTAGTTGATACGCTTTGTTTGCCTGTTTTCCAATTACCAGAATCAGCAATAAACATGGATTATAAATCAAAAAGTAGTTAATGCCTTACTGAATTTGAAGTTCCCATTATGAAGTATTGCTTCAATTCCTTTTGCTCATGGATAATCTATTAGAATGATTTTTTCATTTTCTTTATGCACATCTTTTCCTGCAAATAAGATTGTACAAACATTAGATCACCGGCTAATATGGAGGTATGAATATTGAATTTCATAACAAAACGCATCTCAATTTGCACTCATCTGTTAATTTATTACTTGTCTTTGTTTATATTGAAAACGAAAAAAAAAAAAAAATAAAAGACATAACAGTTAGATAAGATTTTCCTAATTGGCTAAATCGAGTATAAACACAAAAACAAATAAATCGATGAATTATTTACTGTTATTACATTGGTTGCAATGAATTACATTGATTTCCCAGTGAAATAAAACCGATAATTTCAAATGTGAAATAAACGTGGTTATTTCACCCTCTGACGTCATACATCAATAGTCGTTGTCAAGACGTTGTCGATGACGTCGCATCAAAAGCAATTTGTGAATGCGTAGAAAAGATATAGTTCCTTATATTTTCTACTTTAATTCCACTAAAACCCCATTGAAAATGTAATAAAGAATAACTAATCAAAGAATTCAAATATCAAAAATATCCAACTCATGACCGAACAACACTGATAATTGTCATGCGCTACGCGCATTCGTGAATTCATGTGTTGTTCGGTCACTAGTTGAATTTTTTCTCTATTTGAATTCTTCGATTAGTTATCCTATAATTTATAATGATGGTAATGGATGCTGAAAGAGATCAAGTAAGTCTGTCTGTGAAAGAATGAATTTTATTTAATTCTGTAAAACAAATCTTCAGTTTGATCATCGTCCAATCTGAATCGATTGAAACTCTTACCAAATACGGTAGTACACATAACTTGTATTTAAGTTTAATACAACGTGCGACGGTACTGACAGGATTTACCTGAAATACTCGAAATTCTCCGTTGATAAATTGAGACAGTATTTAAAAACTAATTGGTTCCAATTGTAAATACCTAAGCAAAGTTGACATAATGCCGATTATGGTAGGCTGATTCTCTCTTGCAACGTACGAGTATATCAGTGACTCAGGATGTCACATGTCAAAGCCAAAGGAAGAAAGGACAGGGAACCAGTCTAACTTAATTTGGTTAATCCTGAGAGACATAACAAACCTTATCAATATAGAAATCCTCAATTATTTATATATCATTGCCATGAGATGTCTGAGCGTTCCTGATGAAGATGAATTTATAAAAGAGCTTCAAACACAACACATTTTAAATTGTTACTTTCATTTTGTAACAGACATGTTCGTGTGTGAAAATAACCTATACCGAGATAGAAAGCGCATTTCAATGCAAGTCCCAGAAAGCAAACAAAAAAGTAAAGTCGATTTCCTTATCATTTGATAAAACTATTGTTGTCAAATGTCAATTAAATTACACAACCTTTTCAAAAGACAATAATTGTCAGTTTGTACCTAAATTGTTTACATAGTACATTTATTACTTACCTCGCTATATAATCCTTTCTTCTTTCATTTCAATGTGTTGTTTTGTATATATACGTCTTGTCTTGTCGATTTATTTATACCCTACCATTAGAAAATTATACGTTATCAACATATAATGAAATATTTTAACATATATAACATTTAACAGTTACACCTGTACATTATATTTGTTTAGTCGATTCGAACTTCATTTAAAATTCTAGCTTTTCAATGAACCAACCAGACTAGAATGTTAAGTTGCTTTTTCCACTATATTGTGATTTAAAAAATGATTGGTAACATTCAAAACTACATATCAACACAGAGATTTTGTAAGAACAAAAATGATAGCACAGGCAGATTCAATTCTTGTGTTGTAAAAATCATTACTTATTACAGGAGGTCTATTATTATCCACAGAAATATACACAACAAGCTTAGGACTGTTACGTTTTAATCTTCTTTGCAATTCAATTTGCCAAAGAATTCAATTGAAAAGGGATTAAGAGTCAATATCTAAATGAAAGACAGTGTTATACAATATAGTCAATAGAAAATGGAAAACAAAAACACTGTCAACAAAAACACTACAAAGAGAAATGGGCAAATATACTTAATTTAAAGATAAGGAGTGTTTGGTATCTGTGATCTATGTTTATACTTAAATCCGGTTATCAATCGCATAACGTGATAGACATGAACAATCGATAGTTAAAAGGAATGAAACGTGTGAACTGGATTCAGACAATTTGTATAACATTTATAATAAACAGCTGCGCCATGAGCGCATGATACGCCCGTCGTCTTGTGTGTGAATTTTATGCAATAAGTATAAATAATTTCTGACATACGGCGTAACATGCGAAAACCCCTTTTTACAAAAACTCAATATCTCTAAAATAGAATTTTGAATCAAAACCAAAAAGTATACAGATCATTAGATTAATATAACTAAGAAGTGTGTAAATTTTAAGCAATAATCATAAATCGTTTTTGAGATACGGCGCGACATGTGAAAACCCCTTTAAAAAAAAATCAATACCTCAAAAATAAAATTTTGAATCAGAACCAAAAAGTATACAGATCTTTAGATTAATATAATAAAATTGACGGGCGTATAATAAGGATTATTATAGTGATCTGGATGGCTTTTCTTATCTGATGAGGTGATTAGTAGTATCATTGGTTCACCAAGGGCTTGACAAATATAAGAAGAGAGAATGAGGCATCGTAAAAGGCGTTGGTTCTTACCTTATGTTTTCGAAATCTTCAGATAATGTGAAGGATAATGAGATCCAAAATGAGGTTTTCACATATGCATTGTACAATTTCGTAAAACGCAAATACATCTACGCTAAGAACGATTTCATTTTTTAACAGTCCAGGTCAAGGTTTAAAAAACAGGCGTTAATTTTGTAACACATTTCGAATTTTGTTTCGAATTGAGCGCCAGTCATGAGTCTCATCTAGACAAAACGCGCGTCTGTCACAATTAATTATAAGCTACTTGATTGATTCTTCTGCAGGTTGACGTTTCGTTCTCATCAAGCCCAACAGCAAGCGCTGGCATGACATATCATTTTATGTAAAAAAACTGTTCATGAAATATAAAAATTGAGCAAAACAGTAAGTATATTTTACCCAAAATGCATAAAGATTCGCCATAAGACTTTGGTCCAAATGCGGCGATTGGTTTATTACGTAATTACGTCATTAACAATCGCATCTTGCATGAACAATTCAACAGAAAAAGAACAATTTCTTTGCACTGATTGCTGTTAAATACTGTTAAATACTGCGAATAGGGACAATAAATTTTGATGTATTCTTTTGGTATATATTAACACACATTTATAAAATACCTGAGAACTTTCTGGAAATCAAAATCTATTTAAAGATTTTATAAATAAATCTAAAGCGAAAGTAAAAAGAATTATCGCCCTTTTTATTTTCGTTGACATGTTTGACATTATTTTTAACTTTGAAATGAAATAAATTTAAAGTGGACAAGTTTCGTCAATCCATTATTATTTCAAATACAAGTACAATAATAGAGACGATCAATGACCATCAGGATGAGGACTTTCTAGACGAAATACGAGTGAATGACTTATATATATATTGTTTTGGCAAAATAGAAGTACACAACCAAGATACGTGTGAACATTTTAATCAATATTTATTACACACAATATTCAATGGTTTTATCTACCCATTATGCGTGTGCAGTCAATATGAACTTCATTAAATTTTTAGCTTTTAAAACCTGTTTAAAAGGCTTTTCCGACTGGGTCATTGTTTTCTCAAACATTTAACTCGGATTTCAAATATCTTTTGGCACTGTGAATATGGTTCAACCAAACAAATTTTGAATGTCTAAAACATTTCATCAGCAAGAAATGATAATATCTGCGGAAAGTTAATTTGTTTTCTGACTGCCTAAGATGTAAATAACACACAACTTTTATTAAGAGTTTTGATCTTATTTGAAGATGTGAGCATATCTGTCGTCACAGCACAGCCTCTCATCACAGCAAACATGTCAAAGAGAGGCAAAAGATACCAAAGGGACAGTCAAACTCATAAGTCGTAAACAAATAAACTGACAACGCCAACGCAAACAAAGAAAAAGATCAACAGAAAACAACAGTAAACAAATCACAAAATAGAAAACTAAAACCCCATCAAAACTGAAGGATAAGGGAATCCTGCCCCAGATGTGGCACCCTCGTGTTGCCCATGTTAGTACAAACCCGATAATAAGTTTAATTCGGTAGGTCACATTCGGGAAAAGGGACCGGAATTGTAGTTTGTAATTTTGAACATGTCCGCTATCATCTGTGACACGGATATTCCGTAACGGTCAACCAACTCGTGATGGAGTCCGGAATATTTACAAATTGATGATTTCAACCTAACCTCATGGAAATTTTGGTTCCATATCTTCCTTATGAACAGCAACCCTCTATCAAGGAAATTGGGATAGGAAAAAAAAGAAATGATCAATTCTATGTTGAAGAATACTCAGGCACCAACCGATCATCTTTTGCTTGGCATTGGCATGGATTATGTCTATAAAATATAACAACATCCTGTTTATGATGACATAAACTTGCCTTCTGCTGAGATTTGTGCAGTTTTCAATCCCACTAGAAGTAAGATTTGCACTGAAAATTAAAACCAGCAGTTGCCGAGTTAGGTCTGAAAATATAACAAACAGTGTTGCTGTGGGATTTGTTACATGTCGTCGATACGATTGACGGAAATGAGACTATGTATATCATCAGTGTGTGCAAATGTAACGTCTTGGTACCCAAAGAATACTTACATGTGTTACCCGATTTGTAAAATTTAATAAAATTGAGAATGAAAATGGGGATTGTGTCAAATAGACAACATGCCGACTAAAGGGCAGAAAACAGCGGATTTAGTCTAAAGATGTCATAAACAGTCAGAGAAAACATTATCTTATGCAATGCCAAGATACAGGTAACGACATATTGTAGAACCATGAATATGCATATGTATTGAACAACAATTTTTAGTTTGATTTAATTTACTGATAACAAAATCAATATTAATATCAATATATCAATATTGAAAGATCTAATTACAATGCTGAATTAGTAACCTTTTCGAATAAGTTTATTTAAAGAATCGATAAGTTTACCCGAATCGTTTGTAAAATTCCGTGCTCGGAAAATAAAAACATCTCCGTAAAATGAGGATGTGTTATCACTAACCGGTTGAAAAATGTTTTCTTCAGGTACAACCAAACTCCAAAACTAAATCTTTATATCTTATCATGAATATATTGTTTAACCTAATCGAGTCAATATGATGTGCTTTCAGTAATTTATTGATTTCAATATTATCATTATACATTGACCTCCAAAGAATGAGCAGACATAGCGTCCTTCATTAAATAGTTGTATAAATACTGATGACTGATATCTAAAGTTGTCAAATTTGAGACATTTTATTTACCCTTATTTCGTTATGTGTGTCGCATTCTTATTATACATCTTTAAGTTTACAAGTATTTGATTTATCAATTAAATTATCGATTGACTGGTGAAATTCTATTGTCGTGGCCTTAAACGTATATGTGTATGTGGCTGATTTGAAATCGCAATGCTTTCGAGGAACAGAATCCTGACCTTTTAGAGATGTCAACGCAGAATAGGACGAATTTACATTGTAGGCTTGAATATACATATACTTGAATACAAAGATCAATGAGATATCAACCAAGCCCCACAGACCTCACAACATAACTAAAAGAGCATATAGTCTTCAACAATAAACGAGTAACTAAAACAAATATGTGAAGCTCTAAAACAAATTTAAATCCGTCTAGGAAAAGTCTTTACTCTAAAAGAAAGGTATATTAATTAACAAATATACTGCAAAACAAATGTGAGGTCTATGCACCATTTCAAACATTATTGTGGGGACGAATGACTGTTTTTAACTTACATCAGCATCTAATTCAGATTTATTGGTCGACCTTTTGTACATTTACTCATATTCAGTACAAAAAAAGAAAAATGGTTCATATAACTTTCTCCTCCTTCGATGAAAATGGAAAGCTGGACCTTATCCATTATTTTGTACATTGGTCTGGGCCGCTAAGATCTTTCTAAATTACACGTTCAAATTAATTTGTATTTACAGGCAAGTATTTCCTCCTCCCTTTTCCCTTAATAAATAAACTTGCCTTTTCCTCTTTGAATTTCTGGAATTAACAGAAATTTATGTTATATCTATTTGTTGTAAAACTAAAAATAAATCGGAACTGTTTGCTTTAAAAAAGTCTTAGGTCGGGTAGTTGTCTTTTGAATAATTCCCGTTTCAATTCTCAATTCTATTCTTTTAAACCGGGTTTTATTGTGTGTTTTGCTGTGTTTTTTTATTCCACATTGGAGATATAGGGAGGGTTGGGACATCACAGACGATTTTAACCCCGCCGCTTTCTGTGTCTATCCCAAGTCAGGAACCTCTAGCCGTTGCTAGTTTTAGTGTTTTATTTCAAGTTTGGTTCATTTGTATGTTTTGGAGTTTAGTGTGGCGTCCATTCCGCTGAACTATTATACATTTTTGTTTAGGGGCCAGCTGAACCCCGCCTTTGGTTCCAGGATTTGTTCTATGCGTTGAAGACCCATTGATGACCTTGTGCTATTATCTGCGTTTTGGTCGAGTGGTTGTCTTTTGTCATATTCCTAATTCCATTCTTTATTCTATCTTAATAAAGGAAGATGCAGTTTGTGAATCTGTATCAATATATTATTTTATTATAAGTTCACAAAAATATATATAGTATACGTATGTATATACCTTCAAAATATTACAGGCAAACCGATTATTCTATGTATAGAAATAAGAAAAATGGTACGAGTGCTAATGAGACAATTTCCCATCCAAGTCAAAATGTAAAAGTAAACAATTATAGGTCAAAGTACGGCCTTCAACACGGAGCCGTTGCTTACACAGAACAGCAAGCTATAAAGGTCCACAAAATGAGTAGTGGAAAACAATTCAAACAGGAAAACCAACGGTCTAATCTATATAAAACCAGAAACGGGAAACACTTATGAACCACATCAACAAACGACAACCACTGAACATCATATTCCTGACTTAGAACAGGTGCAAACAAATGCAGCGGATTTAAAGGTTTTAATAGGTACCAAGTCCGAAAATTAAGATATTCAATCATTTTCAGTCTTTCAATCAATTTTCAAATATATCCACCCTGGTAAATTCAGTACTTTTCAGACAATTATATCAGAATCAGGATTGCTGCTTACATTTGAAAACTATAGAAACAGGTGTTTCGAATGATAAAAAGTCCTCAACTTTTAACGTTTTACGGGCTCCATAGTGATTTGTTTGACCTTTATGAAATACAGATGAACACGCGGGCACATTGTATTCGTAACATCTTTCTGTTCTCTTTCTCTCAACTGTCTCATGACCGAATGCGATTGATTACCAAATTTGTATTAACAATTATCAATCAAACGGATGCAATTAAGCAAAATACACAATTTCATCACAGCTTTTGGCAGCGTACGTGTTGCTCAGTCTAGTTTTCTGTGTGGTCTTTTGTACACTCTAGTTTTTCTTTTTGCATTGTGTTCTCCGGTTTTAAAGGACTGATAGGTGTTAATTGTCCCTTGGTATTCCACTTCTTTTTAGACTTTATGAATAATATAAATATTAAGAAATGTTACCACTAACGATGTTTAAAAACAATTAAATTGATATTATATATTTCAAATTGTTTGAATTTTGATATTAAACAAAAATACAAAGCACGCGGCATTTTAATTAGATATAAGAAGATGTGGTATGAGTGCCAATGAGACAACTCTCCATCCAAGTCAAAATATATAAAAGTAAATCATTATAGGTCAAAGTACGGTCTTCAACACGGAGCCTTGGCTCACACCGAACATGAATATGTTTACTTCCTAAGATTACTTAACGGGAATGTCAAAGTCAATGGCATTTATTCTAAAGTTTTATTTTCCATTATAATGATAAGAGTATCTGTGTATGTAGTTAGTTGTCTCGCCCAGCAAATGGCACATGCGTCATTTATCAATGGTTAACAGTTGCGTTGTTTGGTCACACTCTTTTGTTGTTTATTTATCAATACCAATTTCTTGAATCATGCTACTCTTAAACGACGATATCATATTAGTTAAAACTATTCAAGAACTTAATATCATACCATTCTTCGTCACAACTTTCCTGTATGTGGTGGTTTTGATTTCTCCTAGTTATTTTGCATTTCTTCAGAAGAAGTCTCTGTTACTGTCACTTCATTTCTGGTCCTGTGAAACATAACATCATGAAAAGAAGATCCCTAGTGTATCCTTCCGCGTCAGATGTATGTAAAATATCATATGTTTTCATTTTTAACACATACTTTGTATAACCAATAATATTTCTAAAATCAGATAAACAAAATTTTCAACTATAGTTAAGAGGATAAATTAAGTTGAATGTTACTTTTTGTCAAATACTTAATTATATTGCAAAGGTACTAATGATATATTGTATATCGAAATAAAGATATAAAACATACTTACCGTATGTAGAACTACTCGTTTTGTCAAGTACTTTCATTTATAAAATAGAATTGAGGTTATTATACAATCTATAAAATTGTCAAATCATGTTTATATTAGTGAACAATAATCCTTTTAACGACAGATTTATTTGAAATTTATTTATGACTATCGAATATAAGGATATCTATTATAAACAAAAACATGACTTACATTCAATTATTGGTCAGAAAGGTAGAACATACATGGTTTACTTAGATAATAGAAATACGTATATTTGTTATAGTTGGGTAGTGTGTACTCTCTAAAAATAAACCTAAAATAATAGTAATGCAAGGTTAGCACAAATATACGAAAGCAAATATCAATATCAGTAAAATTATTTTAACATATGTTATGAATATACTGATAACAAAGCAACTAGCAACTAGCAATTCGCAGCATAATGATTTATGTAAGACAAGCATACATCATCTGCATACTTGAATATAATAAAACAAACATTTTATCGATAAAATGCATTCAAAATAGATTTTTTCTCACAAATTAGAGTTATCAAACCAAAGTATAGGGATTGTTTGTGTTATAAAACATGTCTAAAACAAAATTGAGTAAATTCTTCAAAACATTTTTGTCAGGCACATTGTTATGTCGCGTTCATATAAATTAAACATGTCTACAGTTTTACATATCTACATGATTTATTATGCATGTTTTGTGACTTGGGATAGACTGGTAGTATATGTAAGACTATGACGGAATAAAATGTATAAATATATTTCAATAAAGTCCCCATTCAATATTATTATTTGCTAATATACATCACCAAACATTAACAGTATTGAAAGTTAATTCCATTATCCAAATTGTAAATTACTAGTTTCTGCCTACTAAAATAAATATCCAAAACAATAGTCAATCACCAATAACTCAAAGAATAATAGCAAGGAAATATCTTTGCACACTAAGTATTTAGAAAATATGTGTATTTGGTGGTTATTCACGGATGAAAACAAAAATTGTTTTGATGATCCTTATTTTGGATGTGTAATTATGTTCCAGCGTCGAGTAAAGTGTATGATCTGACAAAAATATAGATAACATTCTTATAATGTTCGTATAATAGTATAACATATAACACATATCTTTATTGGTTTCCAATACTACGTCTACGTTAATGGCCGAGTACATACCCAATTGATTAAAACGAATATACCCCAAATCCTGTCGGTGTCGTTGTATAGGACAATTGGCATATATCCTTGTGTTTTATTTATCAATAACAACTGACTTTGGTTAGCATAGTAAATGACGCTTCCGGACACGCTAATAGCTTGGTAGTATCTAGGAGTATTTGTCGAAATGATCGTGTGTTCATCAGAACCATCATATTGAGCTTATTTTATGATTCTATTACTATTAATCCCATACAGTTTTTTCCCGTTAATATCTGCAATATTTTGAAATAATTTGTCGTACAATAATAATTCATTCTTACATCCATAAATAATTGAGTGCATCGTCGTTGGTTATACAAGTGAATAACATTGAGAATGATAACTAGAATGTGTCAAAGAGACAACAACCCGACCAAAGAGTAGCTAACAGCCTAAGGCTACGAATGAGTCTTAAACACAGCGAGAAAATACTTCACCCGGAGGCGAGATTCAGCTGGACCCTAAACAAAAATGTGTACTAGTTCAGCGAAATGAACGTCATACTAAACTCCAAAAGCTTATAAATGAACCAAAATTAAATAAAATAACATACAAGACTAACAAAGTTCAGAGGTTCCTGACTTGGGACAGGCGCTAAAATGCGGCGGGTTAAATATGTTTAGTGAGATCTCAACACTCCCCTATACTTCCAGCCAATAACGAACAAATAAACACACAGCAATACGCACTGTAAAACTCAGTGCGAGTCCGATGTTAGAAAAGTTAACAGAAGAAACTAAGCAAAATGACAATGATCAACATAAATTCGCAAAGGACTACTATCACTTAATGACATAATAATTTGTAACAGCAAACAATGTCACGAAATAGAACATATGCGAATTGGTTGTTTACCTTACTGATTTTCTGTTTTCAGCTACTGACCTGCAGTGAATATACATATTTGTACTGATTACATCTTCACAACAACATGTTGCTTAACTAAACTCAATAATCAAATAGTTATAAACATGCTATTGAGAAACGGGAAAATCATGTTGTTATAACCGCTTTTTAACATGAATTCACATACCACAAATATAAATAGTGCTGTTCGGTAATCACTGAACGGGAGAGCTTTTAGCTATAATATCCTTTGACAATCCTTGAACACTCAAAGCTTCATTCAATTACTTTAACAGATATATTGATTATATCAACTTGCCTAGTATTTAAAATGACTGTACCGTTTAAACTTTATACCTCCCTATTTTGGTAACACATAGAAACATTTGTTTCTTCAACATAAAACAGTCTAGTTTATATTTCAATTATACGTCGATTATATCAGCCTTCAGTAAAGAAATATTGTTCCTTCAAGATCAGGATGAGAACTATCGAAGTTTAGAATGAATTCGTCATGGATACCAGAATTAACATTTTGTAAAGAAGTGCGTTCCTACTGCAAAATTCTCATCAGTGACGACCCATGTAAACCATACTGTCATCAATCAAATGTCGATCATCGTTTTGTTAAACATATTGTCAACGGGAAAATACTGACAAAAGATGATTCCTGAATGTATGAATACTGTGAAGTAATCTGAAAATTTATATAAGGGTTCGTCCTACGCCCTTGTAAATATTAAAGACACATTTAACTTACTAGCAAGGAGTTTTGTGTTCGTACCTGTCGTCATAGCAACCAGCAAAGTTGTAGTAGAATGACGTAAATAATCCACTGAATTCTACAGAAGGAAATTAAATAAATGTGTCTACACTCAAGGCAATAATTGTGTAAAGACCACATCCCAGTTTAAGGCCGCCTTTGCAGATTTGAAAGTAAT